>CM060877.1:1264740-1333994 GCA_030737845.1 Acorus calamus | reverse complement strand
TAAATTTTTAGTATCCATATCATGTTCGTATACTAGTTCTCAAATTCATTTTCATCTTATAAAAAAAAAATTGATCCGCTTTTTATTCTTCAAAAAGAATAAAAGAAATAGATAAAGAGATCATAAAACATGATTTTTATTCTTAAAAAAATGATGATAAAAGAAAATGGTTTTTCAACACTATACCCAAAGAAGAGCAAGGTCCGATTAGAGAACAGTGGTATGACCATATGAGATTTGAACAAAAAACTGTATATTTCTTTGATTGGTTTGAACATACTTATATTCCAATGTTACAGAACATGATCATTGATCTTCCTGAAGAAGACCATGCTATGGTCCTAGAGAAGATCGATAAATATGCCACCAAATGGAGAAACATTAAGAATGAAGAAGTGGAATCTATTCATCCACCGTTTGAAAGAATTAAAGTCACTAATTCCGACATCATAGCCAGCCCTCTTAAGACTACTACAAAGATTGACCCTGGTAGTCCTTTCAAGGCAGAATACTTTATCCAGGTTATGGAGCAAAATAATTTCACCAATGTTGCCTTGAGATCTATAAGTAGCCAAACTGAGAGAATAGAAAAAGCCCTCGCCGAAAATTGTAGCCTTGACAATATTCAAGCCAATGGTCTGCAAAGCCTCCAGGCCTCGACCACCTCGTCCAAAAATATAGTAAAAAAAACTGAAAAACCAATATTCATTCCTCAACAAAATCTTGAAAAAGGGATAAAGTTCAAAGAAAGACACTCTGAAGAATTGTTCATTAAATTATCTGAGAGACTGGAAAAATTATCCATCAATAACTTCAATGATGAGTCCTCTTGTGAAGAAAATTCCCAAGAAGACATTGAGGATGGCAGCATATCTGAAAGCCTTCCTGATCATTCTGATATTGAGATCAATAAGCTCGGGACTGTAACTCAGACTCGAAAACAAAGAATTTCTATAGAAGACCAACTCCTGTTGATGTTCAAATAGAAGAGAATAATGACATTACTCTTACTACTTCCTATGATGGAAAATCTCTCGTAGAATAGAATCTTGATTGCATGTCTGAATATCAGGTCAGTCAATTATGTCATTCTATGCTTATTTATGCTAATGCCTGTAGGATACAAGGTAATAGTGATAAACATATTACTGATATGATAACACATATTCATGGGGCAATTAAGGGGTTGGTGGGACAACTTCATTACCCTGAGCAAAGACGTGCTATATAACAGCCGTAAAAATGATCCCAATGTGGAGACCTGAGCCCGATATTGTCACCACACTAGTTCTCACTATATTTAAACATTTATTGGCAGCCATAGTGACACTGCTGACAGAATTAGAGAACAACTTATAAACCTTAGGTGTCCAACCTTATTTGATTTTAGGTGGTATAAGGATACGTTTTTATCACAAATTTATAGAATAGATAACTCAAACAATGACTTTTGGAAAGAGAAATTTGTCTCTGGGCTACCCAAGCTCTTCGCCGAAAGAGTCAGTCAGAAACAACCTCCGTCAAGAATTTGGGGGACATATCCCTTACTCCGTTATAACATTCGGAGAACTCATACAAAAAATAAACTTGATAGGTCTGGCCCTTTGCAATGATCTAAAGATAAAGAATCAGCTCAAGAATCAACATTTGACTTCCAAAAGGGAACTTGGAGACTTCTGTTACCAATTCGGGTATCAGAAGGAAGACATTAAGAATCCTTCCAAGTCTCGAAAAAGGAATACCAAGCATTCTTATAATAAAAAACCACTTGAGAGACAATATTATAAAACAAATAGAGCCCCTGCTCAAAAAACTAGAAAGCGGTTCTCCAAAAGGAAACCCAACACCTCTAATCCTCCTACCTGCTTTAAATGCAAGCAGAAAGGCCATTATGCCAATAAATGCTTTAGTAGCAAACCAAAAAATAAAAAGGAATCCATTCATAACTTAGAAGAACAGAATTCTGATTCTGAAAGTTGTAGCTGTAACTGTTGTGACCCTGAATCCTATGATTCATCGTCAGATACAGATGGCTTGATGGTCCTTTCGGTCCAAGAACAATTTATTTTAGATACTATTGACTCCATCGAGAATCCTGTCGAAAAGAAACGACAGTTAGAAAGATATATTAGCCTGATAAAAACTCCTGTCAGTCAAGCCCAAGATGATAACAAAGAAAAATATTCCTATAAGGAGATAATTCAAAGATTAGAATCCGAAAAACCCAAAAAAAAAGTGACTATAGGGGAATTAAGAAAAGAACAAATTGATATGAAAAAAGAAATCAAGGACCTTAGAGACAGGGTTACATACCTTGAAGCCATCCCTAGATTGGGAAAACCCGCCGAGAACCGAGAATTCTGATAATGAAGAATCTGTCAGGGATCAACCTGAAGAGGAAGAAGAATTTATTAGCTCTCTCGAAAAATATACAAAACAAAAATGGAATGTTGAAGTCCTCCTGAAAATTAAAACATTTTCTCTAAAATATAAGGCCCTTATTGACACCGGGGCTGATATGAACTGCATTCGTGAAGGATTGATCCCTTCAAGATACTTTGAAAAGACAACTCATGGTATTAATACTGCCAATGGGGAAAGTCTTAAGATTAATTATAAAATACCCGAAGTGCATGTTTGTAATAAAGGATCATGTTTAAAAACATAGTTCCTTTTGGTGAAAGATCTTCGTCAGGGGTTATCCTTGGAACCCCCTTTATAAATATGATAAAACCCTTTTCGGTCGATACTGAGGGTATTCATGCAACTCAAAATGGCAAAAATATCTTATACAAATTTTGTACTACACCAAAGCTATCTTTTCTCAACCAGCTCAGGCAGGCCCTGGAATATAAAGAAAAGTTTATTAATGAACTCTCTGAAGAGATCAGGATTCAAAAGACATCTGAACAAATCGGTAGTCCTATTTTCCAAAAGAAAGTCTCTGATTTTCAAAAGACTATCAGATCTACCCTCTGCCTTCTGGCATAGGAAAAAACACATGGTGAGCCTACCATACATCAAAGACTTTAATGAAGAGAAAATCCCCACAAAAGCCAGGCCCATCCAAATGAATAATAGACTCCTAGAAATTTGCAAGGAGGAAATATCTCAATTACTTATCAAAAATCTTATTAGGAAGAGCTCTTCACCTTGGAGCTGTGCGGCTTTCTATGTAGAAAAAGCTGCAGAATTAGAAAGGGGAGTGCCAAGGCTTGTCATAAATTATAAGCCATTAAATAAGGTACACCAGTGGATCAGGTATCCTATCCCCAATAAGTAAGATCTGATCAAAAGAGTCTATAATTCCAAGATTTTTTCCAAGTTTGACCTTAAATCAGGATTCTGGCAAATCCAGATTAAAGAAGAAGATAGATACAAGACCGCTTTTACAGTACCGTTTGGGCATTATGAGTGGAATGTTTTACCGTTTGGGTTAAAGAATGCACCCTCGGAATTTCAAAACATAATGAATGAAATATTTAATCCTTATGGATCCTTTTCCATTGTTTATATCGATGATGTGCTGATATTTTCTGAGAACATAGATAAGCATTGGAAGCATCTTAATATCTTCCTTAGAATTGTAAAACAAAATGGTCTGGTGGTATCAGCCAAGAAGATAAAACTCTTCCAAACCACAGTTCAATTTTTAGGATATAAAATCTCTGGGAATGATATTACACCCATAAAAAGGGTAATAGATTTTGCAGATAAATTTCCAGATAGCATAAAAGATAAGAAACAACTTCAAAGGTTTCTTGGTTGTCTTAACTACGTATCAGACTTTTATAAAAATATAGCTCTGGACAGGAAACTGTTGTCCAACAGACTGAAGAAAAACCCTACACCTTGGACCATAGAACATACCCATGCCGTCCAAAGGATTAAAGAAAAGGTAAAACAGTTGCCATGCTTGAATATAGCAAGCCCCAATGCACCAAAGATTATAGAAACTGATGCCTCTGACATTGGATATGGAGGGATACTAAAACAGAGGATTGACAACAAAGAACAATTAGTAAGGTTTACTTCGGGAACATGGAATGAAGCTCAAAGAAAATATTCCACTATAAAAAAGGAAATCCTAGCTATAGTTAACTGCATAACAAAATTCCAAGGGGACATTTTAAACCAAAAATTCCTCTTAAGAATAGATTGCAGCTCTGCAAAATATGTTCTTGAAAAAGATGTTAAAAATCTTGCATCAAAACAGATTTTTGCCAGATGGCAAGCATTACTAGGAATCTATGATTTTGACATAGAATACATTAAAGGAGACTTTAATAGTCTTCCTGATTATCTCTCGCGTGAATTCTTGCAGGGAAATGGACCAAAAGAAGAAGGCAAAGATCCTTCCTCAAAGGACCCTAAAAATTGAGAGCTCAAGACCTTCTGTGAACCTTATAAAGCCAGAGGTTAAGGAAGAAAATCTGTTTGAAGATCAAAATCAGTTTGCCATACTTGCTGAAATAGGATCTCAAACTTCAGATCCACAAACCGAATATGAATTCAAAACTTCCGTTCCACTATTCTCTATTGAGAAATATGAAGTAGATAAAGAAATAGCAGAACTTATTAAGATATACTTCCCCAAAGATGATCATTCTGGTACTGGCTACCATTTCTATATCCCTGATATGATAGGGAAAAATCCTGATTACTATGAAAACATCCTATTAGAAACAAACAGTGTCAGAATTGTGCACCATTATAAGAACAAGAGCACCTTAGAGATCTCATATTCTAAACTATGCATCCAAAAGATATTATCCTTAAAAGACTGGGATAAGAGTCCCAATGCCTCTAGGCGATTCCAAAAATCAGTGATCAGACCCAATTACTATAATTATTGGGATTACCAGAAAGCCTGGGAAAATGTACTATTAGTCCAAAACTGTGTCTTAAAACATTCTTGGTTTATCCATTTTGTCTGCCAGGCCAAAATTCCAAATTGGTTTTACTCCTGGTGGCAAGTATTTGGTGCTAATTGGAAAAACTTACCAGGAGACATCCAAGCTCATATGGAGCAGGAAGAATTAAACCCACAAAATAGCATTGATTTATTGAAATATCACAACCAGACGGGGATACCATGGATCCTCCAATGGGATTTCCAGGTAGAAAAAAGGTTTCCTCCTCACCTCAAAAGAGATATATATACTAAATGGTGGGCTAAATATGACCCACGAAAAATTTTATCTGGTTATAAATTACCAATTTATGGAAAACCACGGGAAGATAGTTATGAGACTATCAAAACAAACCTTATTGGAGAATACACTAAAAGATTCCCAAATTTAAGTCAAGAATGCATTGAATTAAAGGCATATGAGCACATGTTTAAAATGTTCAGAGCAGAAAAGGCGGCTCTGCCGGCACCAATGGCCACCAGCTCTCACGGTCCGGGAGGGACTCAAGGTGCTCAAAGGATGGAGGATGACTCTCAAAGGCCAGAAGATGGTGATTCTCAAACGGACAATGACTCTCAAGGGCTTGAAAACATACCCTCAGATTTTCCTGAAGATGAGTTTGATCCAGCTGAAGGATCTGTGTAAAAATAAAAAAAAAAAATAATAAAATAAAATAAAATAAAATAATAATAATAATAATAATAAAAAATAAAAGGAAGAAGGATCCAGAAGACCCTAGTAACTCACGGGTTCAATATTACGCTACAAAAAGCTAGTCACGGGAGCACCCGACAAAGATGGGAAAAGAAGAAAAGACGTAAAGCAGAAAAGTGACACCAGAAGAAGACAAGAAGTCACTCAAAACTGAATGACCACGGACTCCAAACCCTTTGAAGTCCGCAAACTCTGCCTATATAAAGGGAGCAAGAGAACGAAGGAGGGCATCGGCAAAAAACCCAAGTCTACAAAACCCCTCTACCAAAAAATCCACCAAAACCCAAGAGTGCTTTGTAAGAACTAAGTGTTTTTGTAAGATAGAAGAAATAGGGCAGAAGAGGGAGATATCCTTCTCGACCCCAGTATTGTAAGTTTCTTTCTTTCTAAATCTATGTAATGAATAGTAGTGTTCTGTATCTTATGCATGTTCAATAAATAAATCTTTCTAGTATCCATATCATGTTTGTATACTAGTTCTCAAATTCATTTTCATCTTATAAAAAAATATATATATATTGATCCTGTAAGTGTGTATTTTTGTTTCTCCTCGAAAAAATCCACCGAGTGGGGCCATCCCTATCGAGTATCGAATTGACGTCCTGCACCAGACAATAAAATAAAATAAATATTTGTCATCCCTATCCAAATCTAAAAATCTATATTAATAAATAATTTTAAAATAATAATTTGTGAATTGATATTAAATTAAATCGGCAAACACTTCCAACAAAATTGCAGGGCTATTTAGGTGTACAGACACCGTTGTGGAAGAACTGGTTGGCGGGGAGGAGGTCGGGTTGTGAGAGGGAGGAGAGAGTCCCATACGAATAAGACGGGATAAATTGTTACTCGTACTTCTTTGTTGCTACTATTTGTACTCGATGGGATGAGATCCTCATCTTAAAAAAAAATTAAATTTTTTTTAAAGGGATGGGATGAGTAATTAAAAGGGCGAAAATAATGGCTCCCAAAAATATTTCTCATATAAAATCTATATTAATATAAAAAAGAGTGTACTTTCTTTTATGTTTATTACGTTAATTATTCAATTTGAAAGTAATTCATTTTTTTAAAAAAAGGTATCATTTTTTTTTATTGTTATAGTGAAAATTTATAGGTTACAGCTAAAATTTGTTTCACTTAAATAAATTTATGATTCCCCCACTTTTTAAATAGATAAGAATCTGTTGAGTCCATTAAATATGATAAGTACTAATAAAACAAAACTAGGAGTGAATTTCCCATACAACAATTGAGCCGCTGGGAAAAAAAAAATTTGTTTTCAAAATAAACATCGTGCACAATTTCTCGAGCCTGACGAGCGCCAAAATCAACTAAAAATAATAAAAAAATAAAACAATTGTCACAATTTCTCAATGACGTTTTCAAATTTTTTTTAATGGATCTTCAAATCACTATTTTGAATTAAATTTTTTATTCTATTGTTTATTTCTTTTATCTTTACTGTTTATAGACATTTATATTAACTCTATGTTTAATATATAGTCCAATTTTGAACATTATTTTTCAACTTTAAATGATATTTTTTGTTATTATGCCCTGATAATGTTTCAGTTCAAATTCAATTAAACAGTAAATCTCTAAATATGGAGACCAAATGCCCTTGAAGACTTGGAAATCTTCATTTTCAAGCCCCACTGGAGCCTAACTATCTTCTGAGGTGAACAATAATTTGGTGGGGACGTGGACAATTTGACAGATACGGCACGAAGCTATCTTTCGAGATGGACAATTTGGTGGGGACGTGGACAATTTGACAGATGCAGCACGAAGCTATCTTTCGAGGTGCAAGGGTTTACAAAGAGAACATGTGAGACATGTTTTGAGGGTACATTAAGGATTGGAACCGCTTCATTATGAAGGCGGAACTGTGGAAGAGGTGACCTTCAAGGGCGGGAGGATATGTGTTACGGGGTAGCCAAGGAGAGCGCAACCCCCCCCCCCCCCACCACCTTTCGGGTTATATGTCTCTTCTAACCCCGGGTAGCGATGGATTATATTTATTTGATGTCTTTCAATGCTTTCTAATCATCCTCCTTTTGGAATTTATAATTTAAAATCAGATAGCAAACATCTACATTTTCTTAAAAAAAAAAAAAAAAACCCACCCGAGCCACACCAACAATCTACATCTTCAAAACTCCAAAATGAAGCCCATTGGAGTTGCTCACTTGTCATTCAGTGGGCCAAATCCGTGTAAAAGAATGCTTGAAAAAACTGAACACGTTCTCTTCATCCGAGATAAATAAATATAACCTGAACAACTTTTATTTATTCATTCATTCATGGCTTCATCCGCAGTCGTCGTCGTCGACCGTCGGTACTGCAATCCTGACCACTCCGTGGAGCTGAAGATAGTGAAGAAGAGGCACAGCGCGAGCGGAGGAGATTACAAGGTGTGGGACGGACATGGGAACCTCGTATTCAAGGTTGACGGGGGTCTTTTGGAGTTGTAGGTCTAAAAAGGTCGTCTTCGATGTTGGCGGCAATCCTCTCTTCTCCATGCGTCGCAAGGTTTAATTTGCACTCTGTGTTTCTTGGAATCTGAGGTTGGATTGGTTCGGGGAATTAATTGGGTCAGTTCACTTAAAATTATAACTTAATTTGATATGATGTTTCTTCAACCATCGTTTTGTGTTTTATTCAAAATTAAAAGAGAAAGAAATAGTCTTTGAAAATTTGAGTAAAAGTTTGATTTGAACATTTGGTATGGATAATTAGTAAATGGTTGAAAAAAAATTTGGGTTACTTTTACTCAAATTTAAATTTGAATACACATTTGATATATGATTGGAGATGCTCTAAAAAATAGTTATTAAAGTATATTTTTGTTAAATTCTCATTTTTTTTATAATTAGAATTTTCTTTTTGCTTTTTTTAATGAATTTGTATAAGTATGATTATTTCAAACATATGAATTTTGAATGAGAATTTAACAAAAATATACTTTAATATATTTTATCTTATTAGAAATTAAGGATAAACTTTTTTCTCCTGTAGCAGAAATTTGAGAGACCATCACATGTACGAACACATTATTTTTTTTATCACTTTTCTTTTTATCTAAATTTTTTTGCTTTCTTTTGTTTTTCCTCCGTGGTTGTGCACAAACACACCCCTAATCATCAAAGTTTTCCCTTCTCTTGTGTAGCTTTTGAGTAATCATTATCGGTGGAAAGTTTTTAGGGGTCTGAGCTTCCATGAAAAAGATTTGATCTTTAGCGTGAAGAGATCATCATTTTTTCAGATCAAAACCAACTTGGATGTGTACATGGCAGCTAACAAGAAGGAGAAAGTGTGTGATTTCAAGTTGAAAGGGACCTATTCTGAGGACTCCTGCACTATTTACAAAGGCGACTCTTCTACTGTTATAGCTCAAGTAAGAACAAATTTTATTAAACCTCATCATCCTATTTATAAAATGTATAAAAATATGTGTGCGAATCTTTAAAGTATAAGCTTCAATTTTTTAAATTTCTTTTGATAAGTACATCAGGTACGTACGTACGTTCATAAAATAAAATAAAAATGTTATGACCTGTATAAATTATTACAAGAATGATTCTGATGGAGATATAAGACTATAAGAGGACCAGTGGGAGTCATTACCCCACTCTTTTTTTTCTCTGTTTTTTTAAAACTAAATGATGTAATATTTTTGTTTGGTGAAAGATTTATGGATTTTATTTCGCTATAACATGTCCAGGTACATAAAAGTTATAATCAAAGCCTGCCTCTGTTGGTGTAAATTCCAAGCTCTATTATTGGTCATCATTTTTTATGCCAGACAACCACTTATTCTGCTTTTTATCACTTACAAATATTACAAATTAAATATATTATATGTTAAAAATGAAAAATATTCATCTTATAAGGGTTCAATTGTGACTGTAGATGGCGAAGAAAGACACAGTGAAGAGTGTTCTGCTGAGAAGGGATACATTTGGGATAACAATTCATCAAAATGTTGATCAAACATTTGTCATTGCTCTTATCATAATCCTCTACGAAATCGAAAATCCCACAAAAGTGCCCTCTTCTTAAAAGTTTGTTATTTTAAAACATAGTTTTTTTTCTTTTATTTCTAAATGTAATTTGAGCTCTGATATGTAAGAATATTGTTCATTTGTTTAATGATGTGTGTAATGGGCAGAGTTCCGTGTACTATGAGAATCTCAATTTGAGAATATAATATAACATTTCACCCACGCTAAATAAATAAGGGATTTTTTAAAATCCCTGTAAACTATGCTATTTGGTGATCATTTCATCTTTTTTTCATTTTTTTTTCTTAAGTTCTCTACTTTAAACGTCTATTTAATTATTAGTTCTTCCGCCAAGCATCAGCTTGTTTGACAGATAGTTAAAATTCTTAAATTACCTTTTAAATTTTTTATTTTAAAGTCCCCATAAAATATAATATTTATTTATCGTTCTCTCCATTCTTCATATTCCAACTTCAAAGAATTTTTCATTATTAATCTATGTGCAAAATGTCTGTCAATTTGGGGCTAATAGATAGTTAGAATTAATAAACTACTTGTCCTTTAAATGAATGAAATCTCTAATGAAACAATTTTTCATATTTTTTAATGATGATGTGTAGTGGCGTAGCTAATATTCTATATTAGTGATGAAAAATCTCAGATCTTTCATAAAAAATGGAGGAACTAATCACTAAATAACAGAACTTATGAGAACTTAAAAATAAATATTAAATTTTACAAACTAACAGTATATAGAATATCAGATAGACGTTTGGCATAAGAATTAATAACAAAATAGAGGTTTGAAGTTGGGGATTCAAAAAGAAATATGAAAAATGCAGGGATTGATTGCACAATAACATAATTTACAAGGACTTATAAATAAAATTTTCAATAGTTTATTTAAAGAAAAAATTCAAATAACCCCTGTAAACTGCTCAAAATTCATATAACCCTCTAACTTTTCCTGAAATCCATATAATCCCTTGAAACACATATGTCAATTCAAATAGCCCATTTAGTTAAATTTTCGTTGACAAATAAGAAATATTCTGCTAATATTATGTAAAATATTATGCGAATATTTGAATTTATATATGTGTTTTCAAGGGGTTATATAGACCACATGAAAAGTCAGGAGATTATATGGATTTTAAACGCACCAATCCCAGAAGTCGACGAGGCAGGTGGATTCGGTGTTAGAAGAAGAACTCATACTTCATTTGCTGTCGGAGGTGCAGACGGAGGTTGACGAGACGAGCGACGGCTAAACGGGTTTCCGAAAGGCGAAGTCTAGGAGGTCGATGGGGAGGGACATCAAGTTGAGGTTGAAAAGGTTGTAGTCTTGAGCGACGGCGAGACGGATTAGGATGTTAAATGGGGGCTGACGAAGACGGATTGAGAGGTTTCGAGGTTCATGTCGCAGCAGAGGAGGCGGGGGGAGGGGATGGGGGAGGCTGAGCCAGAGGAGGCCCTGCTCACAGTGTTCACGCTCGGCTCGCCGGCAATGGTGGGCTGGTGGGGTTAACGTCTAAAAACAAAATACAGAAGATGTGTTTTTTATTTTTTTTTGTTGGGAGGATTAGCAACTAAGCAGAAGGGGATAGACCTGTCCCCTAAACAAACTCATAAGATGGGGCTCTAATACATTTATAGAAAATTTTATTATAAGAAAAACTTATACATGATAGATTGATAAAAAAAAATCCAATCTAAAATAAAAAATCAAATAAAATTAAAAAAATTAGCAAAAGAGCTGTTTCACTCTTCTTCTTTTTTGTCAAAGTAGTTGTGTACACCTGTCAAACCCTAATCGGGTATTGCTAGTAAGGACCCAAATAGGACATGATCCGGATCTCAGGACGGATCATCTACTCTCCTATTTGTGTTATCATCGTGCTTTTCTTTTCCTGTGAGGACGCCACGTATTAAGTAACACATTCAACGGCCAAAAAAAAAATTTCATTTGTGTGGTGGACCCAACGTTTGCTTTCCCATTGATTCACATAGGCTCAATCGGAGAAACCCAAGCTTTTTTATTCATATGCTATAAGCCGTGGGTCCCACACCTTTTTAACTTTCGTCTTCTATCATCGTGCTTTTCTTTTTTTGTGAGGACGCCACGTATTAAACATCGTAAATTAAATTTTTTAAACTTATTCAAAATGAGTTCATTCAATTTAAATAGAATGATATACATATTTTATCAAAACATATACATAATTAGATGAGGTTTAATATTTAAAAAAATTAAAACACGTGTGAATTGTTTGTGAGACTATATTTGGGATTGTATCTAATTTTATTCTTAAAAAAAACATATACCTATAAATTTTATTTTTTCTCTGGTGAGGTTCAACTGAAACAAATAAAACAAAAATAAATAAAAAATAAAAAATCATGTGCAAGAAACCACAAACACCATCATATGAAGTGGTCCCCTCAAATAAGTTGTGGGGTCCACTATACAAGTGATTTTTTTTTGGCCGTTGGATGTGTTGCTTAATACAGGACATCCTCATAGTAAAAGAACAGCATCATGACAGCACAAATAGGAAAGCAGAGGATCCGATCCCCCAAACCTCGGGCCCTTGCATCCTAAAAACTTAAAGATAAAATAAAATAAAAATTAAATTAAATTGAGCCACTAGAAAAAGAAATTGTTTTTATTTAAAAAAAAAACCTTGGTGCACTGCACGCCATCGGTCTTGAGAATTGTGATGATTTTTCATAATAGACTTGCATAGGAAGCAATCAATTCTCCTCGAAAGTCAAGAATTGAAAATGCCCTGCATTTCCTTCAGTCGACTAAATCCATTCAAAAGAATTGTTGGAAAAACCTGAACACCTCTTGTTCATCCGAGACCAATTCATGGATCACCCACCGTCGAATGATGGCGCCAAATCCGTGTAAAAGTATGCTTGAGAAACCCGAACACGTTTTGTTCAACCGACATAAGTAACCCGAACACTTATTGTTTTGTTTTTTTTCATTCATGGATCAGCACACCATCAGTCTCGAGAATTGTGAACAGACTTGCATAGGAAGCAATCAATTCTCGAAGAAAGTCAAGAATTCAAAAGGCCCTGCATTTCCTTAAGTAGAATAATAAATCCATTCAAAACAATTGTTGGAAAAACCTGAACACCTCCGGTTCATCCGAGATCAATTCATGGATCACCAACCGTCGAATGATGGCGCCGTCGTCGTCGTGGACCGTCGGTACTGCTATCCCAACCAAGCACCACTTATAAATCAAACTGCACCACTTATAAATCGAACTGCACAACCAATTGTTGAGTATATATTTCACACTCTTATTAGATCCAATCAACTATTTGAAAAAATATGAATTCTTAAGTATTATCAGTATCCAATAGAAGAGTGAAATATACACCCAACAATTGAATGTGTAGTTCGATTTATATGTAGTGCAGTTCAGTTTTCACGTCATCCAGTTCGATACTGACTGAACTGACCGAATCAAATCCTGGCTGGATCCGGTCTCCTTATTCCCTCACAAGCCCAAACCGCGTGACCCATGATTCAGTTTTTTGGACGGCAAAGATGTTGACTTTGACAATTTGACTGACCATATATTGGAGTTGTTTTTGCCACTTCTGATGTATAAAATCAAATTCCAATCTAAAAATTAGATTAAAAAAATATGTTTTAAACACTTGATTACATATCATTTTAGACAACATACAATAGCCTTTTGAGTTATCCTCACTTGTCATAATTATCCAATGTCTACATACCTTAATACCGTTGGGTTTTTTTTATGAAATTTTTTTCAATTAAAAATAAAATTTCAGAATTCTATATTTACTGTGGAAATATAACTTACTATATGTTGATTTTAAACTTTAATCCCTCGCATGTTTTCATATATAATCACTAACTAGCTAAGTATAAGGTTTAGATATATTATGGACAAGGGCTATGAGGATATGAACTTGACATGATTCATGTATTTTGTTGACAAATAGGATATATAGGTACATTAGTCTTCAATTATGAAATTAAATATGCAAGATTCATGTGTCTAGGATTCCTAGCTAGATGAACTTTGAATGGAATAAACCATATTTAATACATTAACTATATAGGATTTATGTATGTAGTATTCCTATTATGAATCTAGGTTGGAATGAACCTTATTCAAGACATTGAATATGCAAGATCTTATTTTAATGATACACCTAAGTTGGATACAGGAATTTACAATAAAAATAAAAGTCCATTATGTACCTTGAATTTGCCACCCCCATGACTATGGAACAATGAATAAATATTTATAAGTTCATTATTCCTAAATTGATTGGGTATCTTATATTTGAAAATGACTATTGGGCTGTCTAGATGACTATATATAAAATGACCCACATATATCATTCTGTCAATCTAAAATCACAAATCGAGAATCCACTCAAAAGAATTGGTTAAAAACCTGAACACGTTTTGTTCATCAATCATCCTAGATAAAAACCCTGGGCATACACGTTTTGTTATTTTGTTTTTTTTCATTCATGGATCACCACGTCAATTACCCACCGTCCGATGATGTGTCTCCATCCGCCGTCGTCGTTGTGGACTGTCGATACTGCTATCCCGACCACGCCGTGGATTTGAAGATAGTGAAGAAGGGGATGAGCGTGAGAGGAGGAGATTTCACGGTGAGCGACGAACATGGGAACATCGTGTTCAAGGTTGAAGGGGTCTTTTGGAGTCGGAGAGCTGAAAGGATTGTATTCGACGTCGGTCACAATCCTCTCCTCTCCATGCGCCACAAGGTTTAACTCTCTCTCTCTCTTTCTTGGAATTGATTTGGTACAACTAATAATGAATTCTTAGAATAACTATACATGTTATTTTTTAGAGAAACTATAGACTCTTAAATATGATGGATTGAGATCCGATTGGTGTCTTGAATCATGTTATTCGAAAAATCTTAATTAAGCACCTCTTTGGTAGAGGAAGAGATGAAGAATATGTTGGAATAGAAGTAAATAATTAAGACAAGTGTATTGCATGTGTTCAGAAAAAGTAAAACATGTTATGAAGTACATAAAGTACTGCAAGAATTACTGTGATTGAGACATAAGAGGCCCAGTGGGAGTCATTATACCCACACTCTTTTCTTCTTTCTTTGTTTTTGTAAACTAAATGATGCAATTTTGTTTAATTTGGTGAAAGATTTATGGATTTTGTTTGGCTATAACATGTCCACGTATAAAACAGTTATTATATAGGCATTAGTGATAGGGGAGAAATAAATTATTTATGTTTGTTGCTTTATCATACTTTCACCATTTCTAATTCAAAATACAAATGAAGCGCATAGACTATATTTTTAATAATTTTAAAATGCATAATTAACATCTTTATTTGTATGCATCTTGTTATACTGGGCTCTTGATATTCTTTAACGTTAAATGAAAATAAATCTTTACACTTAAAACATATGTCATCTGATTTTTATTAGAAAAAATATAAAGGTTGTAATCAAAGTCTACTAGTGTAAATTCCAGGCTCTATTACACTGATGTTGTCCAATAACCATTTCTTTTTCCAATTATCACTTATAAGTGCTACAAAATTCAAATATATTAGTATATGTTAAACAGTGAAAACTATGCATCTTATATAAGTTCAATTGTGATTGCAGATGGAAAGGAAATACACGGTGAAGAATGTGTTGTTGAGGAATGACACATTTGAGATAACTGTTGATCAAAATGTTGATCATGCATTTATCACTTCCCTTATCATAATCTTCTACGAAATCCAAAAGCCAAACCAGTGAACTCTTCTTAAAAAGTTTGTTATTCAAACACATTTTTTTATTTATTTCTAAATGTTGTTTGAGCTCTTATAGGTAAGAATATTGTTCATTTGTTCAATAATGTGTGTGTGAATATCAGTGGACAGAGTTTCATGTATTATGAGAATTCCAGTTTGAGAATATAATATTACATTTCACCCACACAAAATATAATATTACACCCACGCAAAATAAATAATTTAATGATCAATTCCTCTTTTTTTCATATTTTTTTTAAGTCCCCAACTTCAAACATTTATTTCGTTATTAGTCTCTCCACTAAATGTCCAGTTTGTTTGGGCTGAAGGATAATTGAAATTCCTAAACTATCTTTTGAAATTTTTATTTTTAAGTCTTTGTAAATTATGTTATTTAGATATCGATCATTCATTTCTTTATATTGTGTTTTATGTCTCTAATTTCAAACGACTTTTTCATTATTAGTCCATGTGCAAAATGCCCGTCTATTTGGGCTAATGGATAATTAAAATTCATTAACCATTCATCTCGAAATGAAAGAAATGCTCAATGAAACCATTTTTATAACCAGCATATCGGTGTTTTGGTTCAGACTATCTTCAACTTCCATTATTTGATACTTCAAATCAATGATAATGTGTAGCGGCGTAGCTAAGATTCTATAATAGTAAAAAAAATCTCATATCCTTCATGAAGAAGGGAGGACTGATAACTGAATAACATAATTTACAGAGATTTAAAAATAAAAATTCAATTTCATAAATTAACGGTATATAGAATATTCTTCTGATATTCAGAGGGACGTTTGGCGTAGGGAATAATATCGAAATAAGGGTTTGAAGTTGAGGATTTAAAAAGAAATATATAAAATAGGGAGATTGATCATTAAATAATATAGTTATAAGAACTTAAAAATAAAATCTTAATAAATAAATATGTGGTATGTAGTAAATTTAAACATCTTGGTATTTTTTATATACAAACTACAATATATTCACATGTATTCATTTATTTATTATTACAAAGTTTTAATTGTTTATAATACATTTTTTAATTTAAATTTGAACACAACCCGAACACAAACAAATCCCAACAGATTGGGTTCGGGTTGAGCGCTTCTCAATCTCGAGGGTCGGATTGGTTCAGTTTAAAAAAAAAACATTTTCCATTCTTCTCCAAATCTAAAACCTATATTAATACATAATTTTAAAATAATAAAGTTGGTGCTCGTTCTCGGTGGGGGTAAGTAATTAAAGGGGTCGAAATAATGCCCACAAAAACATTTTCCATCCTGATCCAAAGTACAAAATCTATATTAATATAAAGAAAAACAGTTCGTGAACCTTCTTTTATGTTACTAAGGCTCCGTTTGAAAACACATATTGAAAAGTAGATTTTAGAATAAAACTGTTTTTTAAGATGATTTTAGACGTTGACTTTTTTGGGATGCTTTTTTTAATTCAGGAATCAATATTTGAAAGGAGTTTAATGTTTGGTAGAAAAAGTTGCTTTTCAATTCAAAAAATAAATTCCAACAAAAAACGTTCTTTTTGAGATTTTAAAAACACGGATTTCGAGAGAAAAATTAAAAGGAATCCAGTTTTTTATTCTGTCGGAATCCGACCCGTTTGGCTGCACGATTTTAAGATTTTAGCTTTTCAAAAAGCGGAATCCGCCCAAACCTCGTTATCATTTGGAAACATAGATTGAAAAGTAGATTTTAGAATAAAGCTGCTTTTTAAAATGATTTAGACATTGACTTTTTTGGGATGCATTGGAAGGAGTTTAATGTTTGGTAGAAAAAGTTGTTTTTCAATTCAAAAAATCGATTCCGACTAAAAAACGTTCTTTTTAAGATTTTAAAAACACGGATTTCGAGAGAGAAATTAAAAGAAATCCTGCTTTTGATTCCGCCGGAATCCGACCCGTTTGGTTGCGCGTTTGGGGATTTTCAGCTTTTCAAAAAGCGGAATCCACCCAAACACGCAACCAAACGGACCCTAAGTTATTTATTCATTTTTAAAGTATTTTATTTTAAAAAATATATCATTTTATTATGGACGTTACACTCAGTTTTTCTACGGTTCAAAATAAAATCTTATATACCTCGTTAGCAATTCAGTGAAGCAGATATCTCGTTAGATGATGTATATACCTCATTAAATTTTTTCTTACACTTACTAAAAATGAAATCATTTAACTCGAAATAAAGCGATATACATTTTTTATCAATACATTTACCTCATTAAATGATATTACTGTTTATATAAAAAAACACGTAAATAGAATTTTAGTTGATAAAAATAATTGAATATAACATTTTTTGTAATTATTGTTATAATAAAAAATTTATAGGCTACAGATAAAATTTGCTCTACTAAAATAAATTCCGTATTCCACCATTGTATAAATAGATATGAATCTACGTAATTTGCACAAATTGAGTCCATTGAAAATGATGAGTAAGAAGACAACTGGGCCGCTGGAAAAAAAAATTGTTAAAAAAAAAAAAAACATGGTGCGCAGAACGTCGTCACTCGTCAGTCTCGAGCGCCAAAATCAATTAAAATTTAGAAAAAATAAAACAGTCAATTAAAGTCCTACGCACATAGTTTTTCTTATGTTTTTTGAAAAAATGATGCGTCTAATCCCTTCTGCCGCCTCCATGGCAGTGCAGATCAATTTTATTTTATTTTTTTAAGCATATACTCTCAGAATATATGCATATATATAAAATAAAGTATATACTGAGATACATTAATGTAATTTTTTAATTAAAAAAAATGATAAAATGTTTTACATCATATACTATAATAACGCAATATATACTACTTTATCATAATATATGGGATTGTAAAACGGGCTACTAAACAGATTAAGTGTATTAACACTATTTTTTAGCTCTTATTTCAATCCTCTATGCATACAAGGGCGGCGCCATATTGATGTTTGTGGGGTCAATTGACCCCATCCAAATTTTAAAAAACATCAAACATTACCCCTACGTTAACCCTATCCAAAAAATAAAAAACATTACTCCATCCAAAATCCCACTTTAAACAAATGTGGATTGGCTGGGGTGAGTGGGTGACACATGTAATATGTTGTGGTGACAGTTATGGTGGCCTGGTGGTCTATCAATATTTTTTAAACCAACCTATCCGGCTATCCTCACATTAACCCAAAACTGAAAGGATAATGTTGCGTATAATCATGTTTTTAGCCCCAATTCCAGTATACACATGTTTTGAATTTTAAAAATAGTATGCCTCATCTAATGATGTATATGCTTTCATAAAAATGAAGCATGTGTTTCAATTAATTGCATGGAAGCATTTATAGAAAATGTTAAAAAAATCTATGAGCGCATATACCTTGTTAATGTGAGGATATGTTTTGTTAAATTTTTATCGACGCATGTAGGACTGGAATTGGGACTAGAATTGTTCTGATTTTTCTAAACAATCAAAACAAATAGAGATTCAATATCGGATTCCTTTAAATGTTTCAATTGATTGCGTAAGATTCCTCTTTGTCAAGGTTTAACTTTTCGTGGTCATGATAAATCTGATGACAACTAATAAAGGGAATTTTCTAGAGCTTCTTCAGTTTTTTGGTTGATCATAATGAATCTATCAATGAAGTTTTGTTGCAGAATACTTAAAAAATAACAAGTTATGTTATCATGATATTCAAAAAAACATTGTAAATGCAGCTACAATTAAAACTATTATTGTTATCATCAAGGACTTTGCAGATATGAAATCTCGTTGAGGACAATTATAAAGGTTTATGTATTGAAAATCCTTGATCTCCTTTTTTTAATGATTTTTTTAATGTCAATTGTTCTATTTTCAAAAGAAAATTTTATGCTTTTTATAAATATATAATAAGTGTAGATTTATTAAAAATTTCGTAGTATTTATTTTTTCAAATGACCCTATTTCTTAAAAATTATGGAGCAGCCATTGTATGCATAGACGAAAATATACAAGCATATATCATTTTTTATAAAGCATGTGTCTAGTTAGATGAAATATGTTATTTTTAAAAAATTCAAAACACGTAGGGGTGTGGGCGCTAAATTTTCTAACTGTACGTAGTGGGTCGGGTAACCAAGCCCATTAGATCCGAACCGATCGAACAATAGTCCCCCAGGTCCAAGTCCGACTCAGCAAACCGGCTATTTAGGTTCGACTCGACAACACAATGGCCCAGTCGAGTCCGACCCGAAAACCCACGACCGATCAAGTTAATATCTGATCCATCCAATAATTGTATTAATTTATAAGAATCACTTACACTAAATGATCATTATCAACATTTAATCTCCATTAATACCAAATGAATCACAGAATCGGGTCATTATTAACTCTGTCCACCAAATCCCCATCAATTATGGATTTTCATGATTGGCCATATATAACAATTTTATCTATTGTCCCCTCACTAATGCCTGGTAAAATCTCAGCCGTACGATGCAGTAAGGGCAATCAGAAACCCTAAACTCACTTCCCATCTATAAATAGGGGGCAATGATAGACATAATAGGTATGCATAGTTTCTTTTACAAACTCCTGTTATTTGGCCATTTTACTGACTTGAGCGTCGAAGGATCTTCCGCAGGACCCCCACCTCTCGGTGTGAACAATGTTCGGAGGTTGCTGATCGGTGGAACGAGGATCATCTTGGGCGAAGGAGAACGGGAGAGGTCGAATCATATTACCCGAGTCCGGTAATTCAAATTTTGCCCCTCCAAGGGGTTTGGACGTAGGTTTGGAAATATTATGGGTTTGCGGGAATTTGATTTCCCCAATACCAATTTCATACAAAAAAATAGTAGCTTAATTAAAAGCTGTGGACATATTTTTCTCAGTAAATGCTCAAAAACTAGCTTTTTCAGGAGATCGATGCAGTTTCATGTCAACTCAGTTTTAAACTTAACTTTAAGAAAAAAGTTAATTTTTAAACTCATATCCAAACACTGCTACTATAATAAAGACTACTGAAAAAAAGAATGTAGTAATAGGATAATGTTACGTACAGCTCCATCTTTAGCCTCAATTCCAGTATATATGTGTTTTGAATTTATTATCTAATGAGATACATGTTTTTATAAAAAATTAAATATATACTATAATGAATTGCATACATACATTTATAAAAAATGTAAAAAAAAAATATTTGAAACTTATACAATGTTAAAATGAGCATATGCTCCGTTGATTTTTTATCGACACATATAAGACTGGAATTGAGACCGGAAACTGACGGGGTGTAACAGCACTCAGTGGTAATATTATCAACCGCCCTACGTTTCATTCGGTGGGCCAAATCAGTGTAAAGGAATGCTTGAGAAACCTGAACACGTTTTGTTCATCCGACATAAATAACCTGAACACTTATTGTTTTGTTTTTCTTTCATTCATGGATCAGCACGTCAATTATCAACCGTCAAATGATGGCGCCGTCGTCTTCATCGATCGTATTTATAAGAAACCCAAAAAAAAAAAAAAAAAAACTCTTTTTCAAAACTTCATCTTTGTTTTTTAACTTCTTATTTTTACTTTAATAGAAAAAATTATCTTTTTTTTTAAATTAGATGATAATAATTTTTAAATTTAAATATATTGAAAGGATGAAAAATTGAGTAGTAAAAATGTTTGGAAAAAATACTTTGAAAATATTAATAAGAAATAATTAGAAGAATATCTAAATTTTTAGAAGATTTAAGTAAAACATAATGGTTGGAGATATATCATATCAAATCAAGATTTTATTCAAATTTCAAGTAAAATATTTATAGGTTTGATTAAAGGGCTGGAGATGGCATAACTATTATTTTGTGTTTTACTCAATTTTTTAAAAAAATATGAAGTTATAATAGAAAAAAAATAGCTATAAAAAATTTGGATAAATGTTTGAGTCTACCTTGATTTGTATAAAAATGTGAGAAAAAAATTTAATTTACTATGAATATGAGTAAATAGTTAGAGAAATTATTGGATGATTTCTACACAAATTTAAATTTGGATATATATTTGGATATAGGATTAAAGATTTTTTTGATGAATTCTATAGAATAACCTAACAAGTTGATTTTCAAAGAAACTATTGTTTCTCAATGTGATGCATTGGGAAGGAAAACATATTTTCACTTAAAAACAGTTTTAAGAGTAGTTGTTGAGTATAATTTATTTAGTTAATTTTGTTAAATTCCTTTTAAAAAATTGTTTTTTATAATTAAAAGTTGTTTTGATTTTTTTAAAGTAAATTTATGGATAAAGTTTGATTTTAAATCTCTAGAAGCCATCCCAATTCATTCCAACTCATTTATGGATAAAGTTTGATTTTAAATCTCTAGACGAAGATTACTAATTTTGATCCTGATAATTCATTGAGATTCATGATTTGTGGCCTTTCACTAAAATAATATACTACAATTGAATATTGGTCCCAATCTAGCCACCAAAAGTTTAACCAATTCCATAATCTTGGATCCTATCTAATCCTTAACTTTTTTAATTATCTATTCCGTATTGTTAGCAATTTTAAGGGTAAATTCCAGTAGACCCAATTTTGAGGGGGTCTTTTGGAGTCGGAGGTCTGAAAGGATCGTCTATGATGTTGGCGGCAATCCTCTCTTCTCCATGCGTCGCAAGGTTTCATTTGCTCTCTCTGTTTCTTGGAATCTTGAGGTTGGATTGGTTTGGGAATTGATTTGGGTCGATTCACTGGAAATTATATCCAAATTTACTATAAAAATTTGATATTGTGTTCAATCATCACTTTACGCATTTGAATAGAGCAATTTGATAATCTTGGGTCCTGTATAATCCTTATTTTTTTATTTATCTATTATGTAAATGAAGGGTAAATTTTCCCCCTCATCTAACAGTGAATTTGAGGGGAAAATGAAACTTTTATTTCTCGTCATTTTTTTCTTTGATCTAAATTCTTTTGTTTTCTTACATTTTTCATTTACGATTGTGTACAAAGGTACCCTAATCATCATTGTTTCCCTTTCTCTTGAGCAGTTATGGAGTAGACATGATCGATGGAAAGTTTACAGGGGGCGGAGCTTCGATGAAAAAGATCTACTCTTCAGTGCGAAGAGGTCATCGATTTTTCAGTTCAAAACCAGCTTGGATGTGTTCATGGCAGCTAACAAGATGGAGAAGGTGTGTGATTTCAAGGTGAAGGGGACCTTCTTTGAGAACTCATGCACTATCTACAAAGGCGACTCTTTTACCATTATAACCCAAGTAAGAACAAATTCTGCCAATAAATCTCATCATCCTATTTACAAGTATGTGTTTTATGTTGTATGGGCAATCATTTTTGTAGTCATTTATTATATATTATTTGTTTAAAAATCGATAGGCCATAGCATAACGGTTTAGGGCTTACCTGTATTAAGGGTAGATCTTTGATTCGAATTTTGACGTTAACTTATCCACCTGTTTGTTAGCAATTATTTGAAAGAATTTTCGTGAGACCAGAACAAATTGGCGAAAGTAGCAAGGTCAGCCATTGGGTCCCTCCAATATTTTAAAAAAAAATTTTTTAAAAAATGTGTATCCAATTTTATCATAGAATTACATTACATGAGAAAAATTCAAAAATGTTAGAAATTGCAAAAATACTGTAGAGACATGTGAGGCATAGTGGGAGCCATTACAATTTACCCCTCAATTCGTTTTTTTTTATTTTTAAAGCAAATGATGGAGGTTGGTTTGGTGAAATATTGTTGGATTATATTTAATCCAGGTATCTAGTCTAGGTATAAAAAGTCATTAGTGAAAAATTAAAGATAAAATAAAATAAAAATTAAATTAAATTGAGCCACTAGAAAAAAAATGTTTTTATTTATAAAAATAAAACTTGGTGCGCTGCACGCCATCAGTCTCGAGAATTGTGACAATTTTTCATAATAGACTTGCATAGGAAGCAATCAATTCTAGAAGAAGTCAAGATTTGAAAAGGCCCTGCATTTCCTTCAGTCGACTAAATCCATTCAAAAGAATTGTTGGAAAAACCTGAACACCTCTTGTTCGTCCGAGACCAATTCATGGATCACCCACCGTCGAATGATGGCGCCAAATCCGTGTAAAAGTATGCTTGAGAAACCTGAACACGTTTTGTTCATCCGACATAAATAACCCGAACACTTTGGATACCGGATAAGCTCCGGATAACCCCAGATAATCCTAGATAAATTTTTTTTATCTTTGGAAAGCCCTGATAACCTCGGATAAAATGTGCTAGAATAAACTGGTATAAAATGGTATATGGATTTCAATCAACCCCTAGAATAAAAGTTATCCTAGGTTATTCCACTCAAAGAATAAGTGGGCCCACTGTCAAATCAACTGTCATCACCTCTTATAAATCATCTGTCAAATCAACTATCATTACTTTTTACATTTTATAAATTATTGTCCATACTTTATTCACGTTTTACTCAAACAACAAAACATTTATTCTTACGATTCCCAACGAGAATAATTCAAAACACAACCAAATACAAAATCAATTTATCCTTATTTATATACATTTATGCTCGGATAAATATATACTAAAAAATAAATCATATTCTACATCCAAACAGGAGCTTATTGTTTTGTTTTATTTCATTCAAGGATCAGTAGGGCTGCAACTCGGGCGGGTTGGGTTCGGGTTGACCCCAACCCGAACCCAACCCGAATTTCAAACCACTCAACCCTAACCCGACCCAACCCGATTTTCAACCCGAATTGGACCAACCCGAACCCAACCCGTAATTAAATAACCCAACCCGCCCCAACCCGACCCAACCCGATTTTCTAATATGATGAGCAAATTAACTATAACATGTTCAATGATTTTTTTTTGCTTGCCTGCTTAGTGACCTGTTCAATAATGATCGATAATATTAAATAAGTACAATAAAGACTGCATACAAATTATACATAGAAAAAAAAATAATAGTCCAAAAGTCCATAAGAACAGTAAAGACATAAAGTGCACACATTACACATAAAAAAAAAACAATAGCTGAGCACATGAAGCTCTCTCAACCATCTAAAAGACCATAAGAACAACAATAAAGACATAAAGTGCATACACATGAAGAACAATAATAAAGACAATAAAGTCATAAGAACAACAATAAAGACATAAAGAACACATGAAGCTCTCCCAACCATCCAAAAGTTTATCAAAGTCCTTAACTCAGATAACAATTTCTAGTCATCCAATATAGAGATCTTCCAACAAGAGTCACAAGACAATCTTACACACAGTGTTGGATCCCTACAAAGTGAACATCATAAAAAATATTAATAAATGATATAATCACAAAGCATATAAAAATGGATTATGATAAACCAAAATTACCAACAAGTAAAATTATGTTGTTGGCTCCTTGTAGATAATCACAAACCATTGGTTATGATTTTCCCCCGGTAACTACTAACCAAAGCAACAAAAAAACATAAAACATATCAAAATCATTATAAAAACTAGTTATACTTTAAATTTCATGTCAAAAGTAAAATGAAATTAACATTTACCCGATTCATCTTCAAGATCTTCCAAAATCTCTTCAATTTCAATTGGAGTTGATGGACTCCGCAACCAATCTTTAGTACAAATCAAGCTTTCTACTAATTTGGGAGATAATGAACTTCGAAACTGGTCAAGTATGCGTCCACCTTCACTAAAAGCTGATTCAGAAGCTACTGTTGAAACAGGAATGGCCAGAGCATCACGAGCAACATGACTAAGTACTGGAAATCTTGTACAATTAAGCTTCCACCAATGCAATATGTTAAAATTCCCAATATCTTTTTCCACACGCTCAAGCAAATAGCGATCCAATTCAGATTTACTCTCGGCACTTTCTTCTTCTTCCAAATGCTTTTGGAACTCATTATGGATGCTCTTAATCTCATAACTTGAGTTAGAAACCTCAATGCCATTATTATTGTCTACATCAAGCATCATATCTTGTTGCATATCAAAAGGTTCCTCCAAACTTTGATAATGTTTCAATAGCTGTTCAAGTGCATTCTTTGTCCTTCTTATGAGCTCTTCAACCACATCAAGTGTATAAATTTTTGAGTAACAAAACTTGACATACTTCAACTTGTAACGAGGATCAAGAACTACGGCAACAAGTAGCATAATATTAATTTTATCAATCTTGCCCCAATACTTATCAAATTTCTCTTGCATCTTTAATGTCATGCCATGAAGAAGAACATCATCACTTCTAGACCATTGCAATAACAACATTTGAATTCCATATACTTCATGAAAATATGCATTAGAAGTAACATAAAGAGACCCGGACAAACGCTTTGTTGCACCATAAAAAGTTTCCAAAAACTTACACAATGTTTTTGCTCTATCCCAATCATCTTCATCAGGAATTTCATATTCTAGTTCTTTTTTGAAGCTGAAATCTTGTTCTTCTAGACGTTCAAATGCTTTTTGAAACTCTAATGCTGCTTGTAACATGAGATAAGTGGAGTTCCAACGAGTACAAACATCTAAACACAAAGATTTCTTGCATGTTATCTTTTCTTGTTCACAACATAATTTAAATTGTTGTGAACGAGAAGGTGAACTTCTTACATATTTCACCACCTCACGAATTCGATCAACCGTAGACTTCACCTCTTTTATCCCATCTCTTACAATCAAATTCAATATGTGAGCACAACATCTCATGTGAAGGAATTCACCATCTAAAAGCAATCCATTCTTCTTGACAAACTTTTTCTTCAAATTTTTTAGAGCAACATCATTTGAAGCACAATTGTCAACAGTCACTGCACACAAATTTTCCAAGCCCCATTCTAATAAACATAACTCAACAGAATTAGCAATGACATCACCGCTATGTGGAGATGGAACCACCCGAAAATTAATTATCTTCTTTTGTAGATTCCAATCTTTATCAATGAAGTGTGCAGTGAGACACATGTATCCTAAATTTTGAACTGAAGTCCACATGTCTGTTGTGAGAGAAACTCGTTGCTTTGAATTGACAAACAAATCTTTGAGTTTATTTTTTTCGGATGTGTACAATTCAAAGCAATCTTTTTTTATGGTTGTTCGTGAGACAAACTTGAATTTTGGTTGAAGAACTCTACAAAATCGACGAAACCCTTCACGTTCAACAAAATTAAATGGCAATTCTTCAGTAATAATCATGCAAGAAAGTTCCTTCCTACACAACTCTGGATCAAACTTCCAATTGGAAATTATAGCTTCACCATCTTGAGTAGAGGAAGAGAATGTCAATACTTGTTGTCTTTTATCCTTGTTACTATACGGATATTTCTGGCACTTCTCCAAGTGGCGCTTAAGTGTGCTAGTTCCTTGACTACTATCACATTCATACTCTTGGCCACAATAATTGCATGCACATTTGTTTGGTTTACTGTTATCACCCTTTTTTTTCTTAGTGAAGTGCTGCCAAACTTCAGATGATGTTTTATAATTCTTCTTTCTTTTAGAAGTTACCTCTGATGCTGCTGCAGTAGTAGAATCCGGTGCGGGTGCAGTGGCTTGATTGGCATCCTCATTTGCAATTGGTGGAGCATTTGCATTTGGATGAGAATCAACCGAAATCTGATAAAAAATTTAATTAATCATCAATTTATCAATTGTAATACTAAATAAAATTGAGGATCATTTTATAATTTTAATTGCAAACAAAATTTACCTCAACAAGTGGTTTTGATATAGCTTGAGATTGAGACATGATATAGGCTGAAAAATATAGATAAAGCTGCAAAATACAAACCAAATCACAATATAGAATGCTTTATAGATTTGATTTTCGGAATATAATTACATACCCAAACATAGACCAAATTACAATCAAACTAAAAAACAATTACCTCTTTTCGGATGCCCTAATGAGTGATTGTTGATCTTCTTTGTATATATTCTATTATTCTCTTAATAAATTTGAATCAAAACCCATCCAAAATCAGAAATCAAAAGAATCATATGTCCCTTACAACCCACAGATTTATGAATGTAAAACAAAAGGAAAAAAAAGAGAATAAGACCTTATTGTGGATTTTCAAATGATCAAAGTCAAGTTGTGGATTGTCAAAGGACTGAAACCAAAAGATCTGGTGAAGGATTGAACAGACGAGGTGTCGAAGTGCCGAGGTGCCGAAGTGCCGAGGTGCCGAGGTGCCGATCTGCCGATTGCCGAAGTGCCGAAGAACGGGTGGTCTGTCGAGGTGCCGAAGAACGGACGATTTGTCGAGGTGCCTTGAACGGACGAATCTTTTGAAGCCGACCGCCGAGCGCCGACCGCCAAAGGTTCCGATTGTCGAAGCCGAGGTGCCGAAGGATCTGTTGAAGCCTTAAAGACCGCCGACCGCCGACCACAGAAGATGAAGGATCGCCGAAGCCGAAGTCGAAGGAAGGGAGAGGAGAAGAGAAGAAAAGAAAATGACGGCTAGGGTTGTGACTTGTGAGTTGTGAAGTTTCATGTAGTCGTGTTACTCGTGTAAGATTAAAATTGAATCCTACGGCCCA
The DNA here is from genome assembly GCA_030737845.1 of Acorus calamus. Classification (NCBI taxonomy): domain Eukaryota; kingdom Viridiplantae; phylum Streptophyta; class Magnoliopsida; order Acorales; family Acoraceae; genus Acorus; species Acorus calamus. The sequence continues at coordinate 1,306,001 of CM060877.1, read as the reverse complement.
GATTAGAAGTTAAAAGAATGAACGGCTATGATCAGTTTTTCATGGTTAATTTACGGGTTCGGGTTGGGTCGGGTTGGGAGTGAGGTCAACCCGAACCCAACCCGATTTATGAGTCAACCCGAATTGGCCAACCCGAACCCGAACCCGAACCCGAATTGGCCAACCCAACCCATGTAAAAATTGGGTTCAACCCGTCGGGTTCGGGTTCAACCCAACCCAAGTTGCAGCCCTAAGGATCAGCACACCATCAGTCTCGAGAATTGTGAACAGACTTGCATAGGAAGCAATCAATTTTCGAAGAAAGTCAAGAATTCAAAAGGCCCTGCATTTCCTTCAGTCGACTAATAAATCCATTCAAAACAATTGTTGGAATCTATGGTTGAGACTGGTGTTGGAATTGATTTGGTACAACTAATGACTATACTTGTTAATTTTCAAAGAATATATTCATATTTTGTCTCTTGGTATGATGGGTTGCGTGGGGAAGGAAAACAAATTTTCACTTATTTTAATAACAGCTTTTTAAGATGGAAAATGTTAGATTCAACAATTTTTATCGATTAATACTGACATTACATATGTTTTTATTTTTTTTTAAACAATAAAAAACATTTAGTGAGGTATATGTTTTAATAAAAAGTGTACATCGTTTTATTTCGGGTTAATTGAACTCATTTTCAATAAACGGAATAAAATATTTAACGAGGTATATACATCGTCTAACTAGGCATATGTTTTATTGGATTTCTAACGAGTTATATAAGAGTGTATTTTGGACTGTAAAAAAAAGCAGCGTCCTTTTAAGCACGGTCATTGAAATATATTTTTGTGAAATTCCTAAAATAAAATTGTTTTTCATAACTAAATGTTTTTTTCAAAATGAATTTGGATTAAGTATGATTTTAATGAAAATAAGATAAGATCTCTAAAAGCTATCAAAACTCATTTTCAGACCTTATCTAAATAACGACGAAAATTATTACTTGTAATCTTAATAGCTCATTGAGATGAATACCCTATCACCAAAATAGTATACTACAATTGAAAATTAATTTCTAACCCCCCGTTCGTTAAATGTAATAGATAGAGAATAGAGGTGAATAATAGTAGAATAGCCTTTATCCGCTGTTCATTTAGCGCGGATAAACCTCGATAGTTGTGTCTGGATAACATATGACAAGACCTGATAACAATTCCACTAAAAGGTGATAATAGCTTATCATGGCTTATCTATTCCTCAGAATAAACATACCCTTTAATTTTCTGTCTTTTAAAAAAATTTATTTCACCTTATAGTCACATCGCATACATTCAAAAAATAAAAACATGTTATGAACTCTATAAAGTATTGCAAGAATGCCTATGATGGAGACACAGGAGTCCCAGTGGAAGTCATTACCCCACTCTTTAAAAAAAAAAAATTGATGTGGTTTTGTCTGGTGAAAGATTTTTAGATTTTATTTGGCTATAACATGCTCATGCATATACCGGTTATATAGGGATTAGCCATAGGAGCAAATTATTTCTAGTTTGTATGATAATCATTTATTTGTTTGGATAATTTTTTGCTATTTATCACTTACAAATACTACAAATTAAATATATTATATGTTAAGGGTGAAAAATATCCATCTTATAATAATTCAATTGTGATTGTAGATGAAAAAGAAAAACACATTGAAGAGTGTTATGAGAAGGAACACACTTCAAATAACAGTTCAGCAAAATATTGATCAAGCATTTATCACTGCCCTTATCATAATCCTCTACAAAATCGAAAAACCACGAGCACTACCAGCAGCACCACCACCAGCACCAGCACCAGCACCAGCGGCCTCTTGTTAAAAGTTTGTTATTTTGAAACATAGTTTTTTCATTTATTTCTAAATGTAGTCTGAGCTCTTCTATGTAAAATTATTGTTTATTTGTTCAACGATATGTGTGATTAAACGAATAAAATAAAATAAAATTACCACGATACTTCTATTCCCATTTATCCGTGCTAATATTTATATTTTTAAAATTTACACATTCTGCAAATATTCCCTGACAAATCGAAACCGCAAGACCCATTATTCAACTTTTTGGACGGCAAAGATGTTGACTTTGACCAAGGCGGGACGACCATGTAAGCCTATTAATCAAGAACTGTCAGCCGTCCAAACAGCGGACTTTGTTTCTGCTGGAAAAAGGACCACCTAGTGTGCCCATCCTTATCGCCCATCCTTATCGAGTTGGGGTTAAGCCTCGTCAACGGACCGGATACGGAGCGGATATGGTCATATCCGTATCCGACGGATATTTAAAAAGAGTATTCGTATCCGATCTGAAATTTCGGATACGGATTCGGATAATTATCCGAAATATTCGAAATAAATAAATAAATAATTAAATATAACAAATTTTCATTTTAAGTTTAAAAATTGGCTTAAAATTAAAAATTCACAAACACAAGTCCTAACTTTACAACTATTAAAAAGAATAAATAAATAATTAAACATAACAAATTTTCATTTAAAGTTAAAAAATTGACTTAAAATTAAAAATTCACAAAAACAAGTCCTAACTTTACAACTATTAGAAAGAATGTGAGCCACTTGATTAAAATCCAATGGTAGATATTAAATACTAATATTAACATTTTTTTAATGCCATCGGATACGGATATTTTTCGGATCGGATAGGGGTATATCTGTATCCGATCCGAAAATTTTCGGATACGGATTATTTTTTCGGATACGGATACAGATTTTTCGGATATCGGATATTTTCTGCATTTTCGGATACGGATTCAGATCGGATGCGGATATTTTTTCGGATAATTGACAGGCTTAGTTGGGATGAGGATACCAGGCCCAACTCACAGGTCCAATGAGGTGTCATTACCTTATTGATTGGCTTATTAATTTTTAAAAATTGGTAAAATGGTCAAATACAGATATGTTATTCATTAAAAATAGATCTCATTAACCCAAATCCTATTTTTTATCTTATTAATCTTTCACATTAATTTGAACTTCCCTATTTTGAAATTTGTCTATTTTGAAAAATATCTCACTCTAAAATTTGCTTAATTCAAAATTTGAATTTTAAAATTCTTATGAATTTTACATCAAAACTTACCTAACTTACACAAAAATTACCTAAATTGTTTATCATCAAAATTACACCAAAACTTACCTAAATTATACCAAAATTACCTAAATAACACACAAAAAAATGTTACAGTTTTTTTATGATTATAACTGTTACAGTAAATGTTACAGAATGTAAAAGTGTTGCATAAATATAAATTTAACAATGTTATGATTGTATAACTGTGTAAATGTTACATAATGTAATAGTGTTGCATAAATGTAATAAAAATATGTGAATGTAACAGTTGATGATATTCATGTTAAAAAATATTTTAAAAAAAAAAGAAGAGAAAGAATATAGCAGTCTCCCCTCCAAACCAAATAGTCATGAATAAAAATATGATTGATCATTAAAATATTCAGAAATCCACTTGTTAAATAACATTATGTCGTTATAAGACTTTTACATTTCAAGGATCGTAACAGACTTCTCTGTAATAGCAAAGAAAAATGATAAAATGTAAAACTTTTAGAGAATACACATGTAGTATACTGTTACATTTCAGAATGTAACACGTATAAATCATTTATAAATAAAAATAAATCATTATGATTATGCAAATGATTGTTCATTTACGAATGTAACAAGAATATATATTTACGAATGACTGTTACATTTATAAATGTAAAAAAAACACCAATTTAAAAAAATGAATATTTAGTGTTATATTTATAATATAACGGTAGTACCAGATAATTCTTCGCCGGCAACGCTAATGACTTCCGTTCGACGAAGTGAAATGCCACTGTTGGCACTTCCACTCTCTCCCTCCCTAACAAGTCATAACACGTGTCGAATAGCGCGACCCCCTCCGCCACCGGCAGCACCCTCGTCCCCTTCCTGAACGACTCATACGCCTCCACCGGCAGCCGCGGCACCGCCGTCCCCGAATCGACGACCACCCCACCCTCCACCATAACATATCACATCAATCACAAAATGCAAACCCTAAAATCATCGATTCCTTACCCCCCCGTTTGGGGTGAAGCATAAATGGTGGATATGAGAGAATACAATAGAATAGCCCCCAAACAGCTGTTTGTTTGACAAGAATAAACCTTGATAGTTATGTCTGGATAAGCTAGGATAAGGCCTGATAACTATTCTCATAAAAGGCTAGAATTGCTTATCAGGGCTTATCTATACCAATTGATAAAAATACCCTTATCTGTCATTTTAAAAAATTTATCTTACCTAACACTCTCTGCACACATTCCAAAAACTATCACATCTATCATATCACACACACCTCTCATACTTATTCCCAAACATAAATAATTTATGCAGGGGTATAATTGTCATTTAAAAAGTCATAAACTTTTATTCATCTCTTATCTACCACTTATCCTTACTTTATTCAATGTGAACCAAACAACAAAAAGATCAATTTTACGTTTCCCAATGAGAATAACAGAAAAGACAACCAAATAAAAATTTGCCTATTTAACATGGATTGTTATTTATCCCAGTATAGCTATCAAGGACGAATAACCTTATGTCACACCCCAAACGGGCCCTATGTGTTTTGCGTCTCACTTGACGAAACTGATGTGAACGCCGAGGCTACAGTGGGTGGCGGAGCAATCGATGCAGAGGAAGATCCTGTATGTCACAGATGCGCACGTCGGGTTCTTCGTGTTACAATCAGAGCACATGTGATCCACCACAACCAAAAATAAAAACATATCACACAATGAGATCCGGTCGAAACAAATCCACCATTTCAGATTTTCTTCAAAGACACCCAGATCTCAATTAAGAGAAGACTCACCTTGTTTTTCGACCTGGATTTCAGCTTCTTGAAGACGACATTTTTGTTGTTGAAGATTTCGGACGCCATTAGAGGCGATTGAGAGACAGCGTTTGGTTTTGATTTTTCGATTTTATTTTATGATACTCCACAACAATTGGATGAATCAAAACTGTCAAACACATTATAATGAAACAATTAAGTAAATGATATAATGGGTAATGTCTTGTTGCCACCTCATGGAACATATTTGAGACATGTGAAATTGGGACCTAAAAATCATTGTTGACCGAGTTGACGTCCGGCATGAGAGAAAAAAAATTCCACTCAAAGTCTAAATTTATATTAACTAGTTAATGCACAGTGTGATGCATGTGAATTATTATGAATATTATTTGAAATTATTATTTTTAATTAAAAATTGAAGTTAATATTATATTGTTAATATATATATATATATATGCGAGCGATTAGGTACGGCGAACGGCAGGTGCGGCCGCGACGTGGACCGTTCGATCGCGGGTCCATCGCATCCAACGGTCGACGTGAATCGCACCCGACCGTCCGATGCGATGGACCCGTGATCGACGCTGCACCTGCCGTTCGCCGCAGGTATATATATATATATTGAAACGATTAGGTGCGGCGAACGGCGGGTGCAGCCGCGACACGGGCCGTCCGATCACGGGTCCATCGCATCCGACGGTCGATGTGAATCGCATCCGACCGTCGGATGCGATTGATCCGTGATCAACGGCCCGTGATCGCTGCCGCACCCGCCGTTCGCCGCATATAATCGGCCCTCTATATATATACATATATAATATAAATATGCAAATGTATATCTTATAAGGAAAAAACTACTTGAATAAATGAAAGAATTCAATAGATACTTAGTAAAATGGAGGGATTGATCACACAATATCATAGTTTACAAGGAAAAAAAATAAAAATTTCAATATTTATTTAATAATATTTAATGAAAAATTCAAATAACCCTTTGTAAACTTCTCAAAATTCATATAACTCCCAAACTTTTCTTAAAATTGATATAACTCCTTAAAAACACGTATATAAATCTAAATAGCCCTTTAGTTAAATTTTCGTTGACAAATAAGAAATATTCTGCAAATGTTATGTGAAATATTATGTGAATATTTTGATTTACATATGTGTTTTCAAAGGATTATATGAACTACAGGAATAGTCAAAAGACTATAAGAATTTAATGCAATTTAGAGGGGGTTATATGGATTTTTCCCTAAATTTAATTTAAACGCTTTAACAAACTAATTTTACCCTAAAATACAAATTCTTTATTATTATTATTATTATCTCTCCACCATCGGCCTTCATTTCTATGTTGTTATCTTTTTCTAGCTGGGCACTTACCGAGTGAAAATTCATTAAAGTAAATCTTTTCTTAGATCACATATAAATTGAAATCAAACATGAACTATGTTTGAGATAAGGTCAGCCTTGAGATTAGTCAAACTAAATGGGGTCCTAGACAAAATTATAAGATGAGGCTCTAAAAAATTTTATTATAAAAAAAAACTTATACATAATAGATGGATAAAAAAATTCAATCTAAAATAAAAAATCAAATAAAAATAAAATAAAATTAGCTAAAGAGCTGTTTCACTTTTTTTTTTTGTCAAAAGTTGTTACGCACACCTGTCAAACCCTAATCGGGTATTGCTAGTACGGACCCAAATAGGACCTGATCCGGACCTCGGGCCCCTGTATCCAGGGCTGGTAAACGAGTCAAGCCGCTTGGGCTCGGCTCGGGCTCTGCTCGGTTTGAGCTCGTTTAAGCTCGTTCATTTAGATAAATGAGTAAATGAGCGAGTTTGAACAAGTTTTAAAGCTCGGTTAGGCTCAGGATCTAGATCGAACTTCCTTTTATGTTCAAATTCGACTCGTTTGTGTTATTAAAACTTAGTTGAAACTTGACTAAACTCCTCTATAAAATAAGAATATCAAATTAATACAAAGTTATGCTCCTTTAAGCTCATGAACTTGGCTCATTTATGCTAAAATTTTGTTTTCAATCCCTAAAAACCCTAAAATAAAGAAGAACGCTAGGCTCGTTGAGGCTCGTGAGCTCGGCTCGGCTTGACTCGGCTCGACTCGTTTATAAGCGAGCCGAGCTTGAACATGTCAAAGCTCGGCTCATTCGACTCATTTACCACCCCTACTTGTATCCCAAAAAATTAAAAATAAAATAATATAAAATTTAATTTAATTAAATTGAGCCACCAGAGAAAGAAAATGTTTTTATTTAAAAAAAAAAAAAAACTTGGTGCGCTACTCACCATGAATTGTGACAATTTGGAAGCAATCAATTCTCGAGGAAGTCAAGAATTGAAAAAGCCCTACATTTCCTTCAGTCGACTAAATCCATTCAAAAGAATTGTTAGAAAAACTGAACACCTCCTGTTCAACCGAGACCAATTCATGGATAACCCACCGTTGAATGATGGCGCCAAATCCGCGTAAAAGAATGCTTGAGAAACCTGAACACGTTTTGTTCATCCGACATAAATAACCTGAACACGTTTGGTTCAGCACGTCAATTATCTCGAGCCTGACGAGCGAGGGTAAAACTAGAATAAAATCCGTTCAGAAGAATTGTTTTCCACAAAGACCTGCATCCGAAGTAACCATTCTCGAAAACATCAAGAATTCAAAAGTCACCAAATCCGTTCAGAAGAATTGTTGGAAAAACCTGAACACCTCCTGTTCACCCGAGATCAATTCATGGATCACCAACAGTCGAATGATGGCGCCGTCGTCGTCGTGGACCGTCGGTACTGCTATCCCGACCAAGCCGTGGACCTGAAGATTGTGAGGAAGGGGTTCAGCTGGAGCGGAGGAGATTTCACGGTGAGCGACGGACATGGGAACCTCGTATTCAAGGTAGAGGGGGTCTATTGGAGTCGGAGGTCTGAAAAGACCGTCTATGATGTCGGTCACAATCCTCTCTTCTCCATGCGTTGCAAGGTTTCATCTGCTCTCTCTCTCTCTCTCTCTCTCTCTCTCTGAATCTACGGTTAAATTGATTGGGGGAATTGATTTGGGACATCTATACTCAAATTTAGGAGAATCTAAGGCTTCTTCAACACTTATTCAAAATTATACTCAAATTTATTTTACTAAAAAGTTGAGTTAAAATTTTATTTGATATTGTGTGTTTCTAAGAGCATCTTTAATCTTATACTCAAATTTAAATTTCAGTAAAAGTCACTCAAAACCCTCTCCAACTATTTACCCGCACACATACCAAATTAAGTTTTTACTCAAATCTTTACCCAATTCAATTCTCAAATTTTTTTACCCAAATTTTTAACATCACTTTTTTCCTTTATCTCTACATTTTCTTTCAATATGACATTTTTTTCCTTCAACTCCACATTTGGTAGAATTATTTTTACTCCAATAAAAAAAATTACATTTTTTTTTCAAATAATTGAATGATAATTTTTAAATTTAAATATATTGAAAGAAAAAAAATTGAATAGTAAAAATGTTTGGATAAAGTACTTTGAAAATGTTTATAAGAAATAATTAGAAGAACATATGAATTTTTTAAAGATTTAATTAAAACACAAAGTGATGGTTGGAGACATATTATATCAAATCAAGCTTTTACTCAAATTTTAAGTGAAATTTAGGTTAAGATTTGAGTAAGGGCTGGAGATGGCCTAACTATTACTCTGTGTTTTACTCAAATTTTTTTAAAAATATGAAGTTATAATAGAAAAAAAACAGCGCGCCATTAAATATTTAGGTAAATGTTTCAATCTACCTTGATTTTTATAAAAATGTGAGAAAAAATCTCATTTAGTGTGAGTATGAGTAAATAGTTAAAAAGATTTTTGGATGATTTCTACACAAATTTAAATTTAGATACATAGAATCCGAGATTTTTGATGAATGAACATGTTGATTTTCAAAGAAACTATTGTCTCTCGATGTGATGCATTGGGAAGGAAGACCGATTTTCACTTAAAAACTGTTTTAAGAATAGTTGTTGAGTATATTTTATTTATTTATTTTTGTTAAATTTCATTTAAAAATTGTTTTTTATTATTAAAATTTTTTTTAATTTTTTTAAAAGTAAATAAGGATGAAGTTTGATTTTAAATCTCTAGAAGCCATCCCAACTCATTTTTAGACCTAGCCTAAATCACGACCAAGATTACTAATTTTGATCCTGGTAAATCATTGAGATTCATGATTTGTGCCCTTTCACTAAAATAATATACTACAATTGAATATTGGGTCCCAATCTAGCCACCAAAAGATTAACCAATTTCATAATCTGGGATCTTATCTAATCCTTAACTTTTTTATTTATCTATTCCGTATTGTTAGCAATTTTAAGGGTAAATTTTTCCTCTCCTATAAAAGAGAATTTGAGGGATCATCCATAGACACTATTAAAATGGATTAAAAAAATATTTTATTTTGCATCACTTTTTCTTTGATATAATTTCATTCGTTTTTTTTTTTTTTTATGGTTGTGCACAAACATACCCCTAATTATCATTGTTTTCCTTTCTCTTGAGCAGTTGTTAAGTAACCATGACCGATGGAAAGTTTACAGGGGGCGGAGCTTCGACGAAAAAGATCTAATCTTCAGCGCGAAGAGGTCATCGATTTTTCAGTACAAAACCAGCTTGGATGTGTTCATGGCAGCTAACAAGATGGAAAAAGTGTGTGATTTCAAGGTGAAGGGGACCTTCTTTGAGAATTCATGCACCGTCTACAAAGACGACTCTCCTACCATTATAGCCCAAGTAAGAACAAATTCTTCCATTGAACCTCATCATACATTTACAAATATGTGTTTTCTATTGTATGGGCAATCATTTTTGTAGTCAATTTTACAATATTAGACAAGTATATGTATTATATATTAAAAAATTGTTTAATAAAATATGCATCTAATTTAATCAGAGAAGTGCATTACATAAGAAAAATTCAAAAATGTTAGAAATTGCAAAAATATTGTCAGACACATGAGGCCTTGTGGGAGCCATTACAATCACCCCTCAATTTTTTTTAAAGCAAATGATGTAGTTTGGTTTGGTGAAATATTGATAGATTTTATTTGGTTGATATAATTAAATTATTTATAGGGTTATTTAGTTTCCATCCCTCCAAAAACATGCTAATTATTAAAAAAAATCTTCAAAATACAATATTATTATAAACCCCCTTAAAATGTTATCAGGCTTTAATTTGTAAAAAACCCAACAATCAAACAAAGAATTTTAGAAGAATATTTTATCTCAACATATGTATATTCTCCTAACATTTTTTGTTTGTTGATTGTTGGGTTCTTTTTACAAAGCAAGTAACATTTTAGGGGGTTTATAATAATATTGTGTTTGGAATAGGTTTTTTTAATAATTTTATGTTTTTTGAGGGATGGAAACTAAATGACTTTTTTTATTGATAATTATGAGAATAGTGTGTGTTTTCATTTTTAATTTCTGGCCCCTATTTGGTTCCTCGATCGCATATCTAGCCTAGGTATAAAAAGTAATATAGGGATGAGGGGGATATAAATGATTTTATGTTTTGTTGTTTGTATAAATTTCTATCTTTTGTGCATGTCTTATGCAGACTTTGACAATCTCTAATTCGTACCGCAAATGAAACTCAGAGATAATTATTTTTCAGATTTTAAATATATGGTTTTAAGATACATAATTAGCATCGCATCGTTATTTTGTATGCAATTGTAATACTATACTTTTGAGCATCTTTTACATTTAATGAAAATGAATCTTTCCCTAAATATGTATCATCTGACTATTGTTGATTAGAAAAAATATAAAGGTAAGTTGTTATCAAAGTGTGCCTCCACTTGTATAAATTCCTGACTCCAACGATGACCATCTCTAATGTTGTATGATAACCACTAATTTTGCCGTTTGTCACTTACAAATGCTATACAAGATTCAAATATATATTATATGTTAAAAGTGAAAAATATTTATCTTATAATAGTTCAATTGTGATTGTATATATGCAGATGGGGAGGAAATACACAGTGAAAAATGTGCTACTGGGGAGAGACACATTTGAGATAACAGTTGATCAAAATGTTGATTATGCATTTATAACTGCCCTTATCTTAATTCTCTACGAGATCGAAAAGCCCAGATCAGCGAACACTTCTTAAAAAGTTTGTTATTACAACATATTTTTTTAATTTATTTCTAAATGTTTTTTGAGCTATTATGGGTAAGAATATTGTTCGTTTGTTCAATTATGTGTGTAAATATTAGTGGAAAGAGTTCCATGTGTTATGAGAACTTCAGTTTGAGAATATAAATAAGGGATTTTTATTTTTAAATCCCCATAAATTATGCTATTTTGTGATTAATCCATCACTTTTTCATATTTCTTTATTTTTTTTTAAGTTTCGAACTTCAAACACCTATTTTATTATTAATCACTTTGTCAAATGTCTAGTTAAAATTCTGAAACCACCTTTTAAAATTTTATTTTTAATATCTGTAAACTATGTTATTTAATAATTGTTCACTTTCTTTTTCATATTGCATTTTATGTCTCCAACTTCAAACGACTTTTTCATTATTGGTCATGTACAAAAAATGTCCATCTTTTAGGGTTAATAGATAGTTAAAATTCATAAACTACTAATCCCCGAAATGAAAGAAAACCCCAAGAAACCATTTTCAATATTTTTATAACAAGGATATCGATTTTCTGATTCAACATATCTTCCGCTTACATCATTTGATACCTCAAATCAATGATGTTGTGTAGTGGTGTAACTATGATTCTGTCTTGTACTTTTTTTCTAAAGACTCCCAAAGTTCTTTTGAAGTTCTGATCGGGCTATACACGTTGTACAACGTGTTGTCCAATCCGTTGAGGATATAATTCCTGCACAGAAAATCTACATATTTCCATGCATCCATAACACAAATCAACTGTTTGTTAGTCTCTTTGTCCTTCAGTTTTGGAGCCTCCTCTGTCAGACATCTGACCAATTCAACGTGGTGAGATAGAACAACATTTTCTGTTGCCATCTCTTGAAGTCGACCCGTTGGACTTCTCCGATTTCTCTCCATGTGTGACATGGGTTGGAACCGTGACAGGCATAGGCACAGGGGATGGGTTGGTCACAGGGGATGGGTCGGTAGACATCTATTACAACCAGATTTGTAACACAAATTTAATCACAAGATATTTAAACAAAACAAACTTCTCAGAAATAGAACAATGTATATTATCCTATTTTGTAAAACCGGATTATTGTCTTAAGAGTGTTAGAAAAATTTCACATGAGTGGATGGGTTATGTTTTACAAAACAGTAAATCTATATAAAGTATAAACCAATAGCAATATAGTATTTAAAAATACTGAGAAGAAGAATAATTTTACTGGATTGATGAATCTGTTCTTGTTGAGAAGGAAGCCGAGGCTAGAGTTGGACTCTATGTCCTTAAGACAATAATCGCCCCCACACTAGTGCTCACGAATCTGGCGAGTGTCTCCCAGGATACAACAGCAAACTCCAAACCGCAAGGACAGTGAACCAACTTGTTACAGACACTCTCTCTATTTACTGACAATGGAGGCTCAAATGCACCCTAAAAAATGTCTATTGCAATGAATGAATTAAATTTTAACAATGCAAACTTTGGTGGAATTTATAGAAGGAAAGTTGGTTGAAGAGACTCTTGGAGGAGTCCCTTCCTCTGTTCAATTTCCACCGAAACAGAGCCTAAGGCACCCCTTCATTCAAACAACCAACGGTCAGAAACCGAACGATCTGACCCTTTGGTTTGTCTCTTCAATTCACCTCGGGTCGTCCCCTCGGTTCACCTCGGGTCGCCCCCTCGGTTCACCTCAGGTCGCTCCTTCGGTTAATTTTTACGAAAATTTAAATTTGAGTAAAGATTTAGGTATAGGATTGGGGATGCTCTTACAACTCTAATGTTCAGGTAAAATCCAACCCGACCTAGCCTACCGTCGCGCAGTGTACATTTTAGTTTATTTCCTAGTATGTCGTTACTTCATATGTATCTAGGTCATTTTCTAATCCTCTTACCCTCATTTCAGACTTGTACTAATCTTTTTCACAATGAAAGTGATTGAATGTGTCTACCTTTTTTTAAAAAAAACTCTAATTTTTATTTGGATTCGACAAAGATCAGAGATTAATAAATAAATAAATAAATAAAACTTACTTTAGCATAATACATCTATTCCACATATATATTATTTTAAAATTACATATTCTGCACTTATTCCCGGGACCAGATCCAGTCAGTTCAGTCAGTACCGAACTGAACGACGTGAAAATCAAACTGCACCACCTATAAATCGAACTGCACAACCAATTGTTGGGTATATATTCCACTCTCTTATTAGATCCAATCAACTATTTGAGGAAATATGAATTCTTAAGTATCATCAGTATCCAATAGAAGAGTGAAATATACACCCAACAATTGAATGTGCAGTTCGATTTATATGTAGTGCAGTTCAGTTTTCACGTCATCCAGTTCGGTACTGACTGAACTGACCGAATCAAGTCCTGACTGGATCCGGTCTCCTTATTCCCTCACAAGCCCAAACCGCGTGACCCATGATTCAGTTTTTTGGACGGCAAAGATGTTGACTTTGACAGTTTGATTGACCATATATAGGAGTTGTTTTTGCTGGGAGATTGTTTTCTTATGTTTTGTTGTTTTCTTTTACTTGCATTTTATCTCTGTTCTCCTCCAGTTCAGACGCTTATCCTTCTGTTCTATTTTGTTATAATATGGAGGTTGCAATAGTCTACTATTTCTCAAAAAAAAATTAAAAACATAATATATCAAAAAAAATTTATAATGTATTAAAAATACAAAAAATCATTTATAAATAATAATCAGGAAGACATGAAGACACACACACCTTGACATGGCTCCTCCCCTTCCAATGCAGCTCAAGATGCTCCCTCACCTCCTCATCCATCTTCCCCACATACCTCTTCAACACCTCCAGCCTCAAAAACACCCCAACCGCCGCTCTCATCCTCTTATGCTCCTCCCCAACCAACTCAAAAAAATTCCTCCTACCCAATATCCTTGTAAATGAGCTCGGCTGGTGACTGCCCAAATGAATAATGACACACTACATTTCGAACTGAAGATACTGAAGATAGCGAGCGGAGGAGATTTCACGGTGAGCGACGGACATGAGAACCTCGTGTTCAAGGTTGAGGGGGTCTTTTGGAGTTGGAGGTCTGAAAGGATCGTCTTTGATGTTGGTCACAATCCTCTCTTCTCCATGCGTTGCAAGGTTTTAATTTGCGCGCTCTCTCTCTCTCTTTCTTGGAATTTATGGTTGAGATTGGATGGGTGGAATTGATTTGGTACAACTATATATTGACTATACTTGTTAATTTTCAAAGAATATATATATATATATATATATATGAGTCGCGATTACGTGCGGTGTGCGGTCGGTGCGGTGCGCGATCACGGGCCGTCGATCACGGGTCTATCGCATCGGACGGTCGAGTGCGATTTACGTCGACCGTTGGATGCGATGGACCCACGATCGGACGGCACACGCCGCACACCGCACCGACGGCACACGTGATATTATACGGTCGTGCGGTTGGTGCGGTCGCGATCACGGGTCCATCGCATCGGACGGTCGGGTGCAATTCACGTCGACCGTTTGATGCGATGGACCAGCGATCGGACGGCCCACGATCGCGACCGCACGACCGCATATTATCGGAAATATATATATATATATATATATATATATATATATATATATATATATATATATATATATATATATATGGGTGATTACGTGTGGCGAACGGCGGGTGCGGCGTCGATCACGGGTCCATCGCATCTGACGGTCAGGTGCGATTCACGTCAACCGTTGGATGCGATGGACCCGCGATCGAACAGCCCACGTCACGGCCGCACCCGCCGTTCGCCGCACCTAATCACTTCACTATATATATATATATATATATATATATATATATATATATATATATATATATATATAGGGACGTGATTGCGTGCGGCGAACGGCGGGTGCGGCAGCGATCACGGGCCGTCGATCACGGGTTCATCGCATCGGACGGTCGGGGGTGATTCATCTCGACCGTTGGATGCAATGGACCCGCGATCGAATGGCCCACGTCGCGGCCGCACCTGCCGTTCGCCGCACGCAATCATTTTCATATATATATATATATATATATATATATATATATATATATATATATATATATATATATATATATATATATATATATATGAAAATGATTGCGTGCGGCGAACGGCAGGTGCGGCCGCGACGTGGGCCGTCCGATCGCGGGTCCATCGCATCCGACGGTCGATGTGAATCGCACCCGACCGTCCGATGCGATGGACTCGTGATCGCTGCCGCACCGCCGTTCCGCCGCACCTAATCATTCCTCATATTCTAAAAACCATCACATCTTTCAAATCAATCACATATCTCTCACATTTATTTAATGGCATAGTTGTCATTTAAAAAGTCTTAAACTTGAATTTATCATTTATCCATAATTTATTATCACTTTATCCAAAGTGAACCAAAAAAAAAAAAAAATCAGTTTTACGTTTCCCAATGAGAATAACATAAAATGCAATCAAACAAAGATAGACTTATTCTATCAAACACTGTTATCTATCCCGGTATAGCTATCAGGGATGAATAGGCCAATGTCAGTTCCCAAACGGGCTATTCTTAACTTTCTTTTATCTATTTTATCTTATTAGGAATTAAGGGGACACTTTTCTCTCGTATAATAGAGAATTCGAGGGACCATCACATGTATAAACACCAACAAATTCGATAAAAAAAAATGTTTTATTTTTTTATCATTTTTTCTTTGATCTAAATTTCTTTGCTTTCTTTTATTTTTTCATCTTGGTTGTGCACAAATGCACCCCTAAGTTTTCCCTTATCTTGAGCATGCAGTTGTCGAGTAATCATAATCGATGGAAAGTTTACAGGGGGCGGAGTTTCGATGAAAAAGATTTGATATTTAGCGCAAAGAGGTCATCATTTTTTCAATTAAGAACCAATTTGAATGTGCTCACGACAGCTAACAAGATGGAGATAGTGTGTGATTTCAAGTTGAAAGAGACCTCCTCTAAAGACCTCCTCTAAACATGTTATGAACTCTATAAAGTATTGCAAGAATGCCAATGATGGAGACACAGGAGTCCCAGTGGAAGTCATTACCCCACTCTTTAAAAAAAAAAATGATGTGGTTTTGTTTGGTGAAAGATTTTTAGATTTTATTTGGCTATAACATGCTCGTGCATATAACGGTTATATAGGGATTAGCCATAGGAGCAAAATAAATGATTTCTAGTTTGTATGATAATCATTTATTTGTTTGGATAAATTTTTGCTATTTATCATTTACAAATACTACAAATTAAATATATTATATGTTAAGGGTGAAAAATATCCATCTTATAATAATTCAATTGTGATTGCATATGAAAAAGAAAAACACATTGAAGAGTGTTCTGAGAAGGAAAACATTTCAAATAACAGTTCAGCAAAATGTTGATCAAACATTTATCACTGCCCTTATCATAATCCTCTACGAAATCGAAAAACCACCACCACCACGAGCAGCACACTACTACAATTTTTAACATTGATCACGGTTGTTTTGATCACGCTTTACAAAAAAGCGTGATCATAATAATTATTATCACAGTTTTTTTAAAAGCGTGATCATTATAAAATATACGATCACGCTTTTTAGTAAACCGTGATATTTGATATCACAAAGATCACGGTTTACTTAAAACTGTGATCGTTTCCTAAATAAAATATCACGCTTTAAATGCAAACGTGATCGTTTCCTAAATAAAAGATCACGCTTTAAGTGAAAACGTGATCGTTTTTTAAATAAAAGATCATGCTTTAAATGGAAACGTGATCGTTTCTTAAATAAAAGATCACGCTTTAAGTGAAAACGTGATCGTTTCTTAAATAAATAGAAAACCCTAACGTGGTCCCAAAGAAATCCCATTCAACCCTACTTCCTCTACGACCCCACCTCCTTTGTTGATCCAACCACCACCGTTGCTTCCCCTCCGCCGCCGACGAAGACTCAGCCGCCGCTTCCCCTCCATCGCCGACGACGACTAAGCCGCTGCCTCCATTGCCACTGCCGCTCCTCCTCTACGACCCCCTCCTCTACGACCCCACCTCCGTTGACGTATCCGCAACCATAGCCGCCCCTTCCTCCTCCGCAGATGACTGAGCCAGGTAAGTCTCCGCCCTTTCTCCCTCCCCGCCGCCGCCTCCCATTCATCCTCCGACGATGCAACCACCGCCGTTGCCGCACCTTCCCCTCCGCCGACAACACAACCGCGCAACTCTCTCTCTCTCTCTCTCCCTCCTTCCCCCCCCCCCCCTCTGCCTCTCTCCCTCTCCTCTTCTTCCATCATTAAATCAAACTCAAATCAAGAAAAGATTCAAACCTCCAAGGCTGCCAGATCTAAAGTCATCTGATACATCGGGTGCTCCACAAGCCTCGCCGGCTCCATAGCACAGACAATCCAATTGATCCATTTTTGTATAGATTTGATATGATCATCTATTGTACTATCGATCTTGATTAGGTAGTTTCATTGACTATTGTGATCTAGTGTTTCTTTACGAAGTAGTGGATCAATATTGTCTTTGGACTAATATCTACAGTTTCTGATGATTCAATTTCTTTATATATTTTCTGGTAAGGGGTGCATATAATATTGTTCTTTTGGTTGGATTTTAGGATGAATTGCAATGGGAACCATCAAGTTTGAATATTTAATTATTAAATGTTATTGTTTGAAGGGGTTTCATGAGGATGCCAAACAATGGCAACAAAGAGGTATGCCTTTGTTCTCCTTAATTTCTTCAACTTTAATTTTTTTGATGTCTTCTGCTCTACAATAAAAAATTGTGCCAGTTGTATCTTTAGTGGAGCATTCTATGGAGATATTTATTATAAGTTTCTTCTTTTTTCATAATCACGCCCATGAATTTATATGCGCATGTGAGCAGCTTACACCACATGCAAATTTGGTTACTGTGGCTTTTCTTCACCAAAAAAATAAAAGAACGGTTTGAAGTATGTTATTACTTATTGCGTAACAATTGGAATGATTGCTTGGAATCCCTTTCTATTCTATTATTCATGTATTTGTTCATACATATTTACATGTTCAGTGGAATCTCTATGAAAAAAATGTTTCTTGAGTTTTTTAAAACCAGAGTTAAGGTTTATCTACAAATTAAAGTTAGAGTCTGCTGTGGAAATGTTAGAAGAATATGGGGAGCAGGAGACCTATATGTCTGACCATCTTTTAAGGGACCATTTTTTTATTATAAGTTTTCCTCTCATATTTTGCATATCTTTCAATATCTCCTATTTAAACTTTTTTCCCATTGAAACAGAGTAGAATGATGAAATAATTTTGCTAATCTTGCAATGAAAACATTTTTGCCTTCAAAGTTCTCTGCCCATTATTGCTTGTTTATAAAACAAACATTTAGTCATCATGTATTGCTTCCTTAGCATCTTTATTGTCTATATGAAGAAAAATTATGTTCTTGGCTTCTTTTTTACAAGAATTTGCAGGGGAAAATTAATATCTAACATGGGCTCTATAATATTGCTACTCTTTTACGTCTCTATGCACAAGATTCCACTGCCATGTATTTCCCCAAAATCAATCTTTAGTATGATCTTAAATTTGATATTACATTCCCATTGATAGATAATTCAGATCTATTAATATCATAATACATGTGGTAGTTCAGTAGGCTATTTTGTTATGACTTAATATATTTTAAATTTCATTTCTAATCATAAATTTGATTTATTTTTTTCATATGTATAATTTTAGTGCCCAAAACAAAGGGGGAACATCAAGTGTGGTTATCTTGAAGTGTATGAAGGATTTCATCAACGATAAAAAAGAATACCCACTCAACAAAGGGTAAGATTAATATTTATTCTTCTACACATTGTTTTGATTGATGTAATAAAATTTATTGACTAATAATATATTATGTACAATTTAAAGGAATATCCACCTATATCGAAGATGAAATAAATGAATTGCGGCTTGACTAGATTAGCGTAAATGAAGAACAAATGTAGTTGATGCTTACATAGTACGTCCAAATTTTTGAGGTTTTATAATCTTCTTTTGACTTCAACAACATTTTGTTCTTTTATTAATTGTTATTGAAGTCAAATATCTAATTTTCAAAATTATTTTTTTATGTTATCCTTGTACTTGTTGCTTTTTTGTATTACATTTAATTGTGAGGATTCATTTGATTTTGATAATTATGTTTGTTATTTCAGGTGGTTCTAAAATTTATCTGCTTTGTGGTTCGATCAATGTAATTCAAATACAAATGTAATACGTTGATGTATGCTTACATAGTTTCAATTTTTGAGGTATTATTATCCCTTTTGGACTTTAGTAATATTTTGCTCTTTACATAATTGTTATTGAATCTCACAAGTCAATTATTAAATCCTTACTTTATTTCAGTTAGTTCTAAAATTTATCTACTTTGCGGCTCATCAAATAATCTCTTTTTTTATGTAGAATTGCGAAGCGAAGGTGATGGACTGATTTTTTGTTTTTTTGTGATGGAAAAATACACAAGTTACACTTATTGTGGTTTTCTTTGACTTATAGTTATTTATAAAACAATTATGTGTGTGAAACAATACTTGTACGAAGTTTGATTCATATCAGAGGAATGAAAGTAATTTTAATGAGCATTTCTCTTTTATTGTGTGAATTGAATTGTAAGAGCAGGCACAATCAATATATGAAATTGTATAATGGTTCAATAAATTGTGATTTTTTTATAATTTAAGATCACATATTGTTTATAAAGCGTGATCTTAAATAGTGTAAAGATCACAGATTATTTATAAAACGTGATAAAAAATAATATAAAGATCACGGTTATTCTCAAAACTGTGATCGTGGATATGAAATATCACGTTTTATAACATAAGCGTGATCGATTCCTATATAACAATCACGGTTTCTACCAAAACCGTGATCAATTATTACTTTTAATCACGCTTTCGAACTGTGATTAAAAATTGATATAAACAATCACGCCCTCGTAGATCACGGTTCAAAACCGTGATCAAATGCCTTTAATCACGGTTTTAAACCGTGATCAATGTCAGGAATTGTAGTAGTGGCAGCAGCAGCAGCAGCAGCAGCCGCCGCCTCTTGTTAAAAGTTTGTTATTTTAAAACATAGTTTTTTCATTTATTTCTAAATGTAGTCTGAGCTCTTCTATGTAAAATTATTGTTTATTTGTTCAACGATATGTGTGATTAAACGAATAAAATAAAATAAAATTACCACGATACTTCTATTCCCATTTATGCATGCTAATATTTATGTTTTTAAAATTTACACATTCGGCGAATATTCCCTGACAAATCGAAACCGCAAGACCCATTATTCAACTTTTGGACGGCAAAGATGTTGACTTTGACCAAGGCGGGACGACCATGGCAGCCTATTAATCAAGAACTGTCAGCCGTCCAAATAGCGGACTTTGTTTTTGCTGAAAAAAGGACCACCTAGTGTGCCCATCCTTATCGAGTTGGGGTGATGATACCAGGCCCAACTCGCAGGTCTCATGAGGTGTCATTACGAATGTAACATGAATATACATTTATGAATGACTCGTTTATAAATGAGCCGAGCTTAAACATGTCAAAGCTCGGCTCGTTCGGCTCATTTACCACCCCTACTTGTATTCCAAAAAATTAAAAATAAAATAATATAAAATTTAATTTAATTAAATTGAGCCACTAGAGAAAGAAAATGTTTTTATTTTAAAAAAAAAAACTTGGTGCGCTACTCGCCATGAATTGTGACAATTTGGAAGCAATCAATTCTCGAAGAAGTCAAGAATTGAAAAGGCCCTACATTTCCTTCAGTCGACTAAATCCATTCAAAAGAATTGTTGGAAAAACCTGAACATCGTGCTTTTCTTTTCCTGTAAGGACGCCACGTATTAAGTAACACATTCAACGGCCAAAAAAATTTTTCATTTGTGTGGTGGACCCAACGTTTGCTTTCCCATTGATTCACATAGGTTCAATCGGAGAAACCTAAGCTTTTTTATTCATATGCTATAAGCCGTGGGTCCCACACTTTTTTAGCTTTCGTCTTCTATCATCGTGCTTTTCTTTTTCTGTGAGGACGCCACGTATTAAACATCGTAAATTAAAATTTTTAAACTTATTCAAAATGAGTTCATTCAATTTAAATAGAATGATATATATATTTTATCAAAACATATACATAATTAGATGAGGTTTAATATTTAATAAAATTAAAACACGTGTGAATTGTTTGTGAGACTATATTTGGGATTGTATCTAATTTTATTCTTAAAAAAAACATATACCTATAAATTTTATTTTATCTCCGATGAGGTTCAACTGAAACAAATAAAAAATAAAAAATCATGTGCAAGAAACCACAAACACCACCATATGAAGTGGTCCCCTCAAATAAGTTGTGGGGTCCACTATACAAGTGATTTTTTTCGGCCGTTGGATGTGTTGCTTAATACAGGACATCCTCATAGTAAAAGAACAGCATCATGACAGCACAAATAGGAAAGCAGAGGATCCGGTCCCCCAGACCTCGGGCCCTTGCATCCTAAAAACTTAAAGAAAAAATAAAATAAAATTTAAATTAAATTGAGCCACTAGAAAAAGAAATTGGTTTTATTTAAAAAAAAAAACCTTGGTGCGTTGAACGCCATCGGTTTTGAGAATTGTGACGATTTTTAATAATAGACTTGCATAGGAAGCAATCATAGTAAAAGAACAGCATCATGACAGCACAAATAGGAAAGCAGAGGATCCGGTCCCCCAGACCTCGGGCCCTTGCATCCTAAAAACTTAAAGAAAAAATAAAATAAAATTTAAATTAAATTGAGCCACTAGAAAAAGAAATTGGTTTTATTTAAAAAAAAAAACCTTGGTGCGTTGAACGCCATCGGTTTTGAGAATTGTGACGATTTTTAATAATAGACTTGCATAGGAAGCAATCAATTCTCCTCGAAAGTCAAGAATTGAAAATGCCCTACATTTCCTTCAGTCGACTAAATCCATTCAAAAGAATTGTTGGAAAAACCTGAACACCTCCTGTTCAACCGAGACCAATTCATGGATCACCCACCGTTGAATGATGGCGCCAAATCAGTGTAAAGGAATGCTTGAGAAACCTGAACGCCTTTTGTTCATCCATTCAATGAGATCCGGTCAGTGCTCGACCTCGATCAGTTCGGTCAGTACCGAACTGCACCACGTACAAATCGAACTGCGCCACTTATAATTCGAACTGCACAATCAATTGTTGAGTATATTTTTACTCACTTATTGTATTCAATCAACTATTGGAGAAAATATGAATTCCTAAGTATCATCAGTATCCAATAAGAGGGTGAAAAATATACCCAACAATTGGTTGTGAAGTTCGATTTATAAGTGATGCAGTTCGATTTGAACGTGATACAGTTCGGTACTGATCGAATTGACCCAGCTCTGCACAGACCGGATCCGGTCTCGTTTTTGCCACTTCTGATATATAAAATCAAATTCCAATCTAAAAATTAGATTAAAAAAATATGTTTTAAACACTTGATTACTTATCATTTTCGACAACATATAATAGCCTTTTGAGTTATCCTCACTTGTCATAATCACCCAATGTCTGCATACCTTAATACCGTTGGGTTTTTTTTTATGAAATTTTTTTCAATTAAAAATAAAATTTCAAAATTCTATACTTACTGTGGAAATATAACTTACTATATGTTGATTTTAAACTTTAATCCCTCACATATTTTCATATATAATCACCAACTAGCTAAGTATAAGGTTTAGATATAATATGGACAAGGGCTATGAGGATATGAACTTGACATGATTCATGTATTTTGTTGACAAATAGGATATATAGGTACATTGGTCTTCAATTATGAAATTAAATATGCAAGATTCATGTGTCTAGGATTCCTAGATAGATGAACTTCGAATGGAATAAACCATATTTAATACATTAACTATATAGGATTTATGTATGTAGTATTCCTATTATGAATCTAGGTTGGAATGAACCTTATTCAAGACATTGAATATGCAGGATCTTATTTCAATGATACACCTAAGTTGGATACAGGAATTTACAATAAAAAAAAGTCTATTATGTACCTTGAATTTGCCACTCCTGTTGATTATGGAACAATGAATAAATATTTATAAGTTCATTATTCCTAAATTGATTGGGTATCTTATATTTGAAAATGACTATTGGATTGTCTAGATGACTATATATAAAATGACTCACATGTATCATTATGTCAATCTAAAATCACAAATCGAGAATCCACTCAAAAGAGAGAAAGTCTGTTGTAAGAGTTTAAGAGAGATCGCCTAAGAGTCCTATTAGTCTAGTAGCTCTCTATGTGGACTTGGTCCATCCATTCATCTCTCGCTTCTTCTCATTTTCTTTATTTTTTCAACATTTTATTTCGCTCAATTTTTATAATTCCATCCCATTTTCGTCCAAGACGTAATAAACACGTAAAGTAAATTCATTAAACATATTATACGTACCACAGTTTCCCATTAAAGTCTTGCATCCGAAGTATAATCTAGAATTCAAAAGGCGCCCCTACATTTCATTCGATCAGTGGACCAAATCCATCATCATCCTTTACAAATAGTGAAAAAAAAACCGGAACACGATTGTTCATCAATCATCCTAGATAAAAACCCTGGGCATACACGTTTTGTTATTTTGTATTTTTTTTCATTCATGGATCACCACGTCAATTACCCACCGTCCGATGATGTGTCTCCATCCGCCGTTGTCGTTGTGGACCGTCGATACTGCTATCCTGACCACGCCGTGAATTTGAAGATAGTGAAGAAGAGGATGAGCGTGAGAGGAGGAGATTTCACGGTGAGCGACGAACATGGGAACATCGTGTTCAAGGTTGAAGGGGTCTTTTGGAGTCGGAGAGCTGAAAGGATTGTATTCGACGTCGGTCACAATCCTCTCCTCTCCATGCGCCACAAGGTTTAACTCTCTCTCTCTCTCTCTCTCTTGGAATTGATTTGGTACAACTAATAATGAATTCTTAGAATAACTATACATGTTAATTTTTAGAGAAACTATAGACTCTTAAATATGATGAATTGAGATTTGATTGATGTCTTAAATCATGTTGTTTGAAAAATCTTAATTAAGCACCTCTTTGTGTAGAGGAAGAGATGAAGAATATGTTGGAATAGAAATGAATAAGTCTAAAA
Source organism: Acorus calamus (assembly GCA_030737845.1). Classification (NCBI taxonomy): domain Eukaryota; kingdom Viridiplantae; phylum Streptophyta; class Magnoliopsida; order Acorales; family Acoraceae; genus Acorus; species Acorus calamus. Next base: position 1,281,674 of record CM060877.1, on the reverse strand, counting down.
ACATGTTTGTTTGTAAAATAGGTATTGTTATACAAGAATACGTGAGAATATTTCATATTTCAGCTTTTCAGGTATTATGACCTATTTTATATTATGACCTATTTTATCACATGCTATATCATTTTTTACATTTATAATTTTTTATTCATATACTATTCATCTTTTATGCACAACTTATGCATGGTTAATCAATTTTGTTTACTTGTTTTGTATTATTAGGAACCATTTATGGATAAATTGATTCCCCTTCCTACAAGAGAGAATATTTCACATACATAAACACCATAAAAAATAGTCAAAAAAATATTTTATTTTTCATCACTTTTTCTTTAACCTAAATTCATTCGCTTTTTTTTATTTATTTTCCCTTCATGATTGTGTATAAACACATCCCTAATCATCGTTATTTTCTCATTTCTCTTGAGCAGATTTTGAGTAATCATAGTCGATGGAAAGTTTACAGGGGTCGGGGGTTCGACGAAAAAGATCTAATCTTCAGCGCGAAGAGATCATCGATTTTTCAGTCCAAATCCAGCTTGGATGTGTTCATGGCGGCTAATGATAGGGAGATAGAGTGTGATTTCAAGGTGAGAGGGGTCTCTAAGAACTCATGCACAATCTATAAAGACGACTCTTCTACCATTATAGCCCAGGTAAGAACAAATCTTTCCATTAAACCTCATCATCCTTTACAAATATGTGTTTTCTATTGTACTCACAGTCACTCTGCAATTATTTACAAGATTATAGTAGTATATATTATGAGGAAAATGTATAAAAATATGCATACGATTCTTTCAATTATAAACTTTATATTTATAAATTTCATTAAGACAAGTATATTGCATGTGTTCAGAAAAAGTAAAACATGTTATGAAGTACATAAAGTACTGCAAGAATTACTGTGATTGAGACATAAGAGGCCCAGTGGGAGTCATTATACCCACACTCTTTTCTTCTTTCTTTGTTTTTGTAAACTAAATGATGCAATTTTGTTTAATTTGGTGAAAGATTTATGGATTTTGTTTGGCAATAACATGTCCACGTATAAAACAGTTATTATATAGGCATTAGTGATAGGGGAGAAATAAATGATTCCTAGTTTGTATGATAATCATTTATTGTTTGGTTAAATTTCTATTATTTAAGTTTGTTGCTTTATCATACTTTCACCATTTCTAATTCAAAATACAAATGAAGCGCATAGACTATATTTTTAATAATTTTAAAATGCATAATTAACATCTTTATTTGTATGCATCTTGTTATACTGGGCTCTTGATATTCTTTTACGTTAAATGAAAATAAATCTTTACACTTTAAAATATGTCATCCGATTTTTATTAGAAAAAATATAAAGGTTGTAATCGAAGTCTACTAGTCTAAATTCCAGGCTCTATTACACTGATGTTGTCCAATAACCATTTCTTTTTCCAATTATCACTTATAAGTGCTACAAAATTCAAATATATTAGTATATGTTAAACAGTGAAAACTATGCATCTTATATAAGTTCAATTGTGATTGCAGATGGAAAGGAAATACACGGTGAAGAATGTGTTGTTGAGGAATGACACATTTGAGATAACTGTTGATCAAAATGTTGATCATGCATTTATCACTGCCCTTATCATAATCTTCTACGAAATCCAAAAGCCCAAATAAGTGAACTCTTCTTAAAAAGTTTGTTATTCAAACACATTTTTTCATTTATTTCTAAATGTTGTTTGAGCTCTTATAGGTAAGAATATTGTTCATTTGTTCAATAATGTGTGTGAGAATATCAGTGGACAGAGTTTCATGTATTATGAGAATTCCAGTTTGAGAATATAATATTACATTTCACCCACACAAAATATAATATTACACCCACGCAAAATAAATAATTTAATGATCAATTCCTCCTTTTTTTCATTTTTTTTTTGTCCCCAACTTCAAACATTTATTTCGTTATTAGTCTCTCCACTAAACGTCCAGTTTGTTTGGGCTGAAAGATAATTGAAATTCTTGAACTATCTTTTCAAATTTTTATTTTTAAGTCCTTATAAATTATGTTATTTAGAGATCGATCATTCATTTCTTTATGTTGTTTTTTATGTCTCCAATTTCGAACGACTTTTTCATTATTAGTCCATGTGTAAAATGCCGTCTATTTGGGCTAATGGATAATTAAAATTCATTAACCATTCATCTCGAAATGAAAGAAACACTCAAAGAAACGCTCAATGAAACTATTTTTATAACCAGCATATCAGTTTTCTGGTTCAGACTATCTTCAACTTCCATCATTTGATACTTCAAATCAATGATGATGTGTAACGGCGTAGACAAGATTCTATAATAGTGAAAAAAATATCAAATCCTTCATGATGAAGGGAAGACTGATCACTGAATAACATAATTTACAGAGATTTAAAAATAAAAATTCAATTTCACAAATTAACGGTATATAGAATATTCTTCTGATATTCAGAGGGACATTTGGTGCAGGGAATAATATCGAAATAAGGGTTTGAAGTTGAGGACTTAAAAAGAAATATATCAAATGGAGGGATTGATCATTAACTAACATAGTTATAAGGACTTAAAAATAAAATCTTAATAAATAAATATGTGGTATGTAGTAAATTTAAACATTTTGGTATTTTTTATATACAAACTACAGTATATCTACATGTATTCATTTATTGACTATTGCAAAGTTTTAATTGTTTATAATACATTTTTAGTTAAATTTGAACATAACCAGAATACGAATAAATCCTAACAGATTGGGTTCGGGTTGAGCGCTTCTCAATCTCGAGGGTCTGATTGATTCAGGTTAACAAAAAAAAACCATTTTCCATCCTTATCCAAATCTAAAACCTATATTAACACATAATTTTAAAATAATAAAGTTGGTGCTCGTTCTTGGTGGGGGTAAGTAATTAAAGGGGTCGAAATAATGCCCCCCAAAACATTTTCCATCCTGATCCAAAGTACAAAATCTATATTAATATAAAGAAAAACAGTTCGTGAACCTTCTTTTATGTTACTAAGTTATTTATTCATTTTTAAAGTATTTTATTTTTAAAAATATATCATTTTATTATCGACGTTATTATACTCAGTTTTTTTACAGTCCAAAATACAATCTTATATACCTCGTTAGCAATTCAGTGAAGCAGATATCTCGTTAAATGATGTATATACCTCATTAAATTTTTTCTTACACTTACTAAAAATGAGTTCATTCAACTCGAAATAAATGTATATACATTTTTTTATTAAGACATTTACGTCATTAAACGATATTTACTGTTTATATAAAAAAACACGTAAATAGAATTTTAGTTGATAAAAATGATTGAATCTAATATTTTTCTTTTAATTATTGTTGTGATGAAAAATTTATAGGCTACAGATCAAATTTGCTCCACAAAAATAAATTCCGGATTCCAGCATTGTATAAATAGATATGAATCTACGTAATTTGCATAAATTGGAGACCGGATCCAGTCAGGACTGGATACTTTAAGAAAAATGCAGTTTCATGCCAACTCAGTTTTAAATCAACTTTAAGAAAAAAGTTAATTCTTAAACTCATATCCAAACACTGCTACTATAATAAAGACTACTGAAAAAAAAATTGTAGTAATAGGATAATGTTATGTACAGCTCCATCTTTTGCCCCAATTCCAGTATGTATGTGTTTTAAATTTATTATCTAATGAGATACATATTTTTATAAAAAATTAAACATATACTATATATAATTAATTGCATACATACATTTATAAAAAATATAAAAAAAATATTTGAAACTTATACCATATTAACATGAGCATATACTCGGTTGATTTTTTATCGATACATATAGGACTGGAATTGAGACCGGAGAGGCATGAGCATATACTCGGTTGATTTTTTATCGATACATATAGGATTGGAATTGAGACCGGAGAGGGACGGGGTGTAACAACACTCAGTGGTAATATTATCAACCGCCCTACGTTTCATTCGGTGGGCCAAATCAGTGTAAAAGAATGCTTGAGAAACCTGAACACGTTTTGTTCATCCGACATAAATAACCTGAACACTTATTGTTTTGTTTTTTTTTCATTCATGGATCAGCACGTCAATTATCAACCGTCAAATGATGGCGCCGTCGTCGTCATCGATCGTCGATACTGCAATCCCGACCACGCCGTGGAACTGAAGATAGTGAAGAAGGGGTTCAGCGCGAGCGGAGGAGATTTCACGGTGAGCGACGGACATGGGAACCTCGTGTTCAAGGTTGAGGGGGTCTTTTGGAGTTGGAGGTCTGAAAGGATCGTCTTTGATGTTGGTCACAATCCTCTCTTCTCCATGCGTTGCAAGGTTTTAATTTGCGCGCTCTCTCTCTCTCTCTCTTTCTTGGAATTTATGGTTGAGATTGGATGGGTGGAATTGATTTGGTACAACTATATATTGACTATACTTGTTAATTTTCAAAGAAATATATATATATATATATATATATATATATATATATATATATATGAGCACCGATTAGGTGCGGTGGCCGCACCGTGCGGCGTCGACCACGGGCCGTCGATCACGGGTCCATCGCATCGGACGGTCGGGTGTGATTCACGTCGACCGTTGGATGCGATGGACCCGCGATCAAACGGCTGCCGCACGGTGCGGCCGCCGCACCTCATCGCGGTCGTATATATATATATATATATATATGGACGTGATTGCGTGCGGCGAACGGCGGGTGCGGCAGCGATCACGAGCCGTCGATCACGGGTCCATCGCATCGGACGGTCGGGGGCGATTCATCTCGACCGTTGGATGCAATGGACCCGCGATCGAACGGCCCACGTCGCGGCCGCACCTGCCGTTCGCCGCACGCAATCATTTTCATATATATATATATATAGGGAAATGATACGGTGCGGGTCGTGTGGATGTGCGGCGTCGACCACGGGCCGTCGATCACGGGTCCATCGCGGGTCCATCGCATCGGACGGTCGGGGGCGATTCATCTCGATCGTTGGATGCAATGGACCCGCAATCGGACGACTCACGTCGGATCCGCACGACCACACGACCTGCATATTATCACTCGCGTGTATATATATATATATATATATATATATATATATATATATATATATATATATATATATATATATATATTGTCTCTGGATGTGATGGGTTGGGATTGAATCATGTCTTGGTTGCATGAGGAAGGAAAACAATGTTTCACTTATTAAAGACAACCTTTCAAGAAGCAAAATGTTACTCACTTATTTTTATTTTTACTGACCAATACTCACACCACACATGCTTTAATTTTTTTTTAAATGGTAGACAACTTTTAGTGATGTATATGTTTTGGTAAAAAATGTATATCGCTTTATTTCGAGTTAAATGAACTCATTTTTAATAAGTGTAAGAAAATATTTAACAATGTATATACATCGTCTAACGGAATACATCGCTTCATTGGATTTCTAACAAGGTATATAATATTATATTTTGAACTATTAAAAAAACAGCGTCCTTTTAAGAATAGTCATCGAAGTATATTTTTGTTAAATTACTAAAATTAAATTGTTTTTTTTTAAATGAATTTGTATTAAGTATGATTTTAATAAAAATAAGATAAGATCTCTAAAAGCTATCTAAACTCATTTTCAGACCTTATCTAATTAAATCATGATGAAAATTATTACTTGTGATCTTAATAGCTCATTGAGATGCATGATTTGTGCCCCGGCCCTATCACCAAAATAATATACTACAATTGAAAATTAATTCCTAATAATCACAAAAAATTTGACCAATTTGATAACCTAGAACAATACCGATTTGGTATTCTTATGTTATTTAACTTTCTTTTATATATTTTATCTTATTAATAATTAAGGGTAAACTTTTTCTCTCATATAGTAGAGAATTTGAGGGACCATTACATGTATAAACACCATCAAAATCGATCAAAAAGAAAATGTTTTATTTTTATCATTTTTTCTTTGATCTAAATTCCTTTGCTTTATTTTATTTTTCCATCGTGGTTGTGCACAAATACACCCCTAAGTTTTCCCTTCTCTTGAGCATGCAGTTGTCGAGTAATCATGATCGATGGAAAGTTTACAGGGGACGGAGCTTCGATGAAAAAGATCTGATCTTTAGCGCAAAGAGGTCATCATTTTTTCAATTAAGAACCAATTTGAATGTGTTCATGGCAGCTAACAAGATGGAGAAAGTGTGTGATTTCAAGTTGAAAGGGACCTTCTCTGAAGACTCATGCACTATCTATAAAGGCGACTCTTCTATCATTATAGCCCAAGTAAGAACAAATCCTTCCATTAAACTTCATCATTCTATGTACAAGTATGTGTTTTCTATTGTTCGGACGTGCAATCATTTTGCAATTATTTACAAGATTGGAGTAGTATATATTATGAGAAAAATGTAAAAAAATAAGTGTAAGCTTCTTTCAAGAAATAAGCTTCATTTTTGTAAATTTCATTAGACAAGTACATCGCATACATTCAAGAAATAAAAACATGTTATGAACTGCATAAGGTACTGCAAGAATGACTATGACGGAGACACAAGAGGCCCAGTGAGAGTCATTAGCCCACTCTTTTTTTAAAACTAAATGATGTAGTTTTGTTTGGTGAAAGATTTTTAGATTTTATTTGGCCATAACATGTTCATTTATTTATTTGGATTTGATAGGAGCGAAATAAATTATTTCTAGTTTGTATGATAATCATTTATTTGTTTGCATAAATTTCAGTTATTTATCACTTACCAATACTATGAATTAAATATATTATATGTTAAGAGTGAAAACTATCCATCTTATAATAGTTCAACTGTGATTGCAGATGGGGAAGAAAGACACATTGAAAAATGTTTTGCTGGGAAGGGACACATTTCAAATAACAATTGAGCAAAATGTTGATCAAGCATTTATCACTGCCCTTATCATAATTCTCTACGAAATCGAAAATCCCCCACCACCAGTGGCCACTTCTTAAAAATTTGTTATTTTAAAACATAGTTTTTTCGTTTATTTCTAAATATAGTTTGAGCTCTTATATGTAAAAATATTGTTTATTTTTTTAATGATAAGTGTGTGATTTAAAAAAATAAAATAATATAATAATTACGGTTCCACGATACATCTATTCCTGTATATCTACTTTTTAAAAAATTACAGACTCAGCTTCTGCGAATATTCCCTGACAAATCGAAACCGCAAGACCCATGATTCAACTTTTTGGACGGCAAAGATGTTGACTTTGACCAAGGTGGGACGACCATGGCAGCCTATTAATCAAGAACTGTCAGCCGTCCAAATAGTGGATTTTGTTTCTGCTGGAAAAAGGACCACCTAGTGGGCCCATCCTTGTCGATCGAGTTGGCGTCCCGCATCAGAAAAAAAAAACATTTCCCATCTAAATTTATATTAATATAGCTATTTGCACAAAAACATTCTTTTAAAAAAGAAATATATTTTATATATAGTATATATACAAAGATTATCTATGCTAAAATAATAAAATCAATTTTCAAAACACTTCTGGAACTATGAATTAATTTTAAATCATTGAAATATCTAAACCTTTAGGCCTTTCCATGGTATCTTTTATCTTTTTTTTTATTTTGTTCATCTCTTTATATTTTTTAACAGTATGCATAAACAATTTAATAATATACATAAATGATGAAGAATAGAACAAAAATAAAAAATATAATGGTGAAGTTAATAGTGTTCAGACATAAGAACCGAGAAAATAATATGCAATAGGGTTTGAGGACTTAAAATAATTTCAGATATTTCAAATACCTAAAAATAATTCAAGAATTTCTTAAAGGACTTGAAATTAATTTTCTCAAAAATTATTTCCAAAAAAATATTATGACTCATATTTCTCTAAAAAGTTGTTAGCTAATTTTGATATATAAATCAAAATCCCAGACTAATATTTAAAATTTTTAAATACATTTTTAAAATCAACTTTAGTAAAAGTTAATTTTTTTATCTGATGCCCTTTGTTTTTAATTTTTTTTATCTGATGCCCTTTGTTTTCTGGTTAAGATATAATACGATAATGTATAAATACCATTAACAAATTATTTTAATCTTTTTGTACTAACGTTTACATCTACCAATATTAATTGAACCGACCCTAGACGAGGTGTTGGTATGTCAAATTAAAATACTTGATCTTATGTCATTTTAAGACAACATATAGGCACATAGCTTTGTCAGCCTCACTTGTTTAATGATAACGTTTGTCATCATTATCCAATTTATATGACCATAAAACATAATATCATTCTTTATTCATAAATAAAGATTTGATTTTCTATACTAGATCTCTAATTAAGCTCCAATTTGAGTAGAGACTTAAATTAGCATGAGGTTTATAATAATTATGGTATAAATAAATTAAGATAAAATGATTTTTTTATTGGTTGCGTTTTGAATTATTTTTCGTTGAAAAACGTAATAATTAAATTTTTGTTTAAATAAAATATGAATAAGGTGTGGATAAAGATTTATAAAATGTGAAAAAATGATGACAGTCCATTTAATTTATAAGAAGTGGTGATAGTTGATTTGACAATTGATCCACTATTCTTTTGGATTGAATAACCTGAAATTACTTAATTCTAGAGATTAATTGTAATTCATATGCTACTTTATACTAGTTAATTATGATGTACAAATTCTCATTTATTTCAACATTCTAAACACTTATTTTGAGGTTACTATGACTAATTTTCCGTTGTTCCATGCTCTATTCTAGATGGGACTAAGGAACTGCGATAATGAGATTTTTATTGTTAGCATATCTCATTCTATCTCAACAATCAAGCTTGCATGTTTTTTTTCATAATTAATTTTGAAATACCCAAAACACCCACATGTTAAAACTTTTATTTTTTAAAAAATTAATAACAGCCGTGTAAAATATCACTCAATTGACGGTCAATATGCCTTTCGGACAAATCTCAACCGCTCAACTGGTGGATTCCGATAGCCTAAACCGCCACTATCCAAAATGATACGGTCCTTCCTGAGCTTACATTCTCACGCCAAACAACCGCTTTAGAATATGTATCCAAAAAATTATAAAATATGATGATATCTAAGAAAATCATAGAAAATGTATCCAAATACAAATATAATATGATACACAACTACACATACATAAAATTAACATTTATTGGTCTTTATCCATTCAGGATGTGCGTGTAATAAAATAACATTTTAAAAAACCAGACTAAACCAATACCCTCAAATTTTTTAATCTATTTATATGCGATTTAATATATCATGTTATAAATACATAAATAATATAGTAATTTTTTTAATAACTATAATAAAAATATAAATAAAAGAAATATGTTACATCTAAAAATGAGTTTATATATATATATATACACACACACCCATCAAGTCCAAATGCCCTATCTAAAACTCCGAAACCATCATGATATTTAAAAATTCTGAGGAATATCACAGAAATAGCAAATCATCATAGATATTTTTCTAAAATATGATTTTATTATGATATATATCCAAAAAAACCCATTAAAAATATAGATAGATTTTTTTATTTTATCTTTATCACAATATAAAACCAATAAAACATGATGATGTGACATGCTCAATATCATTCATTCCATGTATATTTATAAAATTGTTATTTTATTTAGCGATATTAAAAGTATGTATTTTTTTTCAAACACTTAATTTAAAATTAAAGATCTAAGAATAAAATTGAAAATAAAATGAAAATGTTACAAAGAAGTTGAACAACATAAACATCTCTAGTTAGCGTATGGATAGATTATACTGTAATCATGAATATTAAATAATTTTTATATTATATATGCATATATGATGTTTGAGAGATCTTGAGAACTCATTTTTATTCATATCTAAAAGAGGGTTGAATCAAATAAATTAATACTTGTAAAAGAAAGAATGAATGATTTTGAAGATACATTGATATTAAGGTATTCGATCTAGGGGCGCAATTTGGATTGGTTGAACCTGAACCAACCTAACTCAACCCAACATTTATACGGGTTTGGGTTGAAGTTTTAATGTTTGGTTTCAATCTCAATCTGAACATGAACCTGAGCAATCCAGACCTAATCCAGATTGAATTTCAATTGAGGATTCGAAACCAACCCAAACTTAAAGCATTGAATGATAATATAAATATTATAACTCATATTTTAATTTTTTAAATGTATTATGAAATAAATTTGAATTATTCAATTTATTTTTACATAAATACCATCACTTCTATAGTTTCATTTATATATTTTAAATAAAAGCATCCCTTAATTTCATTTTTCTTATTTTTTTTCTTGCAGAACATTGACTTTTATAAAATTTAATATAATTATTTAGAATAACACATTTAAAAAATCAAATCTGAATCCGATTCGAGTCCAACTCGAATCAAACCTAAACTCAACCAAAATACAAACCAAACCCGACGAGTTGGAAGTGGATTGAGATTCTCATGTTTGAAGATGGGTTGAATTTGATCTCGGTTGACTTTTTTCAATTTCGGATTGAGCTTCAACCCGATCTAACCCTTCCAAGTTGCATTCGACGGACTATAACCGGTAATTTAAGGTGACTATGAGGTGTTATATATTCGCTATTTATTTATTCTTCCTTTTTTTTTTCTTTTGGTTTCTCTCTGTTTTTTTTTGTTTTTTCCATTATTAGCTGAAACAGAGATAAAGTCGAGCTTTTGTTCTCCCTTTTTAGGTTTTTTTTAGGGTTTGTTTTGTTATAGAGAGAGAGATGACGACGACGGCGTCGCCGACGGTTAGGGTGGAGAAGGCGACGAGCGATCTGTTGATCGGGCCGGACTGGACCTTGAACATGGAGATTTGCGACTCAATCAATTCCGATCACTGGTGATCACCCAAAGCTTCGTCTGATTATCGATGTTTTGTTTTGTTTTTTTTATATTGAAAGACTTGATTTTGCGGGTCCTTTCTTTGTTTTGATTGTTTTTGAAGTTGGAGAAGTCGTGGTTTGTGTTGAATTTTAGATGTTTGGATTGCTCGTTAGGGTTTAATTAGATTATTTGGTGAAAAGAGCTTCCTTTTTTTTATTGAATACGGTTGAAGATTTTTTTGGAATTTATTTGAATTTATTGAAATTTATGGACAAATTATCATTATTATAATTATTACAGAGTAATAAAAGGTGTTATTGTTTGTAGCAGAGATTGATATAAAATGAGTTGTATGGACTTTTTCTTGTAAAAAATTCAGTTGAGAAAAGTTAATGGTATGTTTTATATTCTATGTACTATTCTTCTTAATATTATCTTGATTGTTTTTGAAAATTTTAATATAATAGTAAATGACGTGTTTAGTAGAAATTTTGCCAAATTTAATAAATGATCTTATCTTCTTCAATGGAAATACTCTGATAGAAACATCTCAATTGTCAAACTATATGTTGTTTCCTAAAAATATAAAAAATTCCTTGATAGCGAGAATATAATTAAAGATTATCATTTTTATTTGTGGATTATTAATGACCTATAATCTGTGAGGCTCAATTATCTGACGTATTTTTGTCACCCCCCCCCCCCCCCCCCATGGATTTTTAATATTGAGAATTTCAAAATTTTACACACTGAATTTTTGCTTCTCTTTAGTTTTTCTGTTTTTCCTTTTTTTTATATTATAAAATTTGATTTTACTCCTTGAATCAAATAGGCAACCTGTGTGGTTTAACTTATGATTCATTTTGGGTCTTCTTTCTTTCATGGACAAACACTCTCTTTCCCATTGTATTTGTGGGTCACTGTGATTTGCTTCCGCATGCTGTGTTTCTAGTGAAATTTCTTATATGACTTTATTTGAAATGTTTTCTCTAGGGATTTGTTTTATTGAGAACTATACGGCTAATTAGCAAAAATGTGTTACAGTCCGAGTTGTTTCATCATCAATGGGTTTATTGGATTTGTGAATGGTATAATCTATTGAATGTCAAAAGTCTCATATATTGTGACTGTTGTTGGTCAGATGGGTGGGTCACATCTGATAGTGGGTACTTCAAGAAGGGACCAGAGTTTGAAATGATATTAACATATTGTGCTCTCATTTTTTCGTAAATTTATTTGGGTTGTGTAATTGTATTGAGTTTTTCCCCTCCCTCTTCCATAATTTTACTTACATGCTTATGTATCTGGACTCTGGATTTTGATCACTTGCTTTTCTTCTAGTATTAGTTGGTTCTCCGGTTCTCGGTTAAAATTTATCTGGTGACTGAATCAGGCAGGCAAAAGATGTAGTCAAAGCTGTGAAGAAGCGCCTTCAACATAAAAGTCCAAGGGTTCAATTTCTGGCTCTGATAGTAAGCACTATGCTTTTTAGAATTTGACAGTTGGAAATGGTTACACATGCATGTTTGAAATTTTGCATTCACATAAAACATGGCATGCTGTATGCAGTTCATCTGGTAGTATGGTTGCTTATAAGTTAAATATTAATTTGCACTCAATAAATATAATGAGGAGATGCACTTGTTGCGCTCGAGCTGACATCTCGTGGATTTATTTTAGTAATATGAGTCTTGTTGTGAAAGCTCATAGGATATCCCATTACATACATATGGACTGATACCTGCAGGTTATCAAATGATATTTTTAGATATGACTGGTAATTGCATAATAATCATGCCATTTTCATGATTGAGAAAGCTTTCACATGTATTTGGATTAAGAAAACCAATTTATGATATTCTTTGATGAAATACACAGTTTACAAAACACCTAATGGTTTGATAATTGTTTGCGTCCACCTTGCATGGCTTACCTCTCTGCATGAGCTTGTGTCATCCATAAATTAGGATTTACATAGTGATTCTCATTGCCATTCATCACATTCCATCCGTTCTCTGCAGTTATTGGAGACAATGATAAAAAATTGTGGTGACTATGTACATTTTCAAGTCGCTGATCGGAATATCTTACAAGAGATGGTCAAAATTGTGAAGAAAAAGGTGAATTTCTAATATTGGTTTTCAATATCAGTTATAGAATACTGTTTAAGGTTCAGAAAGTTTTTGGTTTTATATCGTAATGATTTCTTTTTTACATGGGTTTATTTTTATAATTTACGAGTAATTTGTTGATATTCCTTTTTTTTTCGTATTTTAGATTTTCTCTCTCTTGTTTTGAATTTTTTTGGATTTTATTTTGGCAGACAGATATGCAAGTGAGGGATAAAATTTTGGTGTTGCTAGACTCCTGGCAAGAAGCATTTGGTGGACCTGGAGGAAAATATCCACAATACTACTGGGCATATGAGGATTTAAGGGTACGAAGAGTTGTTCAATGCCAATTTTCTTAGTATTTTCATTATGCATGTAGCCAGTAGTATCCTATCTTGTATACTGCAACATGTGTGTGCGCGCAGTCATGTGACGCAACCTGATATTGATATATTTTTGAAGAAAAAGAATGAAGAGATTTTGTAAACTCATAGACGATGAAATATGCAGAGATCCGGAGTTGAATTTCCACGACGTTCTCCAGATGCAGCTCCAATATTTACTCCTCCTGTTGCACACCCAATGATTAGACATCCTCAACCTGGATATGGAATGCCCAGTAATTCTTCTATCAGACTTGATGAAGCAATGGCGTCTGAAATGGGAAATTTGAGGTAAAATTTGGGCTTGTTTTATGCATGGTATTTAAGTTTGCATATTCTTTAAATTCAATTATTTAGCTTGTTTCATTTTCATTCAGTTTATCAGACCTGGACTCAATGAGGGGCATTGTTGAACTTCTTACCGACATGCTGAAAGCTGTGGATCCAAATGATCGAGAGGTTAGCTGTATTGCATGTTTGCTCTATTTAAAGTATTGTTCTCAGAAAATATTGTCAATTACTGTGGTCAAATTTTTCTGTGGTTTCTCTGGGTTCATTATAAATAGATATTTGTTGATGTGTAGGGCACGAGTGATAGAGTTTTTCCTATCTGGTCTAAAAATGTGAAAAGGCCAAAATAATTTTGCAACTTTTTTTGACAGGAAAAAATTGAAATTGAAGATGTCAGGGTTGAGCTGTTGAGAGTCTGAAGCTGTATTTTAGATGAGGCTATGTTCAGAGATTTGGAGACTTGATTGGTATTGGAAATGCATTTCCTAACCCCACTCCCCCCATTTGGATTGGAAGATGTCAATTGGAATTGGATGGAATCACAACTCCTAGGGAGTTCAAATCTGTCCATTTCCCACTTTCAACTCCCTGCAGGACGGGTGGGACAACTCTTGGAATCATGATGAATTAAAATTAACCTCACTTAAATCACTCTTAAGATTTTTTTTTTTTAATACAGGGTCATGAAGCCTTATGAGACGGAAAATCAAATCATGACATACACTAAAAAACTTTAAGCTTTACCCAATTCATGAAGCTTCTCTTGATTTCTAGACATAGTAAAGTAACTTATGGCCGTTCTCCCCTCCAATGATGAACAAAAAATGTTTTTACTTATATAGAGAGTTATCCTAAACAAAAAATTTCTGATGTTCTTTAATCCTTTGTGCTCAAAATAAGACATCACCACCTTTTTTTTATTAGAAGACATCACTACCTTGATATGTTTCATAGTGGCTCAACACAAGGCCCTATATGGGTCGTCCCCCCCCCCCCCCCCCCAACACACACAATAAATAATAATAATAATAATAAAATGGAGGTTTTGGGTAATGAGACCATGTAACCTGAGGCTATCAACCTCCACCTTGGTCAACTAGTGCTAGCATCAGGCCATATACATGTAGCGGTTGTACCCAACAATTCCCATTTTGGTTAGGAAAAATACCAGTAGCTACCAGTCTCTGTCTCCTGGCATCAGCGAAAACCTAAAATCAATCTTTCATGTTAACAGTACTCTGGAAAATGCAGAGGTTAATAGGTGATGCATGTTAAGTCTATCAAGTAAATTTAACTATTCTTTACGCTTGAATTTGTGTAGGGTGTTAAAGACGAAGTGATCTTGGACTTGGCTACCCAGTGTCGTTCTAACCAGAAAAAGCTTATGCAGTTGTTAAGCACAACTGGGTATGTTCTTTTCCTCCTTACAGAGAGCTGGCCCTATTTCTAGATTAACTTTTAGCAATTGTTTTGGATGGAACTTGGCTTGCAATGATTTTTATCTTCACAATGCATGAACAGAGATGAGAAACTACTGGAGCAAGGTCTCTCACTAAATGACAACATACAAAGCCTGTTGGCGAGACACGATGCAATAGCCTCCGGTCATCCTTTGCCGATTGAAGCAGCTATCTCCACCCCCCCACCACAAACCGATAAATCCGAATCCAGCCCAAAAATAAACACCTCCACTTCGTCCACCCCTGTTGTCAATGGTCATCATGTCATAGAAAATGAGGAAGAAGAGGATGATGACTTTGCCCAGCTTGCTCGCAGGTCAACACATCACCAACACCATTTTTTTTATAAACATTTCAGAATTTCGATACATATATGACCAATAATGTCATCTGTTCTGCAGGAATACTAAGTTCAGGCCAGTGGCTTCTCAAAGCACATCAACCTCGGTAGGCGATAACTGGAGTGATTCGATCACTCCAAGCACGCCATCAAGCACGACCGAGGCATCAAATTCTTCATTCTCTAATGCATTATCCCTGCCTGACCCACCCACTCCTGTGAAGACCACCGCCACAAAAGATCAAGACATGGTTGACTTCCTCAGCATTGTTTTAGTTCCCAACCCAACTTCACCTCTCACACCAACTCCCCCACCACCTCCATTGAGCCAAGGCAGTTCCCATGCACCCATTCCCCAAAACAGCCAAGGAAACCCAAATACATCTGCACCTTATATTAACCAAGGACAGTCACCATATAATAATTATGTCGCCCCATGGGCCAAACCCCAACCACAACCTCAGTTTCAGCCCCAACCCCAATCCCAACCCCAGCCTCAGTACCAGCCCCAGCCCCAGTACCAGCCCCAACCCCAACCTCAGTACCAACCCCAGCCCCAACCCCAACCCCAGCCTCAGTACCAGCCTCAGCCCCAGCCCCAGCCCCAACCTCAGTACCAGCCCCAACCCCAACCTCAGTACCAACCCCAGCCCCAACCCCAACCCCAGCCTCAGTACCAGCCCCAACCCCAACCTCAGTACCAGCCCCAACCCCAACCCCAACCTCAATACCAGCCCCAACCACAGTTCAATCAATACCCATCAAGCTATCCACTCCCTCCTTGGGCCGCGTCATCGTCCACAAATACATATCAGCAGTCACCCTCCCCTTCCAACGCCTCGGCCTCTTACATGCCCACACAGCCTTCTCGGCCACTACAGCAGTATCATTCATTTGGTTCCAGAGGGAATTCCGGGGTCACAGCATCCGCAGTTGGAGATGCGCAGAGAAACGCGAGCCCCAGGTACACAACAGGACCCACGACAGCGAATAAACCATTTATACCGTCCTACAGGTTGTTTGAAGATCTGGTGGACTTGAAAAATAAAGACGGAGGATTCAAAGGGAGCGGTAGTTCCACCAGCTTATCTGGAGCATCCACTAATCCAGGTATGATTGGTGGGAGAAAATAAGTTTAATTTTGTGATAATTCTGTGCTTCTGATGGTTAGGGAGGATATATGTGAATGTGTTGTATAGTATACTTTCAGTGAGCACCCCCATTTAAACAGTAATGCAGTGTTGCTGTTCTGTTGCAGTAATGAATGCAAATACAAACGTATGTGTATTGTGTGTAGAAGAGAATGTTAACTCACACAAACTATCTGGTTTTGTCCTGCTATATACTTCATTGAAACAACACAGACACGACACTATACAGACAATGACATAGCAAATCTGGAAAAAGTAGTATACAGGCATAGT
>CM060877.1:1135208-1254740 GCA_030737845.1 Acorus calamus | reverse complement strand
TATGAAATAATGAAAGATCCAATGGACGTCAGTTTTCCCTCTCCATTCCTTCAATCCCGTTTGAATAGAAATGCTAATTTGATGTAACCTTACATGATCCAAACCCTAACTAGTAATTCAATTTTTTCAGGTTTGATTTGATTTGTGAGTTTTTAATGTGGATCGATTAGGCATGGTTTGCATTCGTGATAGAACAAATATTGCGTTGAGAATATGTAACGCAGTGTGAAACGATAGAAAGATCCAATAATTAATAGAAACTCATTCTGATATGCTACGAGAGAGATATCACAAATATAAAATTTATTAAAAAAATAGTAAAATCGCTATTTTGAAGGTTTAAATAAATGAGTTTTCAAAAATTAAGAATTATTAATTGTATAAAGATTTTTTCGATATTTTTCTCCATGTAAAATTTCGTGTGATTCCGATATCGTGACCCTTTGTAATTTATTTGATAGACCTCTTCTGCTGATCTCATTTGCATAATTTGTCCCACATTAATATGAAAAATTTCAATCGCAAATTCAAATAGTCTTCAACATTTGGAATGGTCAAGGTGTTTTGTTATCTATGGAAAAAAATGACCTTTGAAAGGCCGATGAAACAATATTTTTTAAACCCGAGTTAATAAAACACGAGCATTTGAATCTCGAAGCCAAACCACCTAACCCGAGCTGCAGCCCTAGGATATTTATGTACAATGCACTGTGACACTCAGTCCTTTCTACATTAAAAAACATAATCCTATATGCATTATTAGAAATCAAAAGTGAAGCATATGCATTAATAAAAGAAGTATATGCATCATTAAACATTTTTATATTTACTAAAATAGGTTCATTCAATTCGAAATGGAACGATATACATTTTTTTTATCAAAACATATATATTGCTAGATGGCATTTACTATTTAAAGAAAATAAAAACATATGAGGTCTACATTTTGGACCATAAAAATGATTGAGTCTATCCTTTTACTTATACACAAGTCCACCAGCACCATCAATGACGATCAAATTCCATTAATCGGGCGGTCCAGATGCAAAAGATGTCATGTGAATCCCATATCAACTCGTTCGAGTCAAAATGGGCAAGTCATTGAAGGTCCTCTAGGTAGGCCTGTCAACGGGTCGGGTTTGAGTCGGGTCATGGTGGACCCAGACCCGACTCGTGACAAGACCCGACGGGTCCTGAACATGTGGACCCAGACCCGGACCTGTCTCGGGTCGAGTCGTGTCCGGACCCGACCCGAGGAAAGTTAATAAAAAGAAAAAAAATTTAAACTTATGAATTTGTTTGTCTTATCATTCTATTAGAAAAATTTGTAATAAAGCATTAATCATTATTGAACTTTCTAAACTGATGTTCTAATATTGTGTTTGAACATATTTTTGTACAATTCAAAAAAAGTGAATGAATTACTAAACAACATTCAAAGTAAACATAAGTCTAAACAATATAACAATGAATTAAAAGGGAGAGCTCATGGTTATTTGTGTCACAAAGTAAACAATAAACACTTATACTTGTAACTTGATAAATAAAAAATAAAATTATGGATAAACTAATACTAATATTCTTGTAATATATGAGTGCATATTGATAAAACAGTCGGGTCTCGGGTCCAACGGGTCAGGGCGGGGTGGACTCGGACCCGATCCGTTTGTATGTTCGGGTCCACCAAGTCGGGTCCAAATCGGGTCGGGTATATTACACGTGTAATCGGGTCCGGGTCTGGACCCGACCCGTTGACATGCCTAGGTAGGCCTATCAACGGGTCGGGTTGGGGTGGACCCAAACCCAACCCATTTGATTGTCGGGTCCTTTGGGTTGTCCATATCAGGTCTTGGGTCGGGTCAGGTCGGGTCAACCCATTAACATGTCTAGGTCAGACAAAGAGAGGTCGAGAAAACTTTTTAAGAGTTTTTTTTAATAAAGTCTAGTGTATAAATAATTCTTTATTAGTTTGATTTGTCAATGTTTGATGAGAGAACATTTGGAATACAATTTGGATTATTATACTTTTACGTGAAGTCAAAGGATTGTAAAAATATTACAAATATTTAAAATTTTAAATGATTGTTCAATATTTAATTATAAATATTGGGTTAAATTATGAGTATTGGGTTGAATTATAAATAATAAAAACACACAATTTTTTAGTTGTGTCAATTGGGTCCATAGGATCAGGTTGGGTGAACCTAGACCTGATCTGTGTCGAGTCATTCAGGTTAGATATTTATGTTTTTTTTATCGGATCAGGTCCGGGTCAGACCTATCTAAGGGGGGCCGTTATTTCAACCCCGGTGGATCTTCAACCCACCCCTTACCAAAATAAAAAATAAAAAAAAAATTATGTTTATATTAAGAGGAACCCACCCTGTCGTCTTCTCCATCGACATGGCCTCCGACTACGTCCGCTCCCTCCGCCTCCACGTTGCTCTCTGCTGCCTCTCCTCTGTCGACCTCCGATCCAGCTTCGCCTCTTCCTTCTCCGTCCTCAACCTTTTTCACGGCCACCACATCTTATCTCCCGTCAAGAATGATACCCCGGCGACGTTTCCGTCGCAGTCTGTGGTGGAACCGCCTGAACCGCTCCGCCGCCTCCCTTGAAAGCGAAGCTGCGCCTACAATAATCCTTCGAAGCGACTCCAACCCACCAACAATCCCCTTCGCCGCCGCACTCTCTAACGCAACCAAAACCGGCGACGCCACTGCCAAAATCGTTACGCCGTGCTCCGCCACCGCCATCGCCTCGATCTCGAGCCTCCTGCAGGAGGCGGCGGTGGAGGAGGTGGCGAAGGCGATTGTGGGGCGGAAGATCTCGGAGGGGGAGGAGAGGGCACGAGATGCAGGGGTGGGTTTCGGTTGAAATAAAAAATCAGTATTTTTTTTTTCAAGGGGTGGGTTAAATATTCAGTGGGGTTGAAATAACCACCCCCCCCCCCCCCCCCCCCCCCCCCCCCCAAGCCGCCAAGTGTTGATATCAGCCCCGAATATAAATACCTCCTCCCCTCCGTGTGATCAGCCATTTTTCCAAGCTCTTCTTCGCCTGAAGAGGCGTATCTCCTAAGCTACCCTCCGCTGTCAATCTTCGCCGAAACCCTAACCCTAATCGCTCCGAAACTGTTTCCGGATTCCTTTCTCCTCTTCATCTTCAGCAGCGATGGTCGCCACCTCTGTTACTCCTCTCACCGGAACGAGAGGGAGGGAGGGTCATCCGTCTATCGCAGGCTTAATCGGACAGTCGGACTATATTTTTCGATAGTCGATCAGGTATGCTTTCGTTCTCGGGCTTCAGTTGTGTGTATTCTGCACGTTCATTTCTGTGATTTCATAGGTCTTGAAAGCATTGTCACGAAGTTCTCTGAATTCGGAAAGGTTCGGCGATTGGATATCTCCTGTACTTTTATTAGTCGAACGTACTTCTGTTCATCGAACCATGCATTTATTGTCTTCAGTATCTGGGAATCCATTTTATCCCCATTTGGAACCAATATATTAAAATAGCTTAGGTTATAAATTGATTAAAATAATCGATTCTGGAAATGATTCTACCAACTAAACCCAAAAGAAAAGAAAAAAAAACTCTCAAGTTTTCATAAAAGGTGTTTTGTTGATGTTTAAATGATAGAAACCAAAATATGTGACCAAAAGTTGAAATTCAAAAATACTTGTTTGAAATCAATTATATAATAACTGATTTTGCAAAAAGAAAAATCCGACACATATAATACAATTGGTATCACGATGGTTTATCAAATTTTCGTAATTTAAAAAACTAACTTTAATTGTTGTCGCTGCCTTTACACCAACATTTAAGTTTCTACATGTTTTTAGTAGCATTGATCAAAATATACCTAGAATAAGTTTGATTAATTCCATACTTCTATTGTATTTATCATTTTATGTACAAATGTACATGTACCATACTGAATGGAACTCTTACCAAATATTTGACATACATGATCATCATTGCTATGCTTGAATGAAGGATTGAATTTATATGTGTTTGATGAATATAGGAGTTTGCTAGATTGATGGCAAGATATATTAAATTAGAATTGTTAGGAAAGATAGAATAAAAGTGATTTGATTCTCGCTTTGCTATTGTTGAAAATAATTATATTTGGGTTATTTAGGTGTTGTATTGTATTATTTCAGTTTTTTTACATTAAAATGACAATCAGTGTAGGAATTGTGTTGCATTTGTAGAAGTTTAATGGCTTGAAACTTATAATCTGGTTAACTATGTGATTTCTCAAAAACCATCTGTTGTTTTTCTAAGACATTGAATCTGTACTATGAATCATATAGTTCCAATATTCACTGCGGCCTACCTTTATAAGTCTTGTTTCGAAGTCCTTTGGAATTTTTTTTCCCGGGTCATTTAAGCAGCTGATCTGAACCAGTTTATGATTTGCATTTGCTGTGTTTGGTGCAAGGGCAACCTGTGAGTATGTGCTGGAGAGGAAAAAGGTTATGGCATTCATCAGTGCTCTAGGGTGGTTGTATTTATATAGAATACAACCGGAGCTATAAATTTGGTGGCATATTCTTGGGGACTCACAAATTGAAGACTTGGGATGAGATGTGCTTTCTTCTGACCATCTCATATCAGTGTTTTCTTTTTCTGGCTAGAGTAGAATTGCTGCATCTTTGAGAAAATTTCATGTAAAACACTGCTTAATATCAGATATATTTGAAGCATGATGACACTTTTGCTACCTCTCGTGTACAAGCTGTGTTCACTTTTCCTATTGTCTTTTGGTTAGTGATATTGGTTGTCTTCCTATTTATTTACAGCACAAATTGTTCAGATTTCAGAGTTAACACCTTTTTACTATTATAGATGTAAATTATGCCAAGGAAGGAAGTTGTTGTCCCTGATAAGTTATTCAAACTTTATGTCTCACACCCCCTTGAGAACTATTCTTGAGCTATATGCTTGTCTCTTTGCTCTGTGCTGGACTGCTTCCACTGAAGTGGACAATATGGCACAAGTTCTTTACTAGAACTGCAAAATTTGCCAGACAAGGAAAGGACCTTGAGTGGTGAAACATCACTAGTTAATTAACACACTAATTGCATGATAGTCAAGGCCGTCCAACATCCATTTTTGGGTATTCATAGAGAACAAAGAATCTTTCTTGTTTAATCTTTCCTGTATATCTTCTTTTGTTGTTTCTCATTCATTTCATTGTTTGGCATACTGTCTTTTCATAACCGAATGACAGATATTATTTCTTGAATTAAGGTCCTTCGATTTTAAAGCCAAAATTTTGCCTTTAGGCTATTATGTAGTCATGTCATACTTGATTATTTAATGTCATGCTGAATATATGTTATCTTAATTAGTTGCATCATGGATTTCCTAATCGTGTGGGTCAGTTTTACTCAAACATGGCAATATCTAAAAGTTAAGTAGTTTCTTTACATGTTATGATTTGAATTGGTTGTCTGTTTTTTGGTTCTTTAATGTGGTAGATTTGAGTATGGAACCCTGCATTGTGGAAACCATTTGACTAGGTGAGGCAATGGATTGTCTTAAAGGAATCAGTGTGCAAAAGGTTCATGAATACGAGGCAAGTATATCTCTCTCTCTCCCTCTCTCTCCCTCTCTCTCTCTGGTGAGACGAGGCATCACACATTTCTAATTTCTCATTTATTTAAGATGGAAATACTCTTGGTTTGGTAAATAAAATTAACTTGTTGCCATTGTTTTAGTATTTCTCAATCTTTGATATAGTGGTCTTGCATAGTGTGTATCTGCACATATATCATTATGCGTGCACTCATAATTCGCCTTATGGAGTCCATGAAAGAGGATGGAAATAAGTGGTGTAATAGGCATAATTTGTTTATTTATGCTTACATCTGAACTTACCTAAGAAGACAAGATTGTGGCAGTATTTTAGCCTTAAATATGTAACTGTGAAGAAATAAAATTGAGCCATCCATTTTCTTCCTGTCTGAGATTTCAGTAAATTGCAAGTGGTGTCTAGTAAGCTTACAAACTGTGTGCGCGCAAAAATATAGCTTAAGAAAGTTGCTTTTGTAGCTTCACAATAGTAGAAGTGGGCTTAGCTATGGTTATTCTAAGTTCTTTGTTCTAGCCGTCTCTGAACTCAAATTGCTGCACAAGATGCATAGATTGCCTTATCTTTTTGAATATTTATTTTAACGTCTTTGTTAGGTTGTTTGATCGTGTAGCCTCTTATCCAATTTTTTTATTTGTTTTATAATTTATAGCACATTGTAGGCTCTTTTCTGTTAAACTATATGTTGAGTTAATAATTATTCAAGAATTAATGCTTGTGATGGTAGCATGTCCAGCATGGCTGGCATTGGTCTCCCCCCCCCCCCCCCCCCCCAGCAGCAGTGTATTACAGAAATCAATAGATTGCATACAACAATCTGAAATAGCCAAAGTGTTCCTTCTTTCTTCTGATTGATGTTAATTTTTCTTATGCAATTTTGCTTCCTGAGTCATGTCAGGTGGTGCTTTGGTGGCACTTCTATTTTATGTTTTTGGAGCAATTTCTCTTATTCTGAGATAGCACTTTTGTCTAATTTTAGGAAAATTTGGGTAATTATTCCTACCAAAGCCTGCACTCTATCGAATGTATGCACATATGGCCACAAATATGGCTCTGTCCCTAGTGAGAGAGTCCGTTGTGCTCTGCTTTCTATTCAGTCGGTGTTGTTAATATTCACCCATCAGATATAACTCCTCTTGATAAACAGGTATGCCTAAGAAATGGTCTCCAGTTTTTATTTCTCCATCATCCATGCTATTCATCCTTCACCCACTGCATCTATATAAATGAAAATTCTGATTTTTTTTTCTTTCTGAATATGAGCATTATACCTTCTGTTTGTACTTTGTAGCTTGTTTAGGAAACTTAGCACCTTCATTGTTTATGAAGAAAAGAAATTGAGATTTTCTCTTGCTAATTGCATGTGGTGATATGAATTGAATTTATAAATCGGCTACATTTTGCTATATTCTTTTTCTCCATTCATCAAAATGGACAACCTTTGCTAATTTACTTCTCGTGTGTTTTGGAATTCCAAGTTATGCACTCATCGTTGTCCATCGTGCATGAAATGGTGTAGGCGCTGGATTCTGATGGAAACATAGCACATGCTGTGTGACCATCTATATCTGGTTGAGCATGTCTACACTCCCATGAATGCCCTAGCTGTTGATTTTTTTCCTGACATTATTTGTGACTGGGGTCCTTATGACCATGTCTTATATCCATGGGTTGTGGAACAATTTTACAATACCATGATTTTGCAACTTTGTTTATGTTATGAATGATGTGGTTTATATCACCAATCTGATGTGGAAGTAAATTTTGTGGAATCCCAGCAAAGTAGAAAAATTGGAAGAAACTTTAAATAACAGAAAATGTATAATTAGATGATCTCCATTTTGTATATTCATGCATTTATAGCCTGGAAATGTTCTTCAGCACCACAATGTTACTAATTCTGCAAAGGAATTTTAGACAGCAGTATGCAAACTAAGCTTTGTGTAACGTTGCTTACAGAATAGACACCATGTAAACTTTATGTTTATGTTAACCTTGTTCGAGTTTAATTGAATATCACACACATACTTTTTAAACCTAGGAAGGATGAACACTTCAATGAATATGCCGTGTTCGTGTTCGGCATTTATTGGACACATGAGATGACACACGTTGGACATATCCCATACATATCCAAAATGCACAAATAATTTTCTGAATTTTCAAATGCATTTGACGCTAGACAGGCACGGTGTGGACACGCGACACATGCTGTACAACGTAGTTTTTATCTCGTACTAATTATTTGTAAGGTTTATGTTCATATATTGTCAAATGATGTTAAAAATTTAATGGAGTTAGATAATTGACCCACCATAGTTATATCAATATTTAGTAGTTTGTGGATGTGTGCTTTATTTTTCCAAATAATATGTACTATATTAATTGTATTTTTTTATTTGTTGCCTGTCTTATTTTTCAAGATTTGCCATGCCACCGTGGCTGTTTTGTGTCGTATCCTTATCCATGCTCAATAATTTTAAACCCTCTCTAGTTCATCTGATGTATCGAATACCTCTTGCAGCATCAGGTCATCACTGTGCCCAGCCCCTTCACCGTAATCTGGGTGTCAATTCAAGCACACATGCTATTCTTTACTTACCACAACTTCAAAAATGAAATTGGCCTGTTTCTAGAAGCTTTAAACGGTACTATCAGCTTCTCTGCATTCTATCAGTGAGTTATCTTACAGCTTTTCTCTACATCAGGGATTTGTTTGCAAGTTCATTTTGGTTATTTCATTGTAATGCTCAAACTTCTATACATTACTTTATTTTTTAAGGCTCCACATGCCTTCAAATTTTGGATCGCTAACCTTTTTTGTATTGTGTTTTCGAAATAACATACTGCAAGGTTTGGCCAGTTGAATGGGTACCATCATTAGGAAGCTTTTGTAACATTAGTGTCTCGCATTATTGGTTTTTTTCTACTTCCATCTTAGTATCATCATCTGGTTGACTCCCCTGTATCTTCGTTTTGGCACTTTTTTTTTCAGGCCTTATGCATCAGTAGTTCTCCTCCACCAAACCCTGGGCCTCCTTTATATGTTATACATACCAGAATCATTACTACGTTTGTTCGAATAGCTCTCAAAATAGCTATTTCACTATATTGCCCCAACCAACATGCATAATGCATTTGATATCCAGATTATGATTCACTGTTATCACTAAAAAAAAAAAGAAGACCCCAGTGTCTCGTGCATACCAGCTCACTGTGTTGTCACAGGTTTCATCGGGTCCTTGCATTTACCAGAATTGTACATCTTGCTTTCAGTCTCCCCAAATGCCCATGTGAAACTCGTCCCAGATCTCAATTTCTCATTCATGTTTCCATCACTGGCGTCCTATTAAAAAGATGTCGCCGTCTGTAGTTTCTCCACAACTCACACGAACAACAAACCACATCTTTGTTTCTCTTCTCGTTCACTATTCCACCTAATCTTCCCTTCTTTTGCTATCCTTTTATGGTGCACTGCTTACAACCCACATGGGAAGCAAAGCAAAGCAAAGCACAGCAAAAATAAAATAAAATAAAACCCAGAGAGGTCCCTTAAAAGCGAGACCGGATCCGATCAGTGCCGAGCTCGGTCAGTTCGGTCAGTACTGAACTGCACCACGTTCAAATCGAACTGTATCATTTATAAATCGAACTGCACAATAAATTGTTGGGTATATTTTTAATTCTCTTATTGGATGATGATGATACTTAAGAATTCATATTTTTTTCAATAGTTGATTGAATCCAATAAGAGAGTAAAAAAATATACCCAACAATTGGTTGTGCAATTCGGTATTGACCGAAGTCGAGCACTGACCGGATCCGGTCCCCTTAAAAGCGCCCCCCCCCCCCCCCCACCCTTTCTGTGTCGTGAAATCTGAATAGATACCTGAACAGAGGTCCCCTTGCATCATTAAAACGGGGAAATAATTTGGGCCCCCCCCCCCCCCCCTTCCCACCTGAAATTGGTCTCTGTGGTTCCGAACTCTGACCGTTCGAGCTGGTGTTTGTCGGTGATGTGGGTCCATATTTTCTGATCCTCTTTGGTATCTAGTCTTTGGATCCCAGCTTGTTCACTTATATTTCTTGCCCAAGTTTTCCCGTTTGAGCTGCTACTTGTTCACACAGCTGACCCCAGTTTGGATTTTTTGATGCCTCTACGAGGGTTCACAACATGTCATTTTTTTATTATTGGCCATTCAATGCACTTCCAGCTATTTAATGTACATATTTGCCATCAAGAACAAAATTGTGTTTTATACCTGATTTGGTTGAATAGCGATCCTTGATTACGTATATATTTGATGACGCTGTACTTTGATATGGTTGTAAAACAAGGTGTGCGTCTGTGGGGGATGCATAATGGATTACGATCATGGTTGTTGGCCAAGTGGGTCCGTCCATGTCATGGACCTCCTCCTGATCAGCAGTCGGTGCCACATCCATATTGAAAAAATGAAACGAAAATATCTGAGTCAATCATCTGATGGCCGTCCGATGTGCCTTTGGACGGTTCTGATCAGTGAGTCTGAGGTGCAGCTTGATGAGCCCTCTCTGGGCGCGGGAAAGCCAGGTGGGTTCGAAATCTCCCGCCAATATTGACGCGGGAGAGCCCCGAAAGCGCGGGAAAATTACCATATCCCCAGGGGCTTAAACGTAATTTCCCCCCTCAGGTGGGCCAGCTTTCCACATCCAGCATCACTGCTTACGTTTTACAGGTGCACTCTTATCCCGCCACGTAGACAGCACACCAGTGGACAGGATCTAAATTGTGTCATTGTTTGGATTTAGGAAGATTTTTTAAATAATGAAAAAGAGAAAGTCCACAACTTTTCCAGGCCAAGACGTAGGATTCAAGGGAAGCCTTTCCGGTATAATTACATCAATAATTTTAATTAATAGTAATGACAAACAGCCCTTCAAACAAAAAAAGAGTAAAAAAAAACTCTCCCACTCACACATAACACGCACGATACCCAAAAAATCGGCAGCAATAACTCGCCGATGCACGCCTCCTCACACATACACAGAGCGCCTCACTTTTTTTTGACTGTTTCAACTCAAACGTCCAAAGAGAAATCCTCGGCGTTGAAATCGCCGAACTCCTCGTCTTCTTCCCATCGGCACTTCTTCGGCAAGTAAAACCCCGGCAGTGACAGCGGGAGCTCCGTATTATTGAAATCGAAGAAGAATCCGAGGTCGAATTCGCCGCCGCCGCCTTCGAAGTACTGTAACGGCGCCGTCTCGTCTCCGTAACGGAGAACCGATTTCGGTGACGACAAGGAGGACGGCGACGACGATGACGACGACTTCGATACGGTCTCTGGAGACGCCGTCAACGGGAAGTTCGTGACGGCGTTGATCCCCTTCAGTCTCACGGCGGCGGAGTCGTACACTGTCGCCGCCTCCTCCGCCGTGTCGTACGTCCCGAGCCACACGCGCTTCCCCCTGCTCGGGTCCCGGATCTCCGCCGCCCATCGTCCCCACGGCCGCCTCCGCACGCCCCGGAACCTGCTCGTCGCCCGGACCGGAGCCGGCCGGATCTGGCGGTTCTTCTCCGGCGGCGGAGGTACGAGGTCTATCCGGCTGACGTGGCGCTTCACGCGGCGTACGTCGTCCTCGTCGTCGCCGGATGAGTCCGTCGCGTCGGGGTCGGTGAAGAAGATCCGGACGACCCGGGGCCTTCGGCACCGGATGGCGTGGGCTGATTTGACGCGCGCGGCGGAGGTTCGGACCATCTCGTACGGGAGATAGGTTTCAGGTACGGTTTCGATTCACAGATCTAACGGTCGAGATTTGATGAAACCCTTTGATTTGGGCGAGTAGGGGGGGGGGGGGGAGTGGGAAGTGGAGGGCGGGGTGAGGGGGGCAGAAGTTTTTTATAGCACGTTTTCCGTTACATGGGCCTTATCGGGTGTTGGAATGACTGAATTACCCTTTCCCCTTAATGAGCTGTCCAGCTGTTTTTGCAGTGACGTGTCACTCCATTCAGACAAGCTTTTGATTTTCCCAAAATGCCCCTGGGATTAATGGACTTTGCGTAATGTTTTTGGTGCTTTGATTGGAAGGGGCAATTTGCGTGTATAGTGATGCGTGTTGTATGCATTTGTTTTATAATCTTGATAGAAGGGTAGAGATTTAGTTATAAAAAAATTGACCTAAAATTAAGTTCTTAACCAATTAGAAAATGAAAATTAATCTTTCCAACACCCCATAATGTCTAATTTGTTGATGTCATTAACATTCATACCAGCAAATAGAATTACACTTATTAATCGGCCAAGTTATGTTGATATTGATTGTTAAATTTTGCCCTAATTGCACTAACCATGGCATTGCATCGTAATTGTCTTCCATGTTATGCATTATGTTTTGTTCATGTGATCAATATCTGATAGGATTGAGTTTTAATGCACATTAGGCCATTTTCAGTCCTTGCTCAAACCTATACCTAAATTTCACTTAAAATTTGAGTAGAAACTTGATTTAATATGATGTATCTTCAACCATCATCTTGTGTTTTACTCAAATATTTTAAAAAATTCATATTTTTTTTAGTTATTTCTTATAAACATGTTCAAATACCATTTTTTAAAAAGTTTTACTACTCAATTTTTCTTCCGTTCAAGATATTCAAATTTAAAAATAATAATCATCCAATTTTTTATAAAAAAAATAAAAATAATATTTTTTATTGGAGTAAAAATAATATAAAAAAAAGATGAAGATTTAAGAAAGAAAACCTTTGTTTTTTAGTTTCAAGAGATAGTTAAAATTTTGGGGGTGGGAAAACATTTAATATAATTCAATTTAAGGTAGAGTTGAAAGGAAAAAAATGTCACATTATAAGAAAATGTGAAGTCAAAGAGAAAAAATAGATGTTGAAAATTTGGGTAAAGATTTGAGTAAAAGTTTAATTTGGTACGGGTATAGATAAATAGTTGGAGAATGTTTTGAGTGACTTTTATTCAAATTTAAATTTGGAAAAAAGTTTAAATATAGGATTGGAGATGCTTTTACTACACATTACTTTTGAAAAATACATATTTTGGCATATATTATTTAATTTTGTATAATTGTATATGCACAAAAATATCTCAATAAACAAGGAATATTCGATCCATTCCTAGTACCGTGGTCCATGTTATGTCCATTCTTTCTTTTTCAAATTAAACTTTACCAGTGATCCTTCTTATTTCTTATGCAATATCTTAAAAAAAAACAGTTTGAGAGGATAAAATCTCTTACAGGAATCACGTGTGTCACATGCAATGCGCATGAAGATTGTGCCCTTTACATGATCCCTTCACAAAATAAATTTTTATTAGAACTACAATATCCCCCTTTTTTTTATTTAACCATGTATAGTGTAAATAACACCTAGTGTAATAAAAAATAAATAGCAGGAGATAGAGAGAATAAGAGACAAGGGAGATAGTGTAGCAATGAATGCTGGACAGTGTGTGCGCGCGTGAGGGGCCAATATCAAGTTGGTTGAACCAAACTTGGCCTTGTATTGTGACACATGATGTGCAGGTTGGAGTGCACAGCAGACCTATATATGTGTCGCAGTCACCGCCGGCGCGAATTGTCGCTTTATAGTCTCCAGAATCGTATTGCTCTTCCTTTTAATCAATCCATAATTTTCTGTGTGGGGACAACTGAGGGAGCTTTGATATGTGCATGTGAGGGGGGAGAATTTATTGGAGGTGATATTATTTCATAAAGTAAAGTTGAGGACTCGTCTGGAATGCAGTAGACTATGGTTATGTTTGGCTACGTGTTGATACACTCAGTTCTCTTTTTAGCAGTAATATTTATCGTTATCACGTCATTAATGTAATATATGCTTCTCTTATTATTATCACTTGACACTTAAAAAGGGAGTCAATTATATTAATGTTGGCCCCTTTTTTTTTATTGTTTCACATCTTGTTAGGATGGTAAAAATACTTTATTTCAATAATTGGTTCTGCTTTTTGGGTCTGAGACTACTCTTGTTCATAAAAGAATATTTATCCAGAAAGGGTAAAAAAAATAATGTTGTAGATGATGTCTCTAGTTTTCAATGAGTTTGATCTATTAAAATATCAAGCCCCGTGGCACGGGGGCTCCAATTTGTCCAAAAAAAAGGGAGTAAAAAAAGAAAAAAAAAGAGAGATAGAGACAGAGAAGGGAGGCAAGGATGCCAAGGTAAGAGGTTTGCCCAAGCATCCACGTCTCTTGAAGACGTTCATCGACCAAGGAGAATTAACAGAATAATCAAATTTTACCCCCTGATTGTGGTGGAGAATTAACAGAGAATAAGAGTGAATATTGGAGAATAGTCTATTTTGCCGTTTGTTTTTGTTAAATAAACCTTGATAGCTATGTTTAGATAAGTTAGAATAAACCTTGATAATTATTTTAAAGAAATGTTGTAATTGTTTATTAGGATTTATCTATGTCAATAGATAAAAATATTTTTCTCTGTCATTTTAAAAAATGTATCTCACATAATAGTCTTACACACACATTTCAAAAACCGTTATATTTATCAAACCGTTTTTCAATGAAAATAATAGAGAATGTAACTAAACAAAATTTGTTCATTTAGCATGGATTGTTATTTATTTTATTATTACTATCAGGAGCGAACAAGCTTATGTCACACTCCATGTGGGCCCTTAAAAAATATTATTTCATTATTAGTTCCTAAATATATGATTAATTGTTTTAGCATGACAAACACAACCCAAGTCATGCCTATGACATAGAGGCTTTGAGTTCATCGCCTTGGAGGAAGCTCTGTATGTTTTTTTTAGCTTTCTGTAGATATATAAATTGTCCTTTTACATGCTGATCAATTATTTGACCAAAACAATAGAAGAATGAAACCTCATTCCAAATGCCTAGTTTTATATACACAGTCTGAACATTTCAAATTCTGATTTTGAACAATGGAAAGTTTTCCTTCCTTTTTTTTCCTTCCCATGAGACACAACAAACCTAAACACCTATACTTCCACCAAACGCGGGTCTGGTGGGGCACGCAAGACTTGCTTAAGTTTTGGCTGGTTTGTGTGGAATCCACTGTCAAACTGTTTCAAGTTTTACAAATTCAGTTTTTTAGATAATCAGTACTACATGAGTATTTTTTTTAGTCTCTACACTGTTTGTTTCAAATTTTAGTTTTCGTTTAAAAGGAAAAGAAAAACAATTTATTTTAAAAAATTGGTTGATAATACCTTTTTCTCAAAATCAATCTTTAATCCTTTAGAGCATGAGTACTTTTTTGAAAATAGGTTCCAAACAAGGTCTTGATAGGCATTGGAGGTTTATTGGTTGAATGTTTTTTTGCATCAAGCCAAATTTGGGAGGAAAAAGCTCTCAAACTACGTGTATCATTTACAAATCATGTGTATCACAGTTAGTTGGATGTTGTTGCATTATGTTTCATTTGTCATCTAGAATTAATCTGCTCTCTAGTGATGCATATTAACTAATAGATAGGATCAGTGTTTTAAAATCTGATTTGTTTGACCGGTTGAATCTTCAACCATTCTAAATTTCATACTAAATAATAATAGAGTATCTCTTTGGTGTGCTTAGAAGATCCAATGTTACGTACAACTTTTTTTCAATTTCAATCTTAGTCAATACATGTTTAATTTTTTTAAAAAATAGTATATCTTATCTAATAAGATACATATTTTTATAAAAAATAAAATACATACTATAATGAATTGAATAGAAACATTCATAAAAAAAATGTGAATTTTTTTTTATTAGAATATGTACATGTTAATGTGATACAGTACTTTGTTTTTATAGATCTAGTTGGTTGATCCACTTGTGATTTCTTGGCCCCATCAGGGCCTGACATTTCAAATCAACCGGCTCAGAATTGGTTAATCTACTTCTGATGTCCTTGCACCCCTCCAACCCCTCAGTCTCAATTATTTAAAGAAAGCTTTCGGATCCACGTCCCATCCTTCCACAACCAGACGGAGTCCACGGATCAAACGGTCACTGCACAAGAGTGGTCCACCGTAGCAGGGTTAGGTGGGTCGACCATCACAGTCCACTGTCATTATCATCACGGATTGTGGGGGTATTTTCGTCTTTTCACTATATATGTTAGACACGTGTCATTCAGTGTCATTCATGAAGAGATGGAGGGCTATTTTTAGTCACGTGTGTTAAATAAATGAAGAGGGAAAATTCAAATAAGCCCTTTAAACTATCTAAAATTTATATAAACCCTGACTTCTTTTAAATTTCATATAATCCTTAAAAACATTATGTAAATCCAAATAACTATATAAATTAAATTTTTGTTGATAAATGATGAACATTACATGAATATTCTGTTTGATTATAAACTCATATAAGTAAAATCGTCATTTATAAAAGATTTTTTACATTTTTAATACATTGTAGGATTTGTTTTGGTATATTATGTATTTAACTTGGGTTAATCAAACAAAATATTTTTCATATGTTAACAGAAATTTAATTCATAGTGCTATTTGAATTTACATAAGTGTTTTTAAGAAGTTATTTATTTGATTTCAAATAGTTTACGTAGAGTAGTTATATGGATTTTATCCTAAAAAAAGTTTAGGGGTTATCTATAATTTGTCGACATTTCTACGAGGCGGAGATAGAACAGCCGCCTCTAATAATGGCCGCCAGTGGGGGCCAGTTATTTGTTTTTATTTTTTTGAAGGGTAGTTAGGTTCAAAAAAGTCCTGTAGGAGAAAATTCTATGTTTAAAAATAATCGTCTGATCTTTTAATTCATGACCTGAGCTGTTGGATCACGATTCACGATCTAATAAAACAAAAGGCGATAATGATTTTTTTTATAATGATTGTAAGCTCTTCTGGTTTGGTGATTTATACAGGGCAGGCTTTTTTATGTGAATCTTTTAACTTATTTCATTTTTTTTCTTCTTGATTTGAAATTTTTGTACACTTGCTTTAAATTAGTGTAGTTGAGCAGTTGAGCAGTTTTGTGTTTTCAGATTGAACAAAAACGCCTACCGGGATTGTGACCGCTTGTTGTCTTGTCTTCAAAGTTACAACTCACTGAAACATATGAAAATAAAAATAGATCCACGTAATTTCAGTAAATTCTCTTGTGTCTGTATCTTTTGTTTTGATTAATAATTTTAATCTCTAAATTAACATTCTGTTAGTGTATGAAGCATATTTTAAAAATATTCTATTTAGTTAACGGAATCACTAAAAATAGCTTTCAAACAAGTATTTGAAAAATTGATAAAATCTAAATCAATTCTTTTTATGATCAAAATTCCTTTCAAACACAAAAATACTGAGAGCACACTTATCACCTCCACCAAGAAGTCTCATACGGTCAGAAAATTATGTATTTTTTTTATACAAATATATTTTGAAATCCTATCTAAAATTATTTATATATGCATTAAAACGTTATTTTAAAAAAAATTTAATGAGATTTGGTGAATATGTAATGTATATTTTTTAATTAATTTTTATTAATTTGTTACATTATCTGATTTTATATAAAAAATATAAAATATATTATCTATTTAAATATTAGGGTTTTTTATTTGTAAGTCTCTACAGACCATGATATTTAGTGATCGATCCCTCACTTCTTCGTATTTAATTTTTAGTCCCAGATTCAAAGGATAATTCTTTTTTAGTCCTGTGAGGGACCTATCCATAATTTATTTAGTTTTTTGTTTAGTCCCTAAAAAGGAACATATCATTTGAATCTGGGGACTAAAACCCAAATACGAAGAAATGAATAATCGATCACTAAATACCATGATTTGTGGGGACTTAAAAATAAAAATCCCATACTATGATTAGGAGAAGAAATAATTGTTAGGATAATAATAGATTTTAATAAATTTATTTTCTAATATTACAATGGCGTTTTTCGATTTTCATAAGGTTTTAAAGAGACATCGATTTTTTTTTTAAATTATTATAATGCCATCTTAAATTTTAATTTTTTTTAAGATGGCATTATAATAATTTATCATATATGGGTAGAGTTAACCATATATCCAGTTACTTTAAGATGTGATAAGGACTAAAAATTTAAAATAGATACTGTCTAATAAGTTCAGGTAGTCATATCAATTTTTTTCAAAATACAAAATATTTTTTTATTTGTTTAGGCAACGTGGAACTAGCCGTGTCTAGTCACTCCAACTGTTTTATTTGTTTGAAGTGCCTACTCCTCTAATAAAGCACACAATATTATGAAAAGTGTGCCATATACCTGATAAACCATTACATATTTTTAATTTGATGAAAAAAATAATAAAAAAATTAGTTGAACATTCACTACACTCGTGGAGTATATCTAGGACAATATATACTATATTTGTGAAGTGTATAATCGATTGGGTGATGGCTTTCGAACCGTAGATTGGGCTTCAATCGAGACTAAGTGTACCAACACTCATGTTGCAAGCCTGCAAGCTCAAGCGTTGATACAAACAGTCTGTTTTACATCTTGTTTTGCAGTCCTATATGTTATGATAACGGAATATATACTGTAATAACATAGTGTATGAGGTTCTATCATAGTGTATGACCTAATTTTTATTTTATTTTTTTATCGTGAAAAAAAATACATTACTGCATTTTAATATATACTTTATTTAGCATGTATTTTAAAAGGTGAGTGTATTATTTAAAAAAAAAAGAGAAATAACTTATAACTGAGGTTGCATGTATCTTTTTCCTTGCAAGCTCTCACCTCACCCCTCGTAGGCCTTAATCCAAAGAAACTCCTACTATTCTCATATAATACATAATCACAGAATTGTCACAAAATTGGCTTGCCAGACTCAGGCGGGCTCCGTTCTCTTACCATATATGTGAATCTTAATACACCCACGATCTTAGGAAAATGATACGTCTAACACCAATTGAAATTCACACCAGTTTTTATTATTATAATACACTTTATTTAAATATATGTTATTATATAAAATAAAATATATGTTAAGATAAATATATTTTTTTGTTATAAAATATAAAAATAAAAATTGTGTGATGGATTTGGACCCATCAAATCGAGCGCTGCCATAAACGTCTATAGCATGGGCTAACTGATAATAATACACATTTTTTAGCCTAAGTAGACATTAACAATATTAAAGGTTAACAACAAAATGAAATAACCCAAAAAAACACTCCAATAGCTAGTTATTTTAATTAAAACGGTTAAATTTGGCAATATTTTCATTTACTTTGCCTACCATTTTTAATTTTTTTATATATATATTTTCATATACTCACATTTAAAAAAAGAAAACCCTAGTGGACTAATCAATGAAAACACATTTGGTAAGATCATTTTTGGAAGTCAATTCATCTTTCCAAACTTGGTCAATCGATCTTCACCTATATATTGATCCTTGTTTATTATAAAGTTTTAACCAATTCGATTTTACTTTTTTTCATTCGGTCCTATCATTCTTTTCTACCCCCCTTCCTTTGCTTGGCCTCAAAAGTCGTTTCCTGGGGAAGTTCGCATCGGAATCCGTGCACGGTGAAGGTGGTGGTTTTATATGTACTCATATATGGTTTTAATAATTATTTAATTGATTATGTGTTTTTTTCCCCTTTAAACATGTTTTTGTTTGTTTTAATGACCAACTTTACCACTAATACGGTGTAATAATTAAAAAAACATACATGCTTGGGTGAAGGTGGTGGTTGTTTTTTTTTTATTTGTATACTTAAACTCTATATTATATTATTTTTCATCCAAAGCAATCCTTCCATGACTAACTGTGATTAACTGTTTTTGGATTTTATAACCGTTGAAATTAATAGCCTCCATTAGCCTGAAATATAATTAAACTAAATATACAACTGGCATGTCACTTAAGCCCTCCTAAAATTAATGGTATCTATGTATACATGACTCGCAAGTTATTTAATTTGAAGTTTTTACCGACTCTGTATCTTTTATATAGTCGAGTGATTCAGTGCGGGAATGTGGGAAACGACGTCGATCGTTCGATCGCGGGTCCATCGCATCCAACGGTCGAGATGAATCGCCCCCGACCGTCCGATGCGATGGACCCGTGATCGACGGCCCGTGATCGCTTCCCGCATGACCGCATTCCTGCGGCCGCGATCATGGGCCGTCGATCACGGGTCCATCGCATCGGACGGTCGGGTGCGAATCACGTCGACCGTTGGATGCGATAGACCCGCGATCGGACGGCCCACGACCGCGACCGCACGACCGCATATTATCATCCGCGTATATATATATATATATATATATATATATATATATATATATATAGGGGGCTGATTAGGTGCGGCGAACGGCAGGTGCGGCGTCGATCGTGGGCCGTCGATCACGGGTCCATCGCATCGGACGGTCGGGTGCGATTCACGTCCACCGTTGGATGCGATGAACCCGCGATCGAACGACCCACGTCGCCGCCGCACCTGCCGTTCGCCGCTTGTAATCGCCCCCGTATATATATATATATATATATATATATATATATATATATATATATATATATATATATATATATATATATATATATATATATATATATATATATATATATATATATGGGAGCCGATTAGGTGCGGTTTACGGTCGGTGCGGTGCGCGATCACGGGCCGTCGATCACGGGTCCATCGCATCGGACGGTCGGGTGCGATTCACATCGACCGTTGGATGCGATGGACCCGCGATCGGACGATCCACGTCGTAAACCGCACCGACCGCATACCGCACGTAATCGCGACCATATATATATATATATATATATATATATATATATATATATATATATATATATATATGTATGTCGGCCGCACCGTGCGGCATCGACTATGGGCCGTCGATCACGGGTCCATCGCATCGGACGATCGGGTGCGATTCACGTCGACTGTTGGATGCGATGGACCCGCGATCGGACGAATGAGGTCGATGCCGCACCGTGCGGTCGGCCGCATATTATCATTCGAATATATATATATATATATATATATATATATATATATAGGGAAGTGATTCGGTGCGGGAATGCGGTCATGCGGGAAGCGATCACGGGCCGTCGATCACGGGTCCATCGCATCGGACGGTCGGGTGCGATTCACTTCGACCGTTGGATGCGATGGACCCGCGATCGAACGACTGACGTCGCTTCCCGCAAGACCGCATTCCCGCACTGAATCACTCGACTATATATATATATAGAAAAGTTAGAATAGTTTTGCATTCAGTACCTAATTTTTTTTTTTACAGAACACAAGAATTAGAGGTATATCATGATAATCAATGTCTTTTCTGTATTTGTTTTGTTGTTTTTGCTTTATTTTTTTGCCTTGATGAACATTTCCATGCAATATTTGTTTTTCTTTTTCTAACATTCATAATGTTTTGATGCTTAATCAATCTAATTAGTCTTTCATGTGTGCTGCTCTCTGTTCTCTCTCTCTCTCTCTGGTTTTCTAATTACTCTTATTGGCCAACATGGATTATCTCTGTCTCATCACCCAACCTTATTAACAGCATATTTTATTGTTTGTAATTAATCAGATAATAAAATGTGTCATAGTTTAACGCAGCGAAAAAATAAAACAAAGATCTAACAAGGCATAGCGACAACTCTTGAAGATCTCCTCGACATCTATCTCCAGGAAAAATTTCAGGCGATTCCGAATTCGGAGCGCCATTTATTTCTTCTAACCGGTTTTTCTGTAAATATTCAAAAATCTTCAAATGGATCCTTTCGGTTCATCACTCCCGGAACGCGTCGGCCACTCGTTCTGCATCATAGTTGGTCTGGGCACATCGTTTGAATTCAGTTCTTGATGGTTTTCTTGTTGGGGGTTTTAATTTGGTTGCCTAATTTGATTCGAATAATATGATTTTAACTACACATGAATGTAGATGATCTTGATTGGTTGAAATCAAGCCAAAAAGTAGCCAAGTCAGATATTTTATTAATCAAACGTGGAACATAATTATGTGAAATATTGTAAACTCCATTATTAAATGATATATTAGTTAAGAAGACTCCAAAAAAATTAGCAAAGCCTACGTGGAACATATATGTTTGAGATATATAATAAAACTCATTTATTCAATAACATGTTAGTTAAGAAGACTCCGAAACATTAGCATAGAAGGATTATAGTGAGACATAGTGGGAATTGATATTTAATGTTATTGTGAACTAATGATATTTTATTATATATACTGGTAGATAAATTTTACATTATCTTTAAATAATTATAATTATGAGATTAAATTCGCCTCATTCTTGAACATATACATGACATTCTCATATCTATTGCTAATTTAGTTTAATTAATTATTCTTCTTTCTTTGTTTTAGATATTTTCATTGGACAGATATGGATGGATTGAGAAGATCTACAAACTTTGCGCAACCTCTTGAATTCGAAGAGCACTCAATAGGCTTGTAAATGCAGTTTTAAGGGCGGACTTTGTTTCGATGAAGAAGAAAAAGCAAAAAATGGTTAAGAAAAGGGAAGTTTCTTTAAATAATCTTTCCATTGGAGCTGATCCTACACATGTTGGCGAGACAAATCATGAAAACAAGGATGAAGAAAAAGCTCACATCACAGTTGAAGTTAACAATGTTGTTCAGGTGACAAAAGAAAACAACCACAATGGAGAGAGCAAGGTAATCATAATTTGAAGTGTTCATACTTTTTTATAAGATCCAATCAACACCTAATATATGTGATGGTAATGTAGTAAAGGTAAACTAAGATTGCTGTTTATTTTATGTGTATCAGACTGATGTTTCACATTCGATTGATTCGAGTTACGCTTGGATTCAAGAGGCTACAGAACAGGTGCGCGGAATGGGAAAGACTATGGATGCGATGGAGTTCTTATCTTGAAGAATAGCTCTACTATTTTACATTGCCTTGCTTTTTTCTTGTTCTTCTGCTTCTTTTGATGTAGTAAACCATTATTGCTAGGCTTTCTATTAAATTGAGGCATACCTGATGATTGGATTGTTTTTATTTTAGGGTTTTTTATTTTCAACTCCCCGCAAACCATCGTATTTAGCGATCACTCCCCCACTTCTTCGTATTTGGGTTTTACTCCCCGGATTTAAAGGGTAATTCCTTTTTACTCCCTATCAGGGATTAAAAAAAAAATTAAATAATTTACGGAAAGGTCATTCACATGGAGTAAAAAAGAATTATCCTTTAAATCCGGGGAGTAAAACCCAAATACGAAGAAGTGAGGGAGCGATAGCTAAATACGATGGTTTGCGGGAAGTTAAAAATAAAAAACCCTTTATTTTATGAATTCGGAGTTATGGAGTGTAAGGTTGCTAATTCTACATTGATATATTTTTTTTTCATCTCCTTTTAGCTGCAATTGAGTATCACTTGGATTCTTAATTGATGTTATTGAACAATTTCTTTTTCAGGGTACGTTGTTGTCATCTAAAGAGATGCTCATCAGTGATAGAGTCATTCTTTCATTCCCAAATTAAGTTATTAGGTTAGAAGAAAATGCAAAATGTGTGGCATTCAATTAACTTAAAGTGTGTGTGTATATATATATATATAGAGAGAGAGAGAGAGAAAGATGTGTATCCTTAAAAAAATACTCAAAACAAGTTGGGGATGCAAAAAATACTCAAAACAATATTTTCTCACAAGAGCAGTGATATATTAAGTTTGTTTTGCAGTACCAAATATTATGATAACGTAGTATATACTGCATTATCATAATATTTTAAGTTTTATCATAGTATATGACGCAAAATTTTATTTTATTTTTTAACACAAAAAAATATACTAATGTATTTCAATATATTTCGTTTCATATAACTATATATGCTTTAATGAGAGAGTGTATGATTTTTTCTATTAAAAAAAAAAAAAAAACTCAATTTAGACAGCAATTGAGGCCGGACATATCATTGTCCTTTCTCACAATATTGGGTCTGCTTTAGATTGGTGGGAAAGCAGACACGGGCTTCGTTCTTTTACCATCTGTGAATTATTGATGGGTCAGGCCCAGGCCCATGATCTTATGTTAATGGGTGCTGATCCTCTCAAATCATTTTTTTAACTCCCTCTACAGTCATCAAATGACAATTACAATATATGAAATTGCCTTATGGAAAATATACTCTATTATATCATTCCATTCATACTAACATCTAAATCATTGTTGTATAAAAGGATATAAACTTGGAAAAAAAGGTAAGTGTAACACAAGCTCCAATTCACCTCCCCGTCGGGTTCAAGATCTGCGAGAAAACCGCGCTCGGCGTTAACGCAGAGCCCGACGAATCCTCGCTTCGCCCGCCCAGGCTGACCGACGAACCGATCCTCATGCTGAACCACGATGACGGCTCGTTCTCCAATGCCAGCGGCACCTCATCATCATTCGTGTCGGCCTCGAACACGCCTCCCCCGTCCTCCGCCCCCTCCTGTAGCTGCAGCGCGAACTCCAGATTCCAAAGCACGTCCCCTATCGCGGGCCGGTCGATCCACTGCTCCTCCACGCACTTCTTCGCCGTCTCTGCAAACTTCTTCAGACACTGGTGCGATTTTACCTTTCAAATACGGGTCCACGATCGACCCGATCGTCCCCCTCTTCACGCACTCCATCCCCCACTCCGCGAGACACACCTCCTCCGCTGGCAGCGCCTTGTTCAGCGCGGGACGCGCGCACAACACCTCGAAGAGCACCACCCCGAACGAGTACACGTCGGACTTCTCCGTCAGCTGCTGCCGAAGGAAGTACTCCGGGTCAAGGTACCCGAAGCTCCCCTTCACGACTGTGGTCACGTGCGTGTCCCCGAGCGCCGTCGGTCCCGTCCTCGAGAGCCCGAAGTCCGAGACCTTCGCGACCCAGTTGTCGTCTAACAGGATGTTCGTCGTCTTCACGTCGCGGTGGATGATCGGGTGCTTCACCCCCGTGTGTAAATAGTGGAGCCCGCGCGCGGCGCCGATGCAGATGTCGAGGCGTTGCTTCCATGGGATTGGGGGGTTCTGGGTTCTATAGAGGTGCTCGCGAAGGGTCCCCTGACCCATGTAGTCGTACACGAGGATCATCTCACAGTCCTCCTCGCAGTAGCCGATGAGGGAGACCAGGTGCCTGTGCCGCAGCTTCGACAGCATCTTGATCTCTGTTTTGAACTCGTGCACGCCCTGCTCTGACAGTGGGTTCCCCCGCTTGATCGCGACGCGGGTCGCGCCATTGTCGATGAAATCCTTGTAGACGTTCCCGAACCTGCCGACGCCGAGCAGGAGCGCCTCATCGAAGTTGTTCGTGGCATCCCTGATCTCCGCGAAGGAGAAGTGGCGGCAGTGCTTTGACGGAAGGGATGACATCGATGTTTTATAGGGCGAGAAGGGGAACCCCCATGACGGACAGTCGCTTGACCCTGCGCTCTTCTTCAAAACCACCCAAACCACCAACAACACCAGCACGAGCGCGAGTGCCCCTCCAATGATACCGTCAGCGATAGCCGCTGAGGACTTGTGACTCCTATTCGAACCATTATTTGGTGCGCCAGGGGTTGGGTTGGCCGGCTTTTGCATGAACATAGGGGGGTTCGGC
Source organism: Acorus calamus (assembly GCA_030737845.1). Taxonomy (NCBI): domain Eukaryota; kingdom Viridiplantae; phylum Streptophyta; class Magnoliopsida; order Acorales; family Acoraceae; genus Acorus; species Acorus calamus. Next base: position 1,229,542 of record CM060877.1, on the reverse strand, counting down.
CCAGCGAGGCTGCCAGTGCTGTCGTTCAATTTGAAGACCTCCAGACCGTTCATCTCCGCATCGTAACCCGTAGGTTTGCTGTCGTTGTTGGGGTGGAGGGCGATCCATAGAAACTGCGATTCGGTCGAGTCGGGGACGAGCACTACATAGTCCTTGTATACAGGCACGCCGAGTCCCATTCTATTGGTTTGCGCGATCACGTCGAAGCCTGTGTCGGCGGTCTGGTTGTTGATGAAGATGTCGAAGACCCTCATATTGATTTGCGAGACTGGGGCGGCAATCTCACAGAAATGGAGGCGGACGAGGTAGTTAAAGCCGGCATCAATGTTGATGATCCAAGTGAGGTTGAATTTCAGATTGAGTGATGAATTTGGGCCCATCGACCGAGCCGTGCCATAGACCTGTGCAGGCGCGATGTAGATTGGGATGCTCGCCGGGTATTTGATTGTCACGTTGGGGTCCTTTGAGTAAGTCACACCACTCGCAGCGGCGTCGATGTATTGCTCGTCGTTCTCCCATGTCCGGTAGAGGGGGCCCGAATCATCTGGCGGATTCACCATATTCCCCCTGACGTTGAGCCTCGCGACTGTCTGGAGCGTCGTGTACTGATCGACCACAAAAGTGCTCGTCATCCCGACTATGATAGGTTGGTCGAGCTCGTTCAAGCTCAAGTGAAAGAAGTCAGGCATCGAAACGATTTTGATGCCGTTCACGAAGGCAAAGGCGTTCTTTGGTGTGGGCGCGGGTGCGAAAGTGAGTTTCAGCGCGTTCGATGACATATTCATGGAGAATTCCCTGATTACGGAGGACCGTCCGGTGAAGAGGGCGCTGAAGTTGCTGAGGAGGGTGAAGGGGCCGGCGGAGACGGAGAAGAAGGAGTCCGAATCAACGAAGTTTAGGTTGGTGTAGTTGGCGGGGTAGAAGTAGAGGCGGATGAATTTGCGGCCGGGGGAGACGGTGAAGGAGTAGGTGAATTGGGTCTGGAAGATTCGGGCCGTCATGTACGGGACTGTCGGTACCGACGGGTCCTGACTGGCGGGGATGGTGGTGATTGTTTTGTCAGTGCCGACGGCGTAGTTGGAGTTGGTGTCACCGACCCACGTGCGGCCGTCGGCGGTGAAATTGTCGGACGAGCCGCAGTTGACGAGAATGTTATCGGAGGGGACGTAGGTGGATTTCTGGGCGGATATGGGGTTGATCGAGAAGGACATGGCGGCGACCACCAGGAGAAGAAGCGAAAGCCTTTGGTTTCTTGTGTGTGTCTTCATGGATCAGCAAAAGATTGAACGTTTACTCGACAAAAACAGAGTTTGAGATAAAATCATCAGTGAAAGAAAGGCTCTGCGAAGGAGAAGAGGAGGTGAAGATGTAAATAAGCGGAGGAAGCACACACTGTTTTAAGTCATCTAAAACATCTCTTCACGTCAACTTTGTGGTTTATATGGCCCAAAATTAAAGTCAGGTGGAACGATTGTGAAATCTGTTTTCCAAATTTTCAAGATTGCGAAATTCCTTTATTTTTAAATCTGTTTGTTTCCTTTTTAATATGTTTGTTTCCTCTTGATTTGCTCTTGATGGGAAAAAAATGTGAGCATATAGACAATACTTCCGCGGATTTCCACACAAAAAGTTCACATATCCTTTCAAGCAGATACAAAATTCGCAAACCACATGGAAACCGAAGCATTTAAATGGATAGAAAACGCAGAAAGAATACTATAGATTATATTAACTAGTAGTATAAAGTAAGGAAAAAAACTAAGTGTACTATCGAAACTAGAGTTATACTCTATTTCTTTAAAACTTTAATCGCCTCTCTCTGATGGTCACAAATATTGGTGCACCTCTAAAATGCTCAAGTGCCAAGTGCGCTTCTAAAACACCCAATACGTCCCCGGGTGATGGCGCGTACTCACAAGGAAATGTCCACCATATGGTGTCCACCAAAAGCAATTCTAAATTACAAGGATTCTATCTTATAAATCCTCAATATTTTTTCTCAACAACCATGTGAGACCATTACTTTTTCTTGTCTAATCACCAAACACTTTCATCATGTTATTAGGGAAGCTTTGAATCCAATTTTTTCATTCACAAAAAAATGGTTTTGAGACTGTAAATATGCTACGTTCATCTCCTCGACGAGAAGAACGCTATCCAATGAATTTTCACTAAAAATAATGTTACACCCCGGGGCGGCCGTCCCCGGTTTGTAACAATAATAACAATATCAGAATATCATACAGGAGGCTAACAAGATATACACATATAAGGACTGATAGAGCAAAGACTAGGCTGAGAAGCATAATCATAATATAAACAAGTCTGTAACAAAAAATATCATTACAGATAGAGGGTATACAATCACTGTCCTGTGTGAGCTAAGTCTGATCAACAAGGGAATACATACAACATGTGCCCATGCACTAAAAAGGAATATATACAAACAACAAGACTGCTGACGACCTCGCTCGCTAACCTCAAAAGACGGACGTAACACAGGCAGCCAAGAAACATCTCACGGGAGCTCCGCCTTCGTGACCTGCTCTGCCTCCACTGGAGAGAAACAAAGGAAAAAGAGGGATGAGCTAAAAGCTCAGTGAATATCCAACCACCACACAATGAAGATAATATATAATCAATACTTAACGAATACACAATAAGTTATCAACGAATACTCCACAGTCACCCAACATCATCCGGTAGCCCTCTCCCAGGTAGCCCTCTCCCTGGCAGCCTGCCCACGACGGTACCAGTCATGGGGAGGCACCTCACAGGGTAGCTCCGACGCTGGGTAGCTTTAACGCACGATGACGCTGGGGTGATACGCTCCACACTCGCGGTGATCACATTGATCAACGTATACCATACTCGATAACTAGCTAGTTGGAATCCATAGAATTCCCAATAGGTGCATCACGATGACGCAGGGAAAAGCTGTTTGGGTCAAATCCTTATCCACACTCACTAAACATGCAACATGATGTAAAGACAAGTAGAGGCAAAAATTATAGTTAATTCGAAGGGGTATATCAATAAGTATGTGCAAATGATCCTACAACATAGTATTTAATCGTACAAAGCACATCCATCATCATATACAAGCAATATAACCCAAATAGGTTCTCTATAGGATCATTCCATTGCATAAAATATACCATAGTACCTAACAAGCATGTTATTATAACTTCTATTGCATGGGTCGGACCACTCACCAATACCAAACCGTCACTCGTTCAATCCACGAGGAGTCGTTGTGGGACAATGAGTAGAGCGGAGGTGGGGAAGGGCACGATGCACTCCCATGACAGCACAACTTGCAAGAAGTACAATAACTTCTAGATCCTACAGCCAATGGTACTCAAATTAAATATGGTATCTCCTTATACACATACAAGCATATTTCATTAGACACCAGCTCCAGATATTGCCCACAGCATGCATAAAAACATAAAACTAAAACATGCTAAAACTGGCTCATCAACCCCCAAACACCCATGAACTTTTCTCATCTCAGCACCAAGTACACGTCCAAATTTTCTGAAATAATTTACACACATTCATTCACATGTGAGGATCATAATCCATGAAGATATCTGAGTCTAATTAAGCCTCTAAATGCCTGGAAAAAAAAAACTTTCGAAGTTGGTTATTTCCTACGCGAATCTAGGTAGTCCTCATAAATCAGCTTATAACTTCAGACACAGATAACATTATAATCCCAAATCTCATATATAGAATCTGGACATGAGAATGATCCTGGAACATGAAGACCCAATCATCTGAATATGCCTCTAGGCTAATATTACAGGGTTTTCAAGAAAGATCTGTCTTACCTCTCTAAGTATTACACAAGACTCCCATCACCAAGCTTTCTCCTCATCCTAAACCCAGCTGGTCCACACAAAACAGGGCAAACAGAGACAGGGAAAAAGGATTAGGGAGGGTGAATAACATAATACAAGCATACACAAGCTATTCCACATACCTGAATAACCCACACATTTTCCCCAACAATGATCGACCAAAAATTTCACCAACACCCCTACCAAACTCACCCAGCAAGGCCAGCTGAGACAGTCACAGAGAGAGAGAAAGAGTGGTAGAAAAATGAGGGTTTGTATGAAATAAGGTCATAGAAGGGCTTATATAGGGGTGAAGCTAATAAGGGGGGGGGGGGTGAATTTAAGCTAATCTCACCCATCCATTAAAAAAAAAAAACAAATAACCAATGGGGAGTTGAGACATCTTAAGCTTACCCAAGGTGTCCCTATCACACCAAGAGGGTTATGATTATCTATAGTTAATCCACCATCAACCAGTAACAAATTAAAGTCCAGATACCAAGTAGAACTGAAAACCCAAAAAAATAAAATAAAATAAACATTTCCAATTACCCAAAATAATACTAATACTCATATTATAATTTCCAAAATGACACAAACTTAACAAATAATCAGTGGAACCCAAACTCATTTTAACTAAGAAATAGTAAAAAACACAAGTTTTTCAACAACAATTACACCTTCTGTTAATTTTAATTATAACTGTAGTACTTTTACTAAAAAATCGGTTGTTCATCCTTAAGGATCTAATTATGCTGAAGTAGTTGAATACGGTGAAGGAGCCAACGGAGACGAAGAAGGAATTGGAATTGACGAAGGTTGGGTTGGTGAAGTTCTGGGCGGAGATTGGGTCGATCGAGGTGGACATGGCGGCGACCACCAGGAGAAGAAGCGAAAGCCGGGTTTTCTTGTGTGGGTCTTCATGGATGGTTCAAGTAAAGATTGAATTTTTACTCAACAAAAAGAGAGTTAGAGATCAAATCAGTGATACCCAGAACAATCAGCCATGAAAGGAACCAAGGAAACTCTGCGAAGGAGAAGAAGAGGTGAAGGTGTAAATAAGCGCCTCTGGAAGTGGAGGGAAAGCACAGACATTTTCAAATCTTTTAAAAATAATCTCCAGGTCAACTGGTCATTTTCGTCCGTTCGATTGGTGGACCCAAATTCTGTAGACGGTAGACTGATTCATCGGACCGGTACTGATGTTTGTATATTTTTTTGGAGTGACGAAATGACTTCCGCATCGGGACTGAGATCGGATCCGGTCAGTACTCGTTACCGTCAGTTTGGTCAGTACCGAACTGTACCACGTTCAAATCGAACTGCATCACTTATAAATCGAACTGCACAATCAATTGTTGGATATATTTTTTACTATCTTATTAGATACCGATGATACTTAGGAATTAATATTTTCTCCAATAATTGATTGAATCAAATAAGAGAGTAAAAAATATACTCAACAATTGGTTGTGCAGTTCGATTTATAAGTGGTGCAATTTGATTTGCACATGGTACAGTTCGGTACTGACCGAACTGACGGTAACGAGCACTGACTGAATCCGGTCCCATCGGGACTAGATCCCCTCAGAACCAATTCATCAGTCTCGTCGTCGGTGTCCAATGGACACTTGACACGTGGACACAACAAAAAAATTTTCTTTCTTTTTGCAACGTTTAGTTTACTGCATTCCTATTTTCAGTCCAAATTTTAAAATATACATGTTTTGAATTTTTAAAATATAGTAAATTTTATTGAATGAAGCACATGATTTTATAAAAAAAATAAAATAGATGTTCTAATGATTTGCATTAATATATTTATAAAAATGTGATTCTATTTATGTATATATTTCGTTAATGTAAATATATATTACAGTGATTTTCGATCAATGTATATGAGACTTGAATTGGGATTGAAAAAAAAACGGTGTGTAACAATATAGTCTTGGATAACTTACTCTAATACACTAATCAGATTTTTTTGTAAGGGTTTATAAAAAAAAATTGGAATATTTTATAATTTTTTTTCAAGTGTATGTAAGTTTTTTTTTTTGTTAAAGATAGTCCTCAAAAATGACTTTTCCATATGTAACTAATTATAGCCTTGCATAATATTTAAAAATGTCTAATACATATACTTATTAATCAAACTGAACTACATATCTAATATTCAGTTCGATTAACATGTATATATATTAGATATTTATGAATATTATACAAAGCTATAGTTGGTTATAGAGGGGTAAAATCGATATTTATAAAATATTTTTTATATTTTTAATATATTGTGGGATTTGTTTTGATATATTGTGTTTTTAATTTGGGTTAATCAAATAAAATATTTCTTAATTCATGGATTTATTTAAATTTACATAAATATTTTTAAAGAATTAGATGGATTTCAAACAATTTACGTATTATCCTTAAAAAAAAGTTTAGGGGTTATCTATAATTTGTCGACATGTTTACGAGGCGGAGATAGAACAGCCGCCTCTAATAATGGCCGCTAGTGGGTTCAAAAAAGTCCTGTAGGAGAAAATTCTATGTTTAAAATTAATCGTCTGATCTTTTAATTCATGATATGAGCCGTTGGATCACGATCTAATAAAACAAAAGGTGATAATGATTTTTTTATAATGATTGTAAGCTCTTCTGGTTTGGTGATTTGTACGGGGCAGGCTTTTTTAGGTGAATCTTTTGACTTATTTCATTTTTTTCTTCTTGATTTGATATTTTTGTACACCAGCTTTAAATTAGTCTAGTTAGATTGGACAAAAACGCCTACCGGGATGTTGACCGCTTGTTGTCTTGTCTTCAAAGTTACAACTCACATATGAAAATAAAAACAGATCCATGTAATTTCAGTAAATTCTCTTACGTCTGTATCTTTTGTGTTTTGATTAATGATTTTAGTCTTTAAATTAACATTTTATTAGTGTAAGAAACATATTTTAAAAATATACTATTTAATTAACGAATCACTAAAAACAGTATTCCAATAAGTCTTTGAAAATTTGATAAAATCTAAGGGGGCGTTTGGTGTTACAGCACTGTGTGTTACATGTCTGTTTGGTTGAGTCCCAATTAACCGCTGAAATTTATCCTCTTTCCGAATATAAACCCAGAATTTTTCATCCTATTCAACGTCACTTTATTTTTCCGCCTCCGCATTATGCATTATTATACCGACGTGAAAAGACTATCCTACCCCCGCTACTTTGATATATTTACAAGTGGTATATAATCCCATTTTCAGCCTCCTCTTTCTCTCTCCTCGGACACTTTTTTTCTCCTCTTCTAAGCGAAAAACCCCTCTCAAACCCTAATCGGCGGACCTCCTCCCCAGTCGCGGAACAGCCCCTCCTCGATCGCGGACTGGCCCCTCCACTGTCACGGCACCTCCTCCCGACGCCAAACAAACACCATGAAATCCTAATCGGATTCGAATCACTCGATCTTCTGGCAACTTCGATCGACTCTGGAAGGTCTCCACTTGATTTCCCTCTTTTTTTCTATTCTTTCTTGTTTTTAGATTTGGTTTTGATATTTCGATGTTCCTAAGTTTGTGAAAATTGTGTTATCTTTTTGTGAACAGTAATGGAATTGATAATGCGAGCTTAGATTGTGGGATTGAACAGACGGGATCGAAAAAGAGGTACTTTGGTTTTACATGTTGATTTGGATTTGGATATAATGTGATTTTACTATCTAATGCATTGATGAAGTTGTTAGGTGGTGAAATTTCTTTTTGTATGAATTCCGGATGGTTTTCCATGTGTTGGTTGTGAATGTCTATGAGTTGATCATATTGGAGTTTCCATTGGCAACGATTACTCATCCCTACATTTTTTTTTATCTTTTTTTGTATCATTTGGTTTATAAAACAAAATATTGTGAAGATTTATGCCATAACTAAGCTGCAAGCACCATAGATCGGTTGAACAGGGACCTCTTTTCCAAAAACGTTGTAAAATAAATATTGTGCAAAGAATGTTGTTTATGGGGGGTGACTTGGAATTTTATGGTGGTGTTTGTATTTCTCTAATGTTGATCTTCCTCTTTGAAATTAGTATCTTGAACTATGACCATTACTTTTGTTTGTATATAATTATATGTATTCAGTGTTTATGGTTTTGATTTTTTAGAAATTGATGTGCGGCTAATGGTTTAGTACATATTTTAGAGTTCTCATGTGACATGTCATGTCACTTAGGAGAAGTTTATGGAACTATGCTCCTGATTTCTATTGGAAATAATTTAAATTTCAAATTTGACTTGTGAAGGTGCTTTTGATGTCAGTTTCAGTGCATTTATTGTGTGTTGGAATTTGTTTGTAACTTGTAAGTAGAAGTAAAATGATATGATCAAAATTCTATGACCAAGGGTGGGTGATCATATCATTTTTTCTAATTAGTTTAAGACTTTTATGTTCTAAATTTAGATGGGAGAAGCTTGCAAAATTGAGTCAGACATAAAACATTATGAAGAAAGAATTTGTTAATTGATATAGGTGTTATAACCAAAGGTAATTTGATTAATTGATAAAGGTGCATGATTTTAAAGAGGATTTAAGTTGTTCTGTTCACCATAGATTTTAGGCTTTTGATATTCTATGTATAGCATTTTAAAGTGGAATGTTAGCTAGTGTTCTTTTCCCCTATTGTGCATATCCATAAGTGAAATTCATTTTTTTTCATCATTGTGTAGACAAGTATTTGAATTATTTTCCCTTTAGCACCTCACTTTGCATGTTGTCATGTTTCTAATTGCCTCTCTTTTTTTCCCTTTAGCACTTCACTCTGCTGTTATTTGTGTAGTGTAATGAAGAGAACAACTACAAATTTAAACAGAGTGACTTGAAAAGAAATTCGCGTATCCTATCGGAGACCATTAGAGACCCTTCATCATTGTTCCCATTGCCCCCTCGAAGAAAATATTATCTAGTGGATGCTGGATATGTTATTTTTTGTTGTTCTGTATTTGAATTTTAATTAAGGCATTACGATGTGTTTGTAGTCCAATTGAGTAATGTTTGCAATTCTATGGAATATGTGAAAATATATAAACATGTGGGTATCCAAACACTATATTGTTTTGGCTCTTCAAAGGAAATTGTAGGACTAATATTTTTAACATGTTAAAAAAGAATAATCTTTAATATTTCCAAAAAAATCATGTTTCTTTCATTTCAACCAAACATCAAAATAACATTCAACACTTATAAAATGGACCAAAATACCCTTTCAATAATCACATAAGTCAACTGGTTAACCAAACACACTTATTTAAAATACTGCTTAATATTTTTCATTGAACCAAACACTTTTTTTCCTAAAACTCTTAAAGATTATCCTCCTTCCTCTTTCTGCACTTAACAATCCGCACTTAAAATCTGATTTCCGCCGTTGCCAAACAGCCCCTAAATCAATTCTGTGTGTACCGATCGATGCGTAGCGGCTTCTTATGATCAAAATCCCTTTCAAACACAAAAATACGGAGAACGCACTTATCACCTCCACTAAGAAGTTTCATACAGTCAGAAAATTATGTATTCATATTATTCAAATATATTTTGAAATCCTATCTCAAAATTATTTATACATGCACTAAAACTTTATATAAAAAAAATGTAATGAGATTTGATGAATATGTAATGTGTATTTTTTAATTAATTTTTATTAATTTGTTACATTATCTGATTTTATATAAAAAATATAAAATATATTATCTATTTAAATATTAGGGTTTTTTTATTTTTAAGTCCCCACAAACTATGATATTTAGTAATCGATACCTCACTTCTTCGTATTTATTTTTCAGTCCCCAGATTCAAAGGATAATTCTTTTTTAGTCTCTAAGAGGGACCTATCTATAAATTATTTAATGTTTCATTTAAGTCCCTAATAGGGACTAAAAATGAGTATATCATTTGAATCCGTAGACTAAAATCCAAATACGAAGAAGTGAGAGATCGATTACTAAATATCATGGTTTGTGCCTTGTGGGGACTTAAAAATAAAAATTCCTAAATATTATGATTAGGACTTAGGAGAAGAAATAATTGTTAGAATAATAATATATTTTAATAAATTTATTTTCTAATATTACAGTGGCGTTTTCCGATTTCATAAGGTTTCAAAGAGACATCGATTTTTCCATTTTTAAGAAAAAAATTAAAATTTAAAATAGCAATACAATAATTTATTATATATGGATAGAGTTAACCACATATCCAGTTACGTGTGGTGAGGACTAAAAATCTAAAATATATATTGTCTAATAATATGTTCAGGTAGTCATATCAATTTTTTTCAAAATAAAAAATAATATTTTATTTGTTTAAGCAAACGTGGAACGCCTGTGTCTAGGCACTCAAATTGTTTTATTTGTTTGAACTGCTACTCCTCTAATAAAGCACACATTATTATGAAAAGTGTGCCATATACCTGATAAACCATTACATATTTTTAATTTGATAAGAAAAATAAAATAAAAATTAGTTGAACATTCACTATACTCGCGGATATAATATCTAGGACAATATACACTGTACTTGTGAAGTGTATAGTTGATTGGGTGATGGCTTCTGAACTGTAGATTGGGCTGCAATCGATATCTACGTTTAGTTGCGCGATTGTGTAATGTTTGCGATTGAATGAAGCTGGTTCTGCAATCGTACAACCAAATAGTTTTGTAATTGCAGTTTTAAACGCAGTGATTGTAGCCAAATAATGTCCAAAAGCTGCGATTTTAGAAAGCTAAAGGGAGGTAACTTCCTTGAATCGCAGTTTTAAACTCAACGATCGCAAAAAATCAGTTTTGCAATTGTATTACCAAACGCTACCTTAAGTGTATCAACACTCATGTTGCAAGCCTGCAAGCTCGAACGTTGATACAAGTAGTCTGTTTTACATCCTGTTTTGTAACCCTATATACTATGATAGCGGAATATATACTGTAATATAATATCATAGTGTATGAGGTTCTATCATAGTGCATGACCTAATTTTTTATTTTATTTTTTCATCATGAAAAGAAATACACTATTGTATTTCAAAATATATTTCATTTTATATAACAAAATATACTTCAAAAGGTGAGTGTATGATTTAGAAAAAAAAAGGAATAAACTATAATTAGGGCTGCAATAAAAGCTGCATTCATCTTTTTCCTTGCAAGCTCTCACCTCAACCTTCGTAGGCCTTGAATGTCGGCTAGCCCAGCCCACCACCTCAATAATGGTCACACTAACACTTATAATTATTCTTTAAAAATATAACAATGAAAAAAAAAAAATTTGGCATGTTAAAAAAAGAAATAAAATTATGAAAAACAAAAATCAATATATGGAAACTTATAAAAATATATAAAAGTGATGAAGAATAATTAAGACAGACCATTCATAATTGTATTTAGGGGAAAACACTAAATAGTCTTTAGAAGCTTAAATCATGGATAATGGTTTGACATTCAGGTTAATGTTAAGAAATATAGAATAACTCAAGAATTATTTAAGTATAATATGCATTTTTTTAATCCAAAGAAACCCCTAATATTCTCATATGATACATAATCACAGAATTGTCACAAAATTGGCTTGCTTTAGATCGGTGGGAAGCAGACTGAGGTTGGCTCCGTTCTCTGACCTTTATGTGAATTGTTAATGGGCCAGGCCCAGGCTCGGAGGTCTCTTAATACACCTATGATCTTAGGAAAATTTTATAATGAAGTCTACTAAATCATACTCTCTCATTTAAATACATGTTGTTATATGAAATACTTGTTGAGATAAATGTTTTTTTTCCATTATAAAATACAAAAAATAAAAATTGTGTGATGGATTTGGACCCATCGATTAAGCGCTGCCATAGACGTCTATAGCATGGGCTAACTGATAATAATATATATGCATTTTTTAGCATAAGTAGACAACAAGAAGATTAAAGACTAACAACAAAATGAAATAACCCAATAAACACCCCAATAGCTAGTTATTCTTAATTAATAAGTGTTAAATTTGGCAATATTTTCATTTACTTTGCCTACCATTTTTTTTAAAAAAAATTTAAAACAAGAAACCTTAGTGGACCAATCAATCAAAACATATTTGGTAAGACCATTTTTGGAAGTCAGTTCATCTTTCCAAACTTCCTCAATCGAACTCCACCTATATATTGATCCCCGTTTATTATAAAGTTTTAACCAATCTGATTTTATCTTTTATTTTCATTCGGTCCTATCATTCTTTTTTCATTCCCTTTCATTTGTTTGGCCTCAGAAGTTCCCCGGGGAACATCGGAATTCGTGCACGGTTGTACACACAGCCACACAAGAGTATGTACTCATTTACCGTAACCTTCTCATCTATGATTTCTATAACTGATTAACAATAATGATTTTTTGACCTCAATTGCTAGACCTCATCCTAAGCCCCATGAGATAGCAAGTTTGAATTATCCATTTTACCCCCCCTAATTAATCTCACCGATTTTTTCATAACCGGTCCAATAAATGTTGAGGCGGTTATAATTTGGGGTGATTATTTTACTTTTTAAAGATTCTAATTCAATTGCACGATAAAAAAATAAAAAATCACGATTTTCTTTTTATTTTATGCAGATTAATACGTTGTAACGAAAACAAACATCAATTCCAATTTTTATTCAGATTTGATCGGAGGAGAAGAGAAGATTTCAACATTTTTATTTGTGTAATTTGATTGTGGTGCAAACCTCCAGAATAGGGTTTTTCAGATCCCAAAAAAATCACGATTTATAATTTTTAGATCCACATTGATCAGTAAAAACGAAAACAAATATCGAAATCTTTTTTCTTTTCAGTTTGATCGATGGATAATATAAGAATTACACGATTCATTTATTTTGTTTGCGACCTGATCGTGGTGTAAACAATGGAGATTCATTCAGGTTAGACATTTTTCAATCTGAATAATTCATGTTGATCTAATTTTTTTTATTATCCCTTTGAATTATCATATACTTTTTTTTATATCGAATTTAAATTAAATTCAGATGCATGTTGTGTAGCTGGATTTAGATGCATTTTTGTATTTTTACTTGTGATCTGTATAGTCGATTTTTACTAGTGTGTATGTGTATATTTATGCATATTGAGTCATTCAGCATACTTTTTAGCTTTGAATAATCATTATTAAATTTATTAGATTCAATATTCAACAATATCGAATATGTAGTTGTTAATTAAAATTTCAGATACACTTGTATCTTGAATTTGTTTTCCAGCCCAATTTGAAGTTTGATATTTTATTTATATGGATTTGATTTATGTGTATCCGATAAATATTTAATTATTTATTGTCTTATATATAAAGACTTGAAATGCTTTTATTGAAAATCTATGCATTGCTCATTAGTATGTGGACCATAAATTTTTTGTTTGGATTTAAGATACAGCGCTGTATCTTAATTATATAACATGTTGTAATTTTTTTCTCTAGCAGGCAGTGATTACGATTTTATGGATGAGCCATGCGAGGATTCAATCCATTTGAAAAACATCAAATGATTGAGTTGTGTAAAAAACATCTTGATGCTCTGTATGATGACTTGACGAAACAAGTCCCCTGATTACAATGACTGTAGTGTTGGTGATGCGCAGAGATGCCAGATTTAATTGTCCACTCGCTTTTCAATGTTTGAAGTAAATGACAACCACCATTAAGAAGGAAGACACCTAAGGTCTACAAGCCGAAGAATAAGAAAGCAAAAATACCCAATGATGTAATATTTAGAAGGTTGTAGAGGGATGTTTGAACAACATATTTAATGTTATAATGTGTTATGTCATTGTGTTTATGAACTTCATTTTACATTTTCATAATGTTTGTTGTTATCAGATTTGCATGGTTCATTATATATATCAATTATATTGTCAAAACACATTATAATTTCATATATGAATCACTTTTTCTTTTGTAAATTATTCAGGTTTTCAGATACACATTTCAAATTCAGATACACTACAAATTTACTTTGCTAGGTTTTTAGGTAATACCAATTATTCACTATGTGACAGATATAGTCAATCTTGTATGATATATTTTGAATTAAGATACACCTAATAAACACCTCATAATAACCAAATATATTTCACATACAAAGGACCTTATATTTGCAACTTATATTGATCTCTAATACAACTTTTCAGATACACATGTAAATTCAAATACATCTGAACTGTATCATATGAAGTTAAACACAGAATAAAAAATCAAACAATTGTTCATAAAACATCAACAGTACATTGAATACATAATTTAGTACATTGAATACATAATTTCAAATTCAGAACAAAAAATAAGTTTCCAGATGAATTGAGTCGTCAAATGCGTCATTCATCAAATTGTTCTTGCTGTCTGTTGAGAAATATAAGGGTTGTCAAATGTTATATAATTAAAATTCAGATACAGCGCTGTATCTGAATCCGTGCACGGTTGTACACAGGAGTATGTACTCATCTACCATTACCTTCTCATCTATGGTTTTAATAATTATTTAATTGATTATGTGTTTTTTCCCTTTAATCATGTTTGTATTTGTTATAATGACCAACTTTACCACTAAAATGTAATAATTAAAAAAACATACATGCTTGGATGAAGGTGGTGGTTGTTTTTTTTATTTGTATACATAAACTCTATATTATATTATTTTTCATCCAAAGCAATCCTTCCATGACTAACTGTGATTAGCTGTATTTGGATTTTATAACCGTTGAAATTATTAACCTCGATTAGTCTGAAATATAATTAAACTAAATATACAACTGGCAGATCACTCAAATCCTCCTAAAATTAATGATATCTCTGTATACGACACCCAAGTTATTTAATTTGGAGTTTTTACCGACTCTTTATTTTCTCTCTCTCTATATATATATAGAAAAGTTAGAATAGCTTTGCATCACCTATTTTTTTTTTTCTTGCAGAACACAAGAATTAGAGGTATATCATGATAATCAATGCCTTTTCTGTATTTCTTTTGTTGTTTTTGCTTTATTTTTTTGCCTTGATGAACATTTCCATGTAATATTTTTTTCTTTCTTTCCAACATTCATAATGTTTTGATGCTTAATCAATCTAATTAGTCTTTCATGTGTGCTGCTCTCTATTCTCTCTCTCTCTCTCTCTCTCTGGTTTTCTAATTACTCTTATTGGCCAACATGGATTATCTATGTCTCATCACCCAACCTGATTAACAGCATATTTTACTGTTTGTAATTAATCAGATAATAAAATGTGTCATAGTTGGTCCGGGCACATCGTTTGAATTCAGTTCTTGATGGTTTTCTTGTTGGGGATTTTAATTTTGTTGCCTAATTTGATTCGAATAATATGATTATAACTACACACGAATATAGATGATCTTGATTGGTTGAAATCAAGCGAAAAAAGTGGCCAAGTCAGATGTTTTGTTAATCAAACATGGAACATAATTTTGTGGAAGACTGTAAACTCCATTATTAAATGATATATTAATTAAGAAGACTCCAAAAAATTAGCAATGCCTACGTGGTCACGTGGAACATATATGCTTGAGATATATAATAAAACTCATTTATTCAATAACATGTTAGTTAAGACGACTCCGAAACATTAGCAAAGAAGGATTATAGTGACATGGTGGGAATTGATATTTAATGTTATTGTGAACTAATGTTATTTTGTTATATATACAAGTAGATAAATTTTACATTGTCTTTAAATAATTATAATTATGAGATTACATTCGCCTCATTCTTGAACACATATATTACAATTTTATATCTATTGCTAAATTAGTTTCATTAATTATTCTTCTTTCTTTGTTTTAGATATTCTCATTGGACATATATAGATGGATTGAGAAGATCTACAAGACTTTGCACAACCTCTCGAACTCGAAGAGCACTCAATAGGCATGTAAATGTAGTTTTAAGGGTGGACTTTTGTTTCGATGAAGAAGAAAAAGCAAAAGTTGGTTAAGAAAAGGGAAGCTTCTCTAAATAATCTTTCCATTGGAGCTGATCATATATATGTTGGCGAGGCAAATCATGAAAACAAGGATGATGAAGAGAAAAAGCTCACATCACAGTTGAAGTTAACAATGTTGTTCAAGAGACAATGGAAAACAACCACAGTGGAGAGAGCAAGGTAATCATAATTTGAAGTGTTCATACTTTTTTATAAGATCCAATCAACACCTAATATATGTGATGGTAATGTAGTAAAGGTAAACTAAGATTGTTGTTTATTGTGTGTATCAGACTGATGTTTCGCATTCGATTGATTCGAGTTGTGCTTGGATTGAAGAGGCTACAGAACAGGTGCGTGGAATGGGAAAGACTATGGATGCAATGATTCGGGCTTGGGCATGGCATAGACCTGACATGATTGATGAGATAAATCGAGTGCTGATCGGAGAGAAGATTCAAACACATGCAACACCATCTTAGTTCCCCCCCCCCCCCCCCCCCCCCCCCGGATGGAGATGGAGTTCTTATCATGAAGACTAGCTCTACTAGTTTACATTGCCTTGCTTTCTTCTTGTTCTTCTACTTCTTTTGATGAGTAAACCATTATTGCTAGGCTTTCTATTAAATTGAGGCATAGCTGATGATTGGATTGCTTTTATTTTATGGATTCAGAGTTATGGAGTGTAAGGTTGCTAATTCTACATTGATATATATTTTTTCATCTCCTTTGAGCTGCAATCACTTGAATTCTTAATTGATGTTACTGAACAATTTCTTTTTCAGGGTATGTTGTTGTCATCTAAAGAGATGCTCATCAGTGATGGTCATTCTGCCATTCCCAAATTAAGTTATTAGGTTATAAAAAAATGCAAAATGTGTGGCATTCAATTAACTTAAAGTGTGTGTGTGTATAGAGAGAGAGAGAGATGTGTATCCTTAAAAAAATACTCAAAACAAGTTGGGGATATATATTCTCACAAGAGCACTGATATATCAAGTTTGTTTTGCGGCCTCATATATTATGATAACGTAGTATATGCCGCATTATCATAGTGTATGAAGTTTTATCATATTATATGATGTCAAAAAATTTATTAAACTTTTAAACACAAAAAAATACATTAATATATCTCAGTATATATTTCGTTTCATATAACTATATATGTTTTAATGGGAGAGAGTGTGATTTAAAAAAAAAAGGAAAAAAAAGTGTAACAGCAATTGAAGCTGTACTAGGCTGGACTTATCATTGTCCTTTCTCACAATACTGGGTGTGTACTGGGTGTGCTTTAGATTGGTGGGAAAGCCGACACCAGGGGCTCCGATCTTTTTACCATCTGTGAATCATTGATGGGTCAGGCCCAGGCCCATGATCTTATGCTAATGGGTGCTGATCCTCTCAATCATTTTTTTAACTCCCTCTACAGTCATCAAGTGACAATTAAAATATATGAAATTGCTTAATGGAAAATATATTCTATCATATCATTCCATTTATACTAACATCTAAATCATTGTTGTATAAAAAGATATAAACTTGAAAAAAAAGGTAAGTGTAACACAACCTCCAACTCACCTCCCCACCGGGTTCAGGATCTGCGAGAAAACCGCGCTCGGCATTAACCCGGAGCCCGACGACTCCTCGCTCCGCCTGCTCACGCTGACAAACGCCAGCGGCGCCTCATCATCATCCGTGTCGGCCTCGAACACGCCTCCCCCGTCCTCCGCCCCCTCCTGTAGCTGCAGCGCGAACTCCAGATTCCAAAGCACGTCCCCTATCGCGGGCCGGTCGATCCACTGCTCCTCCACGCACTTCTTCGCCGTCTCTGCAAACTTCTTCAGACACTCTGGTGCGATCTTCCCCTTCAAATACGGGTCCACGATCGACCCGATCGTCCCCCTCTTCACGCACTCCATCCCCCACTCCGCGAGACACACCTCCTCCGCTGGCAGCGCCTTGTTCAGCGCGGGACGCGCGCACAGCACCTCGAAGAGCACCACCCCGAACGAGTACACGTCGGACTTCTCCGTCAGCTGCAGCCTAAGGAAGTACTCCGGGTCGAGGTACCCGAAGCTCCCCTTCACGACCGTGGTCACGTGCGTGTCCCCGAGCGCCGTCGGTCCCGTCCTCGAGAGCCCGAAGTCCGAGACCTTCGCGACCCAATTGTCGTCTAAGAGGATGTTCGTCGTCTTCACGTCGCGGTGGATGATCGCGTGCTTCACCCCAGTGTGTAAATAGTGGAGCCCGCGCGCGGCGCCGATGCAGATGTCGAGGCGCTGCTTCCATGGGATTGGGGGGTTCTGCGTCTTGTAGAGGTGCTCGCGCAGGGTCCCCTGTCCCATGTAGTCGTACACGAGGATCATCTCGCAATTCTCCTCGCAGTAGCCGATGAGGGAGACCAGGTGCCTGTGCCGCAGCTTCGACAGCATCTCGATCTCTGTCTGGAACTCGTGCACGCCCTGCTGCGACAGCGGGTTCCCCCGCTTGATCGCGACGCGGGTCGCGCCGTTGTCGATGGAACCGTTGTAGACCTTCCCGAACCCGCCGACGCCGAGCAGGAGCGCGTCGTCGAAGTCGTTCGTGGCCGCCCTGATCTCCTCGAAGGAGAAGTGGCGGCAGAGCTTCGACGGGAGTGATGACTTGGAGCTCAACATCGTCTTCACGGAGCTCACCGTGTGGGACGAGAAAGGGTGGAGCCACCCGGACGGACCCTCGCTCGACCACGCGTCCTTCCCCCGCCTCGCGCGCTTCTTCTTCAGAACCACCCAAACCACCAACAACACCAGCGCGAGCGCGAGTGCGCCTCCAACGACTCCGCCTGCGATTCCTGCCGAGGACCCATGACTACTCTTGTTCGAAGGCGCGCCAGGGGTTGGGCTGCCAGGCTGTTGTATCAACATAGGTGGGTTCGGCCCGGCGAGGTTGCCAGTGCTGCCGTTCAATTTGAAGACCTCCAGACCGTTCATCTCCGCATCGTAACCCACATGTTGCCCGTTGGCAGTGTTCGGGTGGAGTGCGATCCATAGATACTGCGATTCGGTCGAATTGGGGAAGGACACTATGTAATCTTTGTACACAGGCACGCCGAGTCCCATTCTATTGTTTTGCACGAGCACGTCAAAGTTTGTTTCGGCGGTCTGGTTGTTGATGAAGATGTCGAAGACCCTCATATTGATCTGCGCGACTTTGGAATCAATCTCACAGAAATGGAGGCGGACGAGGTAATAAAAGCCGGCGTCAACGCTGATGATCCAAGTGAGGTTGAATTTCAGATTGAGTTGTGGATTTGGACCCATCGATCGAGCGGTGTCATAGACGCCTGTAGGCGCGATGTAGCTCGGGACGCTCGTCGGGTATCTGATTGTCACGTTGGGGTCTTTTGGGTAAGTCACACCACTCGCAACGCTGAAGATGTAATTCGTGTCGTCGTCCCACGTCCGGTAGAGGAAGCCCGAGTCACCTGACGGGGTCACTGCATGTCCCCCGACGTTGAGCCTCGCGACCGTCTGGAGCGCCGTGTACTGATCGACCGTGAGAGTGTCCATCGTGCCGACTATGGAAGGTTGGCTGAACGCGTTCGAGCTAGTGTTGAAGATGCCGAGCATCGAAACGACTTCGATGCCGTTCACGAAGGCGAACGCGTTCTTTGGAGCGGGCGCGGGCGCGAACGTGAGATTCAGCGCATTCGACGTCACGTTGATGGAGAATTCCCTGACCACAAAGGTTCGATTGTAATCCTTGGCCTGGGTGGCCAAGAGGGCGCTGAAGTTGCTGAGGAGGGTTAAGGGGCCGACGGAGACAGAGAAGAAGGAATCGGAATTGACGAAGTTTAGGTTGGTGTAGTTCGACGGGTAGAAGTAGAGGCGGATGAATTTGCGGCCGGGGGAGACTGAGAAGGAGTAGGTGAATTGGGTCTGGAAGATTCGGGCCGTCATGTATGGGATCTGCGGTACCGAGTCCTGACTGGAGGGGATGGCGGCGATTATCTTGTTGGCTCCGACAGCGTAGTTGGAGTTGGTATCACCGACCCAGGTGCGGCCGTTGATGGCGGTGTAATTACTGGACGACCCGCAATTGACGAGGATATCAGAGGGGACGTAGGTGGAGTTCTGGGCGGAGATGGGGTTGATCGAGAAGGACATGGCGGCCACCACCAGGAGAAGAAGCGAAAGCCTTTGGTTTCTTGTGTGGGTCTTCATGGATCAGCAAAAGATTGAACGTTTACTCGACACAACAGAGTTTGAGATCAAATCATCAGTGAAAGAATGCTCTGCGAAGGAGAAGAGGAGGTGAAGATGTACATAAGCGGAGGAAGCACACACTGTTTCAAGTCATCTAAAAAATCTCTTCAGGTCAACTATGTGGTTTATATGGCCCAAAATTAAAGTCGACTGGAACGATTGTGAAATCTGTTTTCAAAATTTTTGAGATTGTGAAATCCCATTATTATTAAAATTTGTTTGTTTCCTCTTTATATGGTCTTGATGGAAAAAAAATTGTGAGCATATAGACAATACTTCCATGGATTTCCACACAAAAAGTTCACACATCCTTTCAAGCAGACACAAAATTAACAAATCATGTGGAAACTGAAGCATTTGAATGGATAGAAAACACAGAAAGAATATTGTAGATTATATTAACTAGTAGTATAAAGTGAGGAAAAAAACCAAGTGTACTACCGAAATTAGAGTGCGTACTCGCAAGGAAAGATTCACCATAGGATGAACATTAAAAACAATTCTAAAATACAAGGATTCCATCTTATAAGTCCTCAGTATTTTTTCTTAACAACTGATGTGAGACTATTACTTTTTCTTCTCTAAACACCAACCACTTTCATCATGTTACTAGAAAAGCTTTAGATCCAATTTTCTCATTCACCTAAAAATAGTTTTGAGATTGTAAATATACTACATTCATCTCCTCGATGAGAAGAACACAATCCAATAGTTTTCACTAAGAATAATTAGAAAAACTCATACTCATTTTAACAAAAAAAATGATAAAAAAAACCCAAGATTTTTCAACAACAATTACACCTTATGTTAATTTAAATTATGACTGTACAGTACTTTTAATAAAAATTTGGTTGTTCATCCTTAAGGATCTGATTATAATAAAAAAAAACTTGATCTGTGGTAAAGAAGCGGGCGTGAAAGTGAGTTTCAGCGCGTTCGATGACACGTCCGGTCAAGAGGGCTTTGAAGTTGCTGAGGACGGTGAAGGAGCCGGCAGAGACGAAGAAGAAAGAATTGGAATTAACGAAGGTTGGGTTGGTGAAATTCTGGGCGGAGGTTGGGTCGATCGAGGTGGACATGGCGGCGACCACCAGGAGAAGAAGCGAAAGCCGGGTTTGGTTTCTTGTGTGGGTTCTTCATAGATGGATCAAGTAAAGATTGAATTTTTACTCAGCAAAATCAGAACTTGAAATCAAATCAGTGATACCCAGAACAATCAGCCATGAAAGGAACCAAGGAAGCTCTGCGAAGGAGAAGAAGAGGTGAACGTGTAAATAAGCGCCTCTGGAAGTGGAGGGAAAGCACAGACATTTTCAAATCTTTTAAAAATAATCTCCAGGTCAACTGGTCATCCTCTTCCGTTCGATTGGTGGACCCAAATTCTGTAGACAGTAGACTGATCCATAGAGTGACCGGGAGCTATGTTTGTGTCATGTTACACAAGACCCACTATTTAAGCCTTATTTACAAGTCCCATGAGGTGTCATTATCTTATTAATTGCTTATTTGACTTTAAAAAAATGTTATGAAAGTAAAATACAATATTACCTTCATTTAAAAACCCACGATTTTCTCCCACATTAAATTCATTACCACTTTTTTCGAAAAATATATCAACATATTTAATTCATTTAAAAAACCTATATATTTTTTTTTTTTAAAAAAACCATGAATTACATTTAGGAAAACAAATCGAAATTCAAATCCTCTGGGTTTCTTAAAAAAAATTGAAAAACAAAAAATCATTCAAAAAACTCGTTTCATCAAAAACACCAATCATCAAACTAGAAAATGATGGCGATAACGAATAATTAACTTTTTTTTTAAATTGTCATTAATTTGTAATTTTTTATTTCAATCATCAAACAAAGTATTTGTGATTGATGTAATTTTTTTTCAATACATACATAAATGAAACACAAATTACAATATAAAATTAGAGTTCAGAATAAAATTCAGTTATATTTTTTAAATGTAACTGAATTTTATCGATCAATTGCATTAGAAGTAAGTTACATTTGTAAATGTAATTGACTTCGTTTATATAAAGCAATTAAAAGTTGATTACATTCTATAATGTAACTGACTTTCACATATAATTGTTAAACAATTTAAAGATCAAATGCCCTAGATTTAAGGCTGTCAGATTTAACATCTAGCATTAAATTCAATAAAAAAAATTATAACAAATGTAAAACAAACAAAAAATAAAAGGCCGCACTTGAATCGATAAATATTGGAAATGACATACAATCATTCAATTATGATTTCCGATCTGATCGGAGGCTGAAAAGTCTTCCAAAAAACAAATCAATGCTTGAAAAACATCTAGTCTTCTGAGAAACAAATTAATGCTTGAAAAACTTTCAGTCATTCAAAAAATAAATCAATGCTTGAAAAACCTCCAAAACAACAGTATGATATGCTTTTATGTGTTTTCTAAAAAATGTTGTAAAAAAGTTATCGAATTTAACATTTAACATTAAATTCAATAATAAAAAATTGTAATAAATGCAAAACAAGGAATGTCACAAATAAATTTTTTTATTATATGTGTAAAAGAAAAAGAAGCCGTAGATTGACAGAAAGACAGATCATGTTTTTTTTTCATTTTATAAAGCAAAAGAGAAAAGATTATTAATTACAAAAAATTATGGGATTGGATCATTCAAACAAATTCAAAATATTATGACACATCTCTCATTGTAACCAACTCCTTGATTATTAAGAGTAATTATTTAAAAAGACATAAAAGATAAAATATGTATTAACAATTATGCCACCTTATAAACTGGGTCATGTGAGTCATTATTGATATTTTTTTTTTGTCGGACGAAATGACCTCTGCATGAGACTGGATCCTCTCAAAACCAATTCATTAGTCTCGTCAACAGACACTTGACACGTGAACACAAAAAAACCCTCTATTTATCTATTCCCATAGATAAGTGGGGCCCACCTATAAATATAAAAAAAATACGTCTGATCAAATAAAATTATCTATCAACTCCTTTTATACATTAATAATGTTTACATATTAAATTAATTATTTATTTATATATATATAACATTATTCTTATTTGAGTGTTACCGTCCGTCAACCTAACGTTGCTTCATTTTTTTATTTTTCTTGTTGTGTTCACGTGTAAGTGTGTTGATTGGACACTGACGACGAGACTGATGAATTGGTCATTTGGTCCTGAGGGTATCTGGTATCCTCCGCATCATCCTCGGATGATTAAACAATTAAATAAAGGGTTTCAATTCAATTCATCACTATTTTTTTGTTTGGGTAACTGGGTAAACAGTTGATGTTTTACTCTTCAAAATTTTGACTTTTTAAAAATTGGTTTTGAAAAAATCCCTATAACGGTTATAGGGTGCGTTTGATTGCGTGATTGTGCAGTATTTACAATTACAGGAAGTTGCGTTTATAATCATGCAGCTAAACAGTTTTATAATTGTAGTTTTAAATCCAGCGATTGCAAGCAAATAGTGCCCAAAAGCTGTGATTTCAAAAAGCTGAGAAAGTGAGATTCCTGCAGAATCAGTTTTGCAATCGCAGATTCCTACAGAATCAATTTTACAATCACGCAACCAAACACACCCTAGTAAACTTACTAAAATCCATATAACTCATTGAAAATATCTAGTAAATCTAAATGACCCCCAGAATAAAATTTACATTTACAAATAATAAATATTTTGTGAAATATAAAATATATTATCTATTTAAATATTATGATTAGGAGAAGAAATAATTGTTAGGATAATAAAATATTTTAATAAATTTAATTTCTAATATTACAGCGGCGTTTTTTCGATTTTCATAAGGTTTCAAAAAGAGATTGATTTTTCTTTTTTTTAAGAAAAAAATGAAATTTAAAATGACATTACAATGATTTATCATATGTGGATAGAGTTAACCACATATCTAGTTACTTTCGGATGTAGTAGGGACTAAAAATCAGGGATTTATTGATTTCGTAGAGATTTTTTTTTTATTTTCACAAGTTTTCAGGTAGTCATATCAATTTTTTTTCAAAATAAATTTTTTAAATTTGTTTAGGCAATGTGGAACTAGCCATGTCTAGGCACTCCAATTGTTTTATTTGTTTGAAGTGCATATTCGTCTAATAAAGCACACATTATTATGAAAAGTGCAGTATATACTTGATAAACTATTACATATTTTTAATGTGATGAAAAAATTGAAAAACAATTAATTGAGCATTCACTACACTCGTGGAGTATATCTAGGACAATATATACTATATTTTGTGAAATGTATAATCGATAGGGTGATGGCTTTCAAACTGCAAATTGGCTGCAATCGAGACTAATGTAGCTTATGTGATTGTAGGAAGTTATTTTTGTAATTGTACAATCAAACAGTTTTACTGTAACAACTTTCTGCACACATATTTCAGGCAAATAATATTTAAAAACTGTGATTTTTAAAAGTTAAGGGAGGTGAGCTTCTTGTAAAATTAGTTTTAAAACTCAAATTCCTACATAATCAGTTTTATAATCGTGCAACTAAACACACACTAACTGTACCAACTCTCATGTTGCAAACCTCTAAGCTCTCACCTCACCCCTCGTGGGCCTTAAATGTCGGCTAGCCCAGCCCACCACCCCAAACTAGGCCTAAAAATGTAACAATGAAAAAAATAACAATTACAAATTTGACATGTTTAAAAAAGAAATAAAATTATGCAAAACAAAAATCAATATATGTCAACTTATATAAAAGTGGTGAAGAATAATTAAGATGAACCATTCATAATTGTATTTAGGGGGAAAACACTAAATAGTATCTAGAAGCTTGAATCATGGATAACGGTTTGACATTAAGGTTAATATTAAGCAATGTAGAATAACTCAAGAAGTGATTTTCAAAAGACTATTGAAAATGAGACCTGCTCAGATCTACCCTTTGCCTTCTTGCATAGGAAAAAACATATGGGTTTTTTCAATATTTTCGGATGTTTTTTTTTATTCATCTTTTGTTTGTCATTTTTTCTTTTGATTCTATGAATATGATTCCATGGGCTATTCCTTTTCTATGTTGAAACTCTAATGTATAGCCTGAATTAATTTTATGTTCATATATGAATGCACTGCATAATGTAGTTTTGTGGTTTACATGTACTGGTCATAGGATAACATCATTTCTACTCCAACAATAAGAGGGACCATTCTGCCTGGAATTACATGGAAAAATATAATCGATATTGCGCGTAGTGAAAGGTACCAGGTATTCATTCTGTTTTTTTTTTTTTTAATTAGGATCTTAGATGATTCTGAATTCATATTCGCCCTTTGACTTTGTTGAGCATTCACATATATGTCGTCTCTGTCTTTTTACCTTTTCTGTTTTGGTTTTTGTTTTCTTTTTTTAGTTTTATTTATTCTAAATAATCAACTAACACATTCATGGCTTCATCCTAAACTATACCTTTTTATTCAAACTCATCAAGTCGACATAGGTTGATGAACGTTGTTTTTATATAATATATATACTTAAGAGTTTGATTTATTATCTTTTTTTGTGTGCAGCTTGACTATTGATTGTATTATTTTATTTCAAAATATACAGACACCACTTGGAGAATCGTGAAAGGAAAAATGAAGAAACCGTTGGATAAATTTTACAAGAAAGAAGCGATATCATTGTTGGAACATTTTTCACTGAAGTTAGTCACATGTGCATTTTTAAGTGTATAAAAAGATGAACATTTGTTCTGAATGATATTATTTTGTGAGTTTCTAATTTTATTTTTTGTAAATTTATTTATAAAATTATCTCTAGTTGGGCTTGTATGAGATGAATGATAATAAATATTGAAATAGATGTTCATTTTATACGAATGTCTTTTCAAAAAAAAATTATATATTCATGTTTTACTATAAAACAAAATGTTGTTGAATTATCAATGGTGACAGATATAGTCCGTCGCTAAAAGGACTAATGAATTTGGTGAACCAATAGCAACGGATATATTGCGTTGCTAATTCTGTATTTGCGACGGATATAGTATGTTGCGGAATGGGTCAACAGCGACGGCTCTAAGCCGTCGCGGAATGCGTCACTAGCGACGGACTAAAGCCGTCTTGGGACTTCTGGCGACACCCTCAATAGCGACCGATAGAGGCCGTCGCTAAAACCCTATGGCGACATTTTTTATAGCACGTTTTCCGTTACATGGGCCTTATCGGGTGTTGGAATGACTGAATTACCCTTTCCCCTTAATGTCTGTCCATTGGAATTAATGGACTTTGCGTAATGTTTTTGGTGCTTTGATTGGAAGGGGCAATTTGCGTGTATAGTGATGCGTGTTGTGTGCATTTGTTTTATAAACTTTGATAGGAGGGTAGAGATTTAGTTATAAAAAAATTGACCTGAAATTAAGTTCTTAACCAATTAGAAAATGAAAATTATCTTTCCAACACCCCATAATGTCTAATTTGTTGATGTCATTAACATTCATACCAGCAAAAAGAATTACACTTAATTATCGGCCAAGTTATGTTGATATTGATTGTTAAATTTTGCCCTAATTGCACTAACCATGGCATTGCATCGTAATTGTCTTCCATGTTATGCATTATGTTTTGTTCATGTGATCAGTATTGATAGGATTGAGTTTTAATGCACCTTAGGCCATCTCCAGCCCTTGTTCAAATTTATACTTAACTTTCACTTAAAATTTGAGTAAAAACTTGATTTAATATGATGCATCTTCCACCATCATTTTATGTTTATTCAAATCTTTAAAAAAAATTCACATTTTTTATAGTTATTTTTTATAAACATTTTCAAAAACCATTTTCTAAAAAAAAATTACTATATTTTTCTTCCGTTCAAGATATTCAAATTTAAAAATAATAATCATCCAATTTTTATAAAAAAAGTAAAAATAATATTTTTTTATTGGAGTAAAAATAAGAAATAAAAAAAGATGAAGATTTAAGAAAGAAAATCAATTTTTTTTTTTGAGTTTCAAGAGATAATTAAAATTTTGGGGGGTGAGAAAATATCTAATATAATTCAATTAAAGTTAGAGTTGAAAGGAAAAAAAATGTCACATTGTAAGAAAATGTGAAGACAAAGGGAAAAAAATAGATATTGATAATTTGGATAAAAATTTGAGTCCAACTTGATTTGGGTAAAGATTTGAGTAAAAATTTAATTTGGTATGAGTATAGATAAATAGTTGGAGAAGGTTTTTAAGTGATTTTTATTCAAATTTAAATTTGGGTAAAAGTTTAAATATAGGATTTGAGATGCTCTTATTACAAATTACTTTTGAAAAATACATATTTCCGCATATATTATGTATAATTTTGTATTATTGTATATGCACAAAAATGTCTCAATAAACAAGGAATATTCTATCCATTCCTAGTATCGTGGTCCATGGTATGTCCATTCTTTCTTTTTCAAATTAAACTTTACCAGTGATCCTTCTTATTTCTTATACAATAGGGGGCGGTTATTATCACCCCACTGGATATTCATCCCGCCCCAGAAAAACAATTAAAATATGTTATCAAAGACTTTTGAAAGTAAGCAAACCCACCCTATCCCTACCCACCCCATATTGCCCTAACCCACCCACATCATTACTCACCCCAAGAATTTGTGAAAAGACCAAATTCACCCTTAAAATTAAAACCCAAAAAGAACTCACGCCTTTTCCTTCTCTCTCCCCGCCATCAGTCTCCTCCCGGCGCGGCACACCTTTCCGGCATGGGTCCTGTGCGCCTCTGTCATCTACCATCACTAGCAATCCTCTTCTTTGCCAACAAAGTCATCAACACATACTAAAACGGTTCATAACATTGATTTGGTGTCCTCTACTTGTGTTGACATGTTCAGTGTCGATGTTTGCTAACTGAGTCGACAATGTACATGTCAACGAAAAGCGAAAGGTTACTGCCCCTTTGTTCGACATTATAGATATCGATGGAA
This sequence comes from Acorus calamus, assembly GCA_030737845.1. Taxonomy (NCBI): domain Eukaryota; kingdom Viridiplantae; phylum Streptophyta; class Magnoliopsida; order Acorales; family Acoraceae; genus Acorus; species Acorus calamus. Next base: position 1,201,480 of record CM060877.1, on the reverse strand, counting down.
CCTTAATTTATCGACACTGAAAGTGTCGAATCTAATAGGGCCATTTGCTGGCCTATGTTCGACAAGGCTAATGTCGATGACGAATGTTAGACGTCGACATTTATGCTGTCGAATTGAATCAGTCAGCTACTGTCTCATGTTCGACAAGAACAATGTCGACAAAACCTATTAGACATCGACATCTATGTTGTCGAAGTTAACATGTTAGCTACTGTCAATCCTTACACTACATATGATGCAACAGATGCAATATTAGTCGACTATACCATTGTCGATAAAAGAAAGACCTGTCGACAAGTTCAGTGTCGAACCTCCCAGGACAACATGATTTCCCTGTGCTTTTATTAATTCAACCACTAATCAAAACATTCAACCACCCTATCATAAAACACTTCAAAACACATTGCATATACCATTCAAAACACATGCATGTACCATGTTAAACAAATTAAACCCATCTGATCATTCAAAACACATTAAACCCCTTTGACATAGAGCAAAGATTACACACCCCTTTTGACCTTCATCACTAACAAACCATACAAGGGCATCAAAAAGGCTAAAAAACCATACAACTATCCAAAAAATCAAAAAAATCATACATTCCCACACATCAGTGTAATGCATTCATTTTCCATGACATGGGTGATACTACACATGCGAATGACGAATATTCAATCTTTTATTGCGGTGTTCTGTAGTTCCCTATGTAGTAGGAGGGGTTGACGCTAGTAGAGGACAACCATCTTGAATGTAATCAATCTTTAAATGACACGATCGTCTTGTACAAGCTTAAATAAAGGAATATGCTAATACACCCATGCCTGTATTGATAACAATCAATTAGTTAGTGGCTTATAACGTACTGTCATATAAATTTTTATGAAATGTAATACAAGATATAATATACAGTACCTAAAGGAGAGTTAAGTATCAAGAACAATGTATTTTACATATCATGCATATCTTGATGGACTATGTCAGATGCAGAACTAGGACAATAAACAATTTCTAAAACTCAATTTCCTTCAAGCACAAAATAATGTACTCTACAATTTGTATATTTAATCTAAAATAAGTTTATCAAAACTAAAATTGTCAGCATCATAAAGGAAGATTATTTACATCAGTGCAATTTGTTTAGCTAAAATCAATTTAAAAAAAAATCAAAGTCATCACTAACAAAATTTAGATGTGTATAGTGTCAATTTCATCATGGGACCTTATGCTGATGACTGCTGACTACTTTATATGTTGGGATAAAGGGTTAACCATACAATATTTAACAATGTAATCGAAATTATATAGAATGCTATCACTATACAGAAAATGCATGTAACTATACAACTACAGAGCTTGAAAACATGACCTTAACTCCATTTAAAGATAAAAATACAGCAGTCAATCTTTTTTCCTTCAAAATTAAATTGCTCATCTGAATATACTTTGATACCTTACTAGGTAATGGGTATAGATGAATGCAAGCAAGATGTGCTTGATCAAGAGAACAGAGCAGTCTTCAACATGACAACTAAAAGCCATCAATACAATGTGTCCATAAATACAGAATGAGAAAAAAATTTAGAAATCTAGACTATGACGATTTTAATAACATTTTACAATTAACTCAATATAAAAAAAACAATACAATAAATCATCCATCAATGACCCAAAATTTTCCTTTAAACAAGCAATGCTACTCATTCCATCAACCAATAAAAATAATCTCTTTCAAAAAACACCATTTCCAACCATTTCTCCAACAATTTTTCACAAGAAAAATATTCTCCAACCACCCTAAAAATGGAATTAGGGTTATGTTTGAAATAAATCAATTTAGGGTTTCTAATAGAAAATTTTATATCAACATAATGTAACACAAACGTCACCTATACAATGGATATAACATGAAAAAAGAGAAGAGAAATGAAAGAAAAAGGAGGGGATCTAACCTTCTTTGTTGAATGTGGTGAAGGGAGTCGTCGAAATTGGGAGCCAGCGATAGAGGGTGGAACTGGAACGATGGAAGAAGGAGATTATGCCGCTAAGTAGGCCACGCTGGAGGTATGGATATGGGATGGATTGAGTTTTGGAGATGGAGGGGAAAGGGAAAATGAAGAGGAAGATGAAAGGGGAAATGACGAGGAAGATGAGTAATCAGTTGGGGTGGGATTGAATATCCTAAAACATCTTTTATATATTGGGGTGGGGAAAAGTTTCTTAACATTTAGAATGGGTGGGTTAGTTAACTGGGGTGGGGATCACAGATAATGGGGTTGTAATAACCGTCTTCTATACAATATCTTTAAAAAAACTGTTTGAGAGGATAAAATCTCTTACAGGAATCACGTGTGTCACATGCAATGCGAATGAAGATTGTGCCCTTTACATGATTCCTTCACAAAATAAATTTTTATTAGAACTACAATAACCCCCTTTTTTACTTAACCATGTATAGTGTAAATAACACCTAGTGTAATAAAAAAAATAGCAGGAGATAGAGAGAATAAGAGACAAGGGAGATGGTGTAGCAATGAATGCTGGACAGTGTGTGTGCGTGTGAGGGGTCAATATCAAGTTGGTTGAGCCAAAGATTACGTGAATATTCTGTTTAATTATCCTGAATGAAAATACAGTATATAAAAAATTTATATAATATGTTAAAAATATAAAAAATCATTTACAAATAATATTTTATCCTTTTGAATATATTATAAACTCATATTTAGAGGGGTAAAATCGTTAATTATAAAAGATTTTTTACATTTTTAATACATTGTAAAATTTGTTTTGGTATACTGTGTTTTTAACTTGGGTTAACCAAATAGAATATTTCTTATCTGTTAACAGAAGTTTAATTCATAGGTTTATTTAAATTTACATAACTATTTTTAAGGGGATATATGGATTTTATCCTAAAGAAAGTTTAGGGGTTATCTATAATTTGTCGACATGTTTTACGAGGCAGAGATAGAACAGCCGCCTCTAATAATGGCCGCTGGTGGGGGCCCAATTATTTGTTTTTATTTTTTGAGGGGTGGTTAGGTTCAAAAAAGTCCTGTAGCAGAAAATTTGTATGTTTAAAAATAATCGTCTGATCTTTTAATTCATGATCTGAGCTGTTGGATCACGATCTAATAAAACAAAAAGTGATAATCATTTACAAATCATGTGTATCACAGTTAGTTGGATGTTGTTGCATTATGTTTCATTTGTTATCTAGAGATAATATGCTCTCCAGTGATGCATATTAACTAATAGATAGGATCAGTGTTTTAAAATCTGATTTGTTTGACCCGTTGAATCTTCAACCATTCTAAATTTCATACTAAGGGTGCGTTTGGTTGCGCGATTGCGCTGCGATTGCGATTACAAGAAGCTGCGTTTGCAATCGCGCAATCAAACAGTTTTGTAATCGCAGTTTTAAACCCAGCGATTGCAAGCAAATAGTGCCCAAAAGCTGCGATTTCAAAAAGCTGAGAAAATGAGCTTCCTGCAGAATCAGGTTTGTAATCGCAGATTCCTACAGAATCAGTTTTGCAATCGCGCAACCAAACACACCCTAAATAATAATAGAGTATCTCTTTGGTGTGCTTAGATGATCCCATCCCTTTAGGTTTGAGTATGAGAGCATTTATTATTATATTTTTATGAATAATGACATGTATAATTTTTTTTTTTAGTTTTAATTTTAGTCAATACGTGTTTTAAATTTTTTAAAGATAATATACCTTATTTAATGAGATACGTATTTTTATAAAAAATGAAATATATACTTTAATGAATTGAATGAAAGCATACGTTTAAATTTTTTTTTATCAAAATATGTACATGTTAATGATGTGATACAGTACTCTGTTTTTATAAATCTATTTGGTTGATCCACTTGTGATTTCTTGGCCCCATCAGGGCCTGACATTTCAAATCAACCGGCTCAGAATTGGTTAATCTACTTCTGATGTCCTTGCACCCCTCCAACCCCTCAGTCTCAATTATTTAAAGAAAACTTTCGGATCCACGTCCCATCCTTCCACAACCAGACGGAGTCCACGGATCAAACGGTCACCGCAGAAGATTGGTCCACCGTAGCAGCATTAGGTGGGTCGACCATCACAGTCCATTGTGGGGGTGTTTTCGTCTTTTCATCAGTTTGACTAGATACTGTACAGTATATAAAAAATTTATATAATGTATTAAAAATATGAAAAACCATTTGCAAATAATATTTTATCTTTTCGAATAGATTATAAACTCATATTTAGAGGGGTGAAATCGTTAATTATAAAAGATTTTTTACATTTTTAACACATGGTAAAATTTGTTTTGGTATACTGTGTTTTTAACTTGGGTTAATCAAATAGAATATTTCTTATCTGTTAACAGAAGTTTAATTCATAGGTTTATTTAAATTTACATAACTATTTTTAAGGGGATACATGGATTTCAAGCAATTTTCATATAGTTATATGGATTTTATCCTAAAGAAAGTTTAGGGGTTATCTATAATTTGTCGACATGTTTACGAGGCGGAGATAGAACAGCCGCCTCTAATAATGGCCGCCGGTGGGGGCCCAATTGTTTGTTTTTATTTTTTGAAGGGTGGTTAGGTACAAAAAAGTCCTGTAGGAGAAAATTTGTATGTATAAAAATAATCGTCTGATCTTTTAATTCATGATCTGAGCTGTTGGATCACGATCTAATAAAACAAAAGGTGATAATGATTTTTTTATAATGATTGTAAGCTCTTCTGGTTTGGTGATTTATACAGGGCAGGCCTTTTTATGTGAATCTTTTGACTTATTTTATTTTTTCTTCTTGATTTGAAATTTTTGTACACTAGCTTTAAATTAGTCTAGTTGAGCAGTTTTGTGTCCTTAGATTGAACAAAAACGCCTACCGGGATGTTGACCGCTTGTTGTCTTGCCTTCAAAGTTACAACTCACTTAAACATATGAAAATAAAAACAGATCCCTGTAATTTCAGTGAATTCTCTTTATGTCTATATCTTTTATTTTGATTAATGGTTTTAATCTTTGAATTAACATTCCGTAAGTGTAAGAAGCATATTTTAAAAATATTCAATTTAGTTAAAAAAATCACTAAAAATAATATTCAAATAAGTCTTTGAAAAATTGATAAAATCTAAATCAATTCTTTTTGTGATCAAAATCCCTTTCAAACACAAAAATATTGAGAACGCACTTATCACCTCGAAGTCTCATACAGTCAGAGAATTATGTATTTTTATTATACAAATATATTTTGAAATCCTATCTAAAAATTATTTATATATGCATTAAAACTTTATCTTTTAAAAAATGTAATGAGATTTGGTGAATATGTAATGTATATTTTTTAATTAAAAAGTTACATTATCTGAATTTATATATAAAAAATTATAAAATATATTATCTATTTGAATATTATGATTAGGAGAAGAAATAATTGTTAGGATAATAATAGATTTTAATAAATTTATTTTCTAATATTACAGTGGCGTTTTCCTATTTTCATAAGATTTCTAAGAGACATTGATTTTTCTTTTTCAAGAAAAAAATTAAAATTTAAAATGACATTACAAGAATTTATTATATATGGATAGAGTTAACTATATCTCATGTTACTTTAGGGTGTGGTAGGGACTAAAAATCTAAAATAGATATTGTCTAATAAGTTCAGGTAGTCATATGAATCTTTTCCAAAATAAAAAATAATTTTTTAATTGTTTACAATGTGGAACTAGCCATGTCTAGGCACTCCAATTGTTTTATTTGTTTGAAGTGCCTACTCTAATAAAGCACACATTCTTATGAAAAGTGTCATATATACCTGATAAACCATTACATATATTTAATTTCATAAAAAAAAATTTTAAAAAAATTGATCATTCACCACACTGGTGGAGTATATGTAGGACAACATATACTATACTTGTGAAGTGTATAGTCGATTGGGTGATGGCTTCCAAACTGCAGATTGGGCTGCAATCTGGACAAAGTGTACCAACTCTCATGTTGCAAGCCTGTAAGCTCTGACCTCACCCCTTGTGGGCCTTAAATGTCGGCTAGCCCAGCCCACCACCACCTCAATAATGGTCACACTGACAAAAATAAAAATTTGGCATGTTAAAAGAAGAAATAAAATTATGAAAAATAAATATCAATATATGGTAACTTATAAAAATATATAAAAGTGATGAAGAATAATTAAGACAGACCATTCATAATTGTATTTAGGGGAAAACACTAAATAGTCTTTAGAAGCTTGAATCATGGATAATGGTTTGACATTCAGGTTAATGTTAAGCAATATAGAATAACACAGGAATTATTTAAATATAGTATGCATTTTTTTAATCCAAAGGAATTCTCATATGATACATAATCACAGAAATGCCACAAAATTGGCTTGCTTTAGAATTTAGATTGGTGGGAAGCAGACCGAGGTTGGCTCTAGCCCTGTCAACGGGTCGGGTCCAGGTCGGGTCGGGGTGGATCCGGATCTAACCCGTGGTAAGACCCGGCGGGTCCGGGGAAATGTGGATCCGGACCCGACCTGACCCGGATGGTTGGCAAAAAAAAGAAAAAAAAGAGGAAGAATTCATGTATTTGTTTGCCTTATCATTATATTTAAAATTTTTTGTAATAAAACATTATTATTAATGAGACTATGCTTGAACATAATTTTATAAAATTCAAAAGAAGTAAATGAATTATTAAACAATATCCAAAGCAATAACCACTAATATAAAAAACATATTAACATAAACAATAAAGATAACTAATTATACAAGCATTCAAAACAATATTAACCTAAACAACATTCAAAACAATAAACACTAACATATTAACTAAAATAATAAACATAAATCATGCAACAAACTAATTAATTATACAAATTCAAAAGCTAATAAGTTAATTGTCCAAATCAAACCGACGACAATACATTACTAAGTTTATTACATATTAAACAATCAAGTTCTTGCAAATTGCAACATCAACACAACGAAAAAAATGTTATGATTATGATTTATGAACTTACGGATACAAACATAAGTTAAGTAAGAAATAAAATTATGTATCAACTAATACTAATAGTCTTATAATATATGTGCATATATTAATAAAACAATCGGGTCTCAGGTCCAACGGGTCGGGGCGGGGTGGACCCGGACCCGGACCCGACCCATTTGTTTGTTCGGGTCCGCCGGGTCGGGTCCAACTCGGGTCGGGTATATTACACGTGTAATCGGGTCTGGGTCGGGTCGGGTCTGGGTCTAGACCCGACCCGTTGACAGGCCTAGTTGGCTCCGTTCTCTTACCTATGTGAAATGTTAATGGGCCAGGCCCAGGCCAGAGGTCTCTTAATACACCCATGATCTTAGGAAAATGATACATCTAACCCCAATTGAAGTTTACACCGGTTTTTTTTAATCATACTCTCTCATTTAAATATATGTTGTTATATGAAATACATGCTGAGATAAATGTTTTTTTTTCTGTTATAAAATACAAAAAATAAAAATTGTGTGATGGATTTGGACTCATCGATCAAGCGCTGCCAGACGTCTATAGCATGGGCTAACTGATAATAATATGCATTTTTTAGCATAAGTAGACAACATAACGCAATGAAAGATAAAATCAAAGATCCAATAAGCATTGAGATCCTTCAACAAACCACAATTTTCAAATAGAATAATAAAATTCAAAAATATATTAATAAAAAGTTGAAAATCCTAGATTACAAGTCTCCCTTTTATAATCGGAAAAAACTTATTAAAAATAGTAAAAAAACAGAATTAGTTATAATCATAACTATGGGATCCTAGAAGATCATCGATTTTGATAGAAATCAAATCAAATCCGATTTGTTATGATAAAGATATGATAAATCTAAAAAGTTACTAAAAATAGCAAAAATGCGTGGCCAAAAAATGGGAAAAATGAAAAAAATAAGAGCGTGTTGTGGCATAACAACAACTCTTGAAAATCTTCTCAATATCTACCTCCAATAAAATTTTCAAGCGATTCCGAGTTCGGGGCACAATTTATTTCTACTATCTGGTTTTTCTGTAAATTATTTGAAAATATCAAAATGGACCATTTCAGATTCATCGCTCCTGGAATGCATCGGTCACCCATTCTGCATCACAACAACAAGATTAAAGGCTAACAACAAAATGAAATAACCCAAAAAACACCCCAATGGCTAGTTATTTTTAATTAATAAGTGTTAAATTTGGCAATATTTTTCATTTACTTTGCCTACCATTTAAAAAATAAATAAATTTAAAACAGGAAACCTTTGTGACCAATCAATCAAAACATATTTGACAAGACCATTTTTGGAAGTCAGTTCATCTTCGTCAATCGAACTCCACCTATATATTGATCCCTGTTTATTATAAAGTTTTAACCAATCCGATTTTTATTTTTTTCACTCGGTCCTATCATTTTTTCCTACCCCCCTAAATTTGTAGAAGTCGTTTCGTTTCTCCGGGAAGTTCGCCTCGGAATCCGTGCACGGTTGTACACAGGTGTATGTATTCATCTACCATTACCTTCTCATCTATGGTTTTAATAATTATTTAATTGATAGTGTGTTTTTTCCCTTTAATCATGTTTTTGTTTGTTTTAATGACCAACTTTACCACTAATACGATGTAATAATTAAAAAAACATACATGCTTGGGTGAAGGTGGTGGATGTTTGTTTTTATTTGTATACTTGAACTCTATATTATATTATTTTTCATCCAAACAATCCTTCCATGACAAACTGTGATTAACTGTAACCGTTGAAATTATTAGCCTCGATTAGCCTGAAATATAATTAAACTAAATATACAACTGGCAGATCACTCAAACCCTCCTAAAATTAATGATATCTATGTATACATGACACGCAAGTTAGTTAATTTAGAGTTTTTACCGACTCTTTATCTTCTATATATATATAGAGAGAGAAAAGTTAGAATAGTTTTGCATCAGTATCTATTTTTTTTTTTTTTACAGAACACAAGAATTAGAGGTATATCATGATAATCAATGCCTTTTCTGTATTTCTTTTGTTGTTTTGGCTTTATTTTTTTGCCTTGAATCTTGATGAACACTTCCATGTAATATTTGTTTTTTTTTTGCAACATTCATAATGTTTTGATGCTTAATCAATCTAATTAGTCTTTTATGTGTGCTGCTCTCTGTTCTCTCTCTCCCTCTGGTTTTCTAATTACTCTTATTGGCCAAAATGAATTATCTATGTCTCATCACCCAACCTGATTAACAACATATTTTACTGTTTGTAATTAATCAGATAATAAAATGTGTCATAGTTGGTCCGGGCACATCGTTCGAATTCAGTTCTTGATGGTTTTCTTGTTGGGGGTTTTAATTTTGTTGCCTAATTTCATTCGAATAATATGATTTTAACTACACATGAATATAGATGATCTTGATTGGTTGAAATCAAGCGGAAAAAGTAGCCAAGTCAGATATTTTGTTAATCAAACGCGGAACATAATTATGTGGAATATTGTAAACTCCATTATTAAATGATATATTAGTTAAGAAGCCTCCAAAGAATTAGCAAAGCCTACGTGGAACATATATGTTTGAGATATATAATAAAACTCATTTATTCAATAACATGTTAGTTAAGAAGACTCCGAAACATTAGCAAAGAAGGATTATAGTGAGACATGGTGGGAATTGATATTTAATGTTATTGTGAACTAATGTTATTTTATTATATATACATGCAGGTAGATAAATTTTACATTATCTTTAAATAATTATAATTATGAGATTACATTCGCCTCATTCTTGAACATATATATTACATTTTTATATCTATTGCTAAATTAGTTTCATTAATTATTCTTCTTTCTTTGTTTTAGATATTCTCATTGGACAGATATGGATGGATTTAAAAGATCTACAAGACTTTGTGCAACCTCTCGAACTCGAAGAGCACTCAACAGGCATGTAAATGTAGTTTTAAGGGCGGACTTTGTTTCGATGAAGAAGAAAAAGCAAAAGATGGTTAAGAAAACGGAAGCTTCTCTGAATAATCTTTCCATTGGAGCCGATCATATATATGTTGGCGAGGCAAAAACAAGGATGATGAAGAAATAGCTCACATCAGAGTTGAAGTTAACAATGTTGTTCATGAGACAAAGGAAAACAACCACATTGGAGAGAGCAAGGTAATCATAATTTGAAGTGTTCATACTTTTTTATACACCTAATATATGTGATGGTAATGTAGTAAAGGTAAATAAGATTGTTGTTTATTGTGTGTATCAGACTGATGTTTCGCATTCGATCGATTCGAGTTATGCTTGGATTCAAGAGGCTACAGAACAGGTGCGTGGAATGGGAAAGACAATGGATGCAATGATTCGGGCTTGGGCATGGCGTAGACCTGACATGATTGATGAGATAAATCGAGTGCTGACCGGAGAGAAGATTCAAACACATGCAACACCATCTTAGTTTTGCCCCCTTCCCCCCCGGATGGAGATGGAGTTCTTATCATGAAGAACAGCTCTACTAGTTTACATTGCCTTGCTTTCTTCTTGTTCTTCTGCTTCTTTTGATGAGTAAACCAGTATTGCTAGGCTTTCTATTAAATTGAGGCGCAACTGATGATTGGATTGTTTTTATTTTATGGATTCAGAGTAATGGAGTGTAAGGTTGCTAATTCTACATTGATATATATTTTTGCATCTCCTTTTAGCTGCAATTGTGTATCACTTGGATTCTTAATTGATGTTATTGAATTTCTTTTTCAGGGTATGTTGTCATCATCTAAAGAGATGCTCATCAGTGATAGTCATTCTGCCATTCCCAAATTAAGTTATTAGGTTAGAAAAAAATGCAAAATGTGTGTGTATATATATGGGCAGCTCTACCCCCACCATGTAACATGCTGTGCCCCTCAACCAAAAAAAAATGAAAAAAAAAATAATTTGTTTGATTTTGTAATCTACTATCCCCACCTCCCCTCCCCACCAACCGAAATTTTTTAAAAGGTCATCCCCACCACCTGAAATCATTAAGGTGAGGATTATCGATGCATGTGTTCTGGAAGTCGTTCGATAACCCTAAAGTCGAATAGATGTACTGGCAGACGACAACAGGTCAGTCGATCTGGGGGGTCATGGGCGACGGGAGGCTCGTCGAACAAACCATAGCATGAATTTATTGCTATTTATTTTAACATCAAAATCTTTGGGTTATCTTATTCATGCTCATATTCAATTATAAGCTCGTGACAGGTGGGTGTGCCCGTTAATACGAAATGAATTAATATTAAGCCCTCAGAAATAACAAAACGATGTTTGAAGCAAAAACACGACCGGCACGGATGATTTTAGAACAATTATCATGTTTTCCTTGTGCTTGCCAACCCATGTATCAATCAATGCTTATATATTTTATTATTGAAGTGGAGACTAAATCCCAAGACTAACAAAGTGTGAATGGTTTAAAACATTTTGAATGTTCATGTTTGAATAAATGAATAAATTGGTAAGCATAGTTAGTGTGAATGGTTTAAAACATTTTGAATATTCACAGTTAAAGTCTTAGATCACTACACTGTAAACGTTCGATGGGTCTTTCGTCGCGATAAATCTCTCAAGTCGACTGGCCTTTTGTCGTCCTCCAGTACATATGTTCGACAGCAGGACTGTCGAACTCCATCTATAATACATGCTGCCTAATGGTTTGTTCGACGGGCCTCCCATCGCCCATGACCCACCAGGTCGACTAATCTGTTTTCGTCCGCCAGTTCATCTATTCGACTTCAGGGTTTTTGAACGACTTCCAGAACATATGCATCGATTATCATGACCTTAGTGATTTCAGGTGGTGGGGATGGCCTTTTTAAATTTTTCGGTTGGTGGGGAGGGGAGGTGGGGATAGTGGATTACAAAATCAAACAAATTATCTTTTTTAATTTTTTTTATTGGAGGGGACAACATGTTGCATGGTGGGGGTAGAGCTGCCATATATATATGCGGTCGTGCGGTCGCGATCGCAGGCCGTCGATCACGAGTCCATCGCATCGGACGGTCGGGTGCGAATCACGTCGACCGTTGGATGCGATGGACCTGCGATCGGACGGCCTGCGATCGCGAACGCACGACCGCATATTATCGGAAGTATATATATATATATATATATACTCGTGATTACGTGCGGTCGTGCGGTCGGTGCGGATTCGACGTGCGTCGTCCGATCGCGGGTCCATCGCATCGGACGGTCGGGTGCGATTCACGTCGACCGTTGGATGCGATGGACCCGCGATCGGACGATGCACGTCAAATCTGCACGACCGCACCGACTGCACGCTATCACTCGACTATATATATATATATATATATATATATATATAGTGAAATGATTAAGTGCGGCGTGCGGACGGGTGCGGCGTCGACCACGGGCCGTCCAATCACGGGTTCATCGCATCCGACGGTCGATGTGAATCAAACCCGACCGTCGGATTGGATGGACCCGTGATCGATGACCCGTGGTCGACGCCGCACCCGTCCGCACGCCGCACCATATCACTTCCCTATATATATATATAGGGATGTGATTACGTGTGGCGAACGACGGGTGCGACGTCGATCACGGGTTCATCGCATCGGACGGTCGGGTGCGATTCACGTCGACCGTTGGATGCGATGAACCTGCGATCGGATGGCCCACGTCGCGGCCGCACCCGCCGTTCGCCGCACCTAATCGGTTCCCTATATATATATATGGCGAGCGATTAGGTGCGGCGAACGGCAGGTGCGGCCGCGACGTGGGCCGTTCGATCGCGGGTCCATCGCATCCAACGGTCGACGTGAATCGCACCTGACCGTCCGATACGATTGACCCGTGATCGATGGCTCGTGATCGACGCCGCACCTGCCGTTCGCCGCAGGTAATCACCCCTATATATATATATATATATATATATATATATATATATATATATATATATATATATATATATAAGTGATTAGGTGCGGCGAACGGCGGGTGCGGTCGCGACGTGGGCCGTCCGATCGCGGGTCCATCGCATTCAACGGTCGACGTGAATCGCACCCGACTGTCCGATGCGATGGAGTCGTGATCGCTGCCACAACCGCCGTTCGCCGCACGTAATCACCCCTCTATATATATATATATATATATAGAGAGAGAGAGAGAGAGAGAGAGAGAGAGAGAGAGAAAGAGAGATGTGTATCCTTAAAAAAATACTCAAAACTAGTTGGGGATGCAAAAAATACTCAAAATAATATTTTCTCACAAGACCACTGATATATTAAGTTTGTTTTGCAGTCTCATATATTATGATAACGTAGTATGTACTGCCCTATCATAGTGTATGAAGTTTTATCATATTATATGATGCCAAAATTTTTTTTTTTTTAACACAAAAAAAATGTACTAATATATTTCAGTATATATTTCGTTTCATATAACTACATATGTTTTAATAGGAGAGTGTATGTTTTTTTTTTATTTTTTAAAAAATGACCATTGTAAGACAGCAATTGAAGCAGAACTAGGCTGGACATATCATTGTCCTTTCTCACAATACTGGGTCTGCTTTAGATTGGTGGGAAAGCAGACACGGGCTTCGTTCTTTTACCATCTGTGAATCATTGATGGGTCAGGCCCAGGCCCGTGTTCTTATGCTAATGGGTGCTGATCCTCTCAATCATTTTTTAACTCCCTCTATAGGACAATTAAAATATATGAAATTGCTTCATGGAAAATATGCTCTATCATATCATTCCATTCATACTAACATCTAAATCATTGTTGTATAAAAGGATATAAACTTGGAAAAAAAGGTAAGTGTAACACAAGCTCCAACTCACCTCCCCGTTGGGTTCAAGATCTGCGAGAAAACCGCGCTCGGCGTTAACGCAGAGCCCGACGAATCCTCGCTCCGCCCGCCCACACTGACCGACGAACCGATCCTCATGCTGAACCCCAACGACGGCTCGTTCTCCAACGCCAGCGGCACCCCATCATCATCCGTGTCGGCCTCAAACTTGCCTCCCCCGTCCTCCGCCCCCTCCTATAGCTGCAGCGCCAACTCCAGATTCCAAAGCACGTCCTCTATCGCGGGCCGGTCGATCCACTGCTCCTCCACGCACTTCTTCGCCGTCTCCGCAAACTTCTTCAGACACTCTGGCGCGATCTTCCCCTTCAAATACGGGTCCACGATCGACCTGATCGTCCCCCTCTTCACGCACTCCATCCCCCACTCCGCGAGACACACCTCCTCCGCTGGCAGCGCCTTGTTCAGCGCGGGACGCGCGCACAGCACCTCGAAGAGCACCACCCCGAACGAGTACACGTCAGACTTCTCCGTCAGCTGCTGCCTAAGGAAGTACTCCGGGTCGAGGTACCCGAAGCTCCCCTTCACGACTGTGGTCACGTGCGTGTCCCCGAGCGCCGTCGGTCCCGTCCTCGAGAGCCCGAAGTCCGAGACCTTCGCGATCCAGTTGTCGTCTAACAGGATGTTCGTCGTCTTCACGTCGCGGTGGATGATCGCGTGCTTCACCCCCGTGTGTAAATAGTGGAGACCGCGCGTGGCGCCGATGCAGATGGCAAGGCGTTGCTTCCATGGGATTGGGGGGTTCTGGGTTCTATAGAGGTGCTCGCGGAGGGTCCCCTGACCCATGTAGTCGTACACGAGGATCAACTCATAGTCCTCCTTGCAGTAGCCGATGAGGGAGACCAGGTGCCTGTGCCGCAGCTTCGACAGCATCTCGATCTCTATTTGGAACTCGTGCACGCCCTGCTCTGACAGTGGGTTCCCCCGCTTGATCGCGACGCGGGTCGCACCATTGTCGATGAAACCCTTGTAGACCTTCCCGAACCCGCCGACGCCGAGCAGGAGCGCCTCATCGAAGTTGTTCGTGGCATCCCTGATCTCCGCGAAGGAGAAGTGGCGGCAGTGCTTTGACGGAAGGGATGACACCGATGTTGTATAGGGCGAGAAGGGGAACCACCATGACGGACAGTCGCTTGACCCTGCGCTCTTCTACAAAACCACCCAAACCACCAACAACACCAACACGAGCGCGAGTGCCCCTCCAATGACACCGCCAGCGATAGCCGCCGAGGACTTGTGACTCTTATTCGAACCATTATTCGGTGCGCCAGGGGTTGGGTTGGCCGGCTTTCGCATGAACATAGGGGGGTTCGGCCCGGCGAGGCTGCCAGTGCTGTCATTCAATTTGAAGACCTCCAGACCGTTCATCTCCGCATCATCGCTCCCATGTTTTCCATCGGCAGTGTTCGGGTGGAGGGCGATCCATAGAAACTGCGATTCGGTTGTGTTGTGGAAGAATACAATGAAGTCCCTGTATACAGGCATGCCGAGCCCCCCTCCATGGGTTTGAGAGATCACATCGAAGGCTGTGAAGGCAGTCTGGTTGTTGATGAAGATGTCAAAGACCCTCATATTGATATGCGAGACCGCGTTCATTATCTCACAGAAATGGAGGCGGACGAGGTAGGTAAAACCGGCGTCAACGCTGATGGTCCAAGTGAGGTTGAATTTCAGATTGAGTTGTGGATTTGGACCCATCGATCGAGCGGTGCCATAGACGTCTGTAGGCGCGATGTAGCTCGGGATGCTCATCGGGTATTTGATTGTCACGTTGGGGTCCTTTTGGTAAGTCACACCACTCGCAACCCCCCCTGGATGTATTGTTCGTCGTTCTCCCATGTCCGGTAGAGGGGGCCCGAATCATTTGGCGGATTCACCGTATTCCCCCCGACGTTGAGCCTCGTGACCGTCTGGAGCGCCGTGTACTGATCGACCGCGAGAGTGTCCGTTGTGCCAACTATGGAAGGTTGGGTGAACGTGTCCGAGTTTGTGATGCAGAACGGGTGGCGGACGCGTTTCGGGGGGCGATGAACCCAAAAGGGTCCATTTGAAGATTTTCAACTATTTACAGAAAAACCGGTTAGTAGAAATAAATGGCGCCCCGAACTCGGAATAGGCTGAAATTTTCACTGGAGGTAGATGTCGAGGAGATCTTCAAGAGTTGTTGCTACGCCACAATACGTCCTTATTTTTCCATTTTTCCCCATTTTTCGGCTCTCAAAATGGCATTTTTGCTATTTTTAGTAACTTTTTAGATTTAGCGTATCTCCTTCATAATAATTCGGATTTGACCGAAATCAAATCCCACGATCTTCTAAGATCCTCTAGAATTAGTTATAACAAACTTTCGTTTTTACTATTTTTAGTAAGTTTTTCCCTATTATAAAAGGGAGGCTTGTAATCTAGGGTTTGCAACTTTTATCAATATATTTCTGAGTTTTAGTATTTTCTGTGAGAATTGTGGTTTGTTGAAGGATCTCAACGCTTGTTGGATTTTTATTTTAGTTTTTCGCTGCGTTAGTTGGTATCAGAGCGAGGATTTGCCTTGTTGTGATGGCAAATAACGGAGGGGGAGACGACCAATCTAGCGACGCTGGTCGTGGATTGGAGGATCTGTGGAAGGCGGTCGGGGAACAACGTGATCAGATGCGGGAACAACGAGATCAGATACAAGAACAACTGCAGGAGATCCGCACAATGATCGCTGGCCTGAACCTCAACGCCAATAACACACGTCCTGAAGGTGATAGGAGACGCGTCGAGGGAGTCGCCCAAGGCCGACCTATTACTCAAAACACCGTTCGACGTCCCACTCGTTATCAACCTGATGATGAGGAAGACTCGGAGGATGAAGGAGAGTTTCAAGTATATCAGCCGAGAGGGCGGCGTATGGAGTACAACGATTACCGATTGAAAGCGGATATCCCGTATTTCAATGGTAATATGCAAATCGAGGATTTTCTCGATTGGATCTCGGAGATCGAAAGATTCTTTGAGATGATGGAGGTTCCCGAAGAAAAGATGGTCAAATTGGTGGCTTTTCGATTGAAGAGCGGGGCCGCCGTTTGGTGGGATCAACTCCAGAAGACTCGGCAGCGACGAGGGAAGGCGCTTATTCGTTCCTGGAGGCGGATGAAACAACTTCTGATGGAACGATTTCTTCCACCAGATTATGAGCAATACCTATTCCAACTATATCAGAACTGTCGCCAAGGTAATCGATCGGTATTTGATTATACTGCTGAGTTTTTGAGGCTTTCGGAAAGAAATAACATCGCAGAAACCGATGGACAACGGGTGGCTCGATACCTTAACGGGTTGAAGCCTTGGATCCGAGATCGGATTGGTTTACACGTGGTGTGGACCATCGAAGAAGCCAACAATATGGCGTTGAAGGCAGAACTCATGGACCAGAAACCCGGGAGTTCTTCAAACTTTCGCAGAAGCAACCCAGATTCTATTCCTTCCTCTGACAAAGGAAAAGGTCTGGCATCTCAAACTCCATTCAATCAGACGAGAGCTCAAGGAATACCATCCAAGGGAGCAGACAACGGACCAGGTGGTGTCAATCAAACCACTGCCCCAACAACTCGTACTGCACCAAGAATCCAAACCCCTATGCTAAGCCTGTACCAGGCAATTGTTATCGGTGTGGAAAGCCAGGACATCGTTCTAATGTATGCCCAGAACGCAAGACCGTGAATCTAGTAGAAGGGGATGACAATGAGGATGCAGGAGATGAAGAATTTGATGAAGATTTCACATATGAGGGTGCCGAGTTCGCGGAGGAGGACGGAGATCGAGTCAGCCTTGTCGTACAACGATTGTTGTATTCTCCGAAACGCGAAGACTCAAATCAACGGCACACTATTTTCAGATCTTGCTGTTCCATCAATAAGAAAGTCTGCGATTTGATCGTAGATAGTGGAAGCTGTGAGAATTTTGTGGCAAAGAAGCTGGTGGATCACATGAAGTTACCAACAGAGAAGCATCATACACCTTATTCTATAGGCTGGATCAAGAAAGGACCGACGGTGAAGGTAACAGAAATTTGTAGAGTTCCTATTTCAATTGGCAAATATTATCAAGATGAAGTGCTTTGCGATGTGGTGGACATGGATGCTAGCCATGTGTTGTTGGGGAGACCCTGGCAATATGATGTTGACATCACATATAGAGGACGAGACAACACCTATATGTTCTTCTGGAAGTCACATAAAATTGCGATGGCCCCCGCAGGACTCCAACCAACCAGCAAAGGCCACAAAGTCGATGGTCGATCACTATTGACAATCGCCGATTCTGAAGCAGAGTTCATGAAAGATGCAAAGGAAGCAAAGGGAGTCTATTGTATGGTTGTTAGATCTCTTGTTGTGGAGGGACGAGAAGAAATTCCAGTGGTGATAGCCCCTAGCATTAAGTCAGTACTAGAAGATTTCAGAGAACTTGTTTCCGAAGAGTTGCCTGATAAGCTACCACCGTTGAGAGATATTCAACATCACATAGATCTTATTCCTGGAGCAAGTTTGCCTAATCTGCCCCATTATCGGATGAGTCCGAAAGAGTGCGAGATTTTGAGAGAACAAATAGAAGGCCTGTTACAAAAGGGGTTCATCCGTGAGAGCATGAGTCCTTGTGCCGTTCCTACCCTGCTGGTGCCCAAGAAAGATGGAAGTTGGCGCATGTGCGTGGACAGTCGAGCAATCAATAGAATCACCGTCAAATACCGATTTCCTATTCCCCGTTTAGACGACATGCTGGATATGTTGGAGGGCTCGAAGCTATTTACGAAGATCGATTTACGTAGCGGGTACCACCAGATTCGGATCCGACCTGGAGACGAGTGGAAGACGGCGTTCAAAAGCAAAGACGGATTGTACGAGTGGTTAGTTATGCCCTTCGGTCTGTCTAATGCACCTAGCACCTTCATGCGGTGATGAATCAGGTATTACGACCTTTTGTGGGTAAATTTGTTGTGGTATACTTTGATGATATACTCATATACAGTCGAGCTGAGGAAGAACACCTAGGTCATGTGCGACAGGTGTTAACTGTTTTGCGAGAAAATCAACTATTTATTAACCTGAAGAAGTGCAGTTTTATGACTAGCAGTCTCTTATTTCTGGGATATATAGTCTGTGCTGAAGGAATTCATGTAGATGAAGAGAAGGTGCGGGCAATTAGAGAGTGGCCTACACCTAAGACTGTTGGAGATGTTCGGAGTTTCCATGGTCTAGCCACTTTCTATCGTCGATTTGTTCGGGATTTCAGTACCATTATGGCGCCAATTACGGAGTGCATGAAGAAAGGAAAATTTTTATGGGGTGAAGCCGCAGAAAGGAGCTTTGCATTGATCAAGGAGAAATTATGCACCGCACCAGTCCTTGCTCTGCCCAGCTTTGAAAAGATCTTTGAGGTGGAGTGCGATGCTAGCGGCGTCGGCGTAGGTGCTGTTCTTTCACAAGAGAAGAGGCCAGTTGCGTTCTTTAGCGAAAAGTTGAGCGATGCACGACAGAAATGGAGTACATATGATCAAGAGTTTTATGCCGTGGTGCGTGCCTTGAAGCAATGGGAACATTATTTGATTCAGCGAGAGTTCGTGCTATATTCTGATCATCAAGCCTTAAAGTTTCTGAACAACCAGAAACACATGGACAAAATGCACATCAGGTGGTCTACTTTTCTTCAAAAATTTCCTTTTGTTATTCGTCATAAATCTGGTGCTACTAATTGAGTTGCTGATGCATTGAGTCGTCGAGCCAACTTATTGATGACAATATCCCATGAGGTTGTGGGATTCGAGAGCTTGAAAGATTTATATGCTGAAGATGATGATTTCAAGGACATTTGGGCTAAATGCGAACAGAACCAAGCCGTTAGTGATTTCCACATCACTGACGGGTATCTATTTCGAGGAAATCAGTTGTGCATCCCAAGATCTTCTCTGAGGGAGAAATTGATTCGCGATTTACATGGTGGCGGCTTGAGCGGACATTTGGGCTGAGACAAGACCATTACCAGTCTAGAAGAGAGGTATTTCTGGCCAAAACTGAAGAAAGATGTCGGGATCGTCGTTAAGAAGTGTTATATCTGTCAAACCTCGAAAGGTCAGTCCCAAAATACTGGTCTTTATATGCCTTTGCCTATTCCTAATGGCGTTCTCCAACGCCGGCGGCACCTCATCATCATCCGTGTCGGCCTCAAACACGCCTCCCCCATCCTCCGCCCCCTTCTGTAGCTGCAGCGCGAACTCCATATTCCAAAGCACGTCCCCTATAGCGGGCCGGTCGATCCACTGCTCCTCCACGCACTTCTTTGCCGTCTCCGCAAACTTTTTCAGACACTCTGGCGCGATCTCCGCAAATTCCAAAGTACTAAACTGCACCACGTTCAAATCAAACTGTATCACCTATAAATCGAACTGCACAACCAATTGTTGATTATATATTTCACTATCTCATTGGATACTGATGATACTTAGAAATTCATATTTTCTTCAATAACTGATTAAATACAATAAGAGAGTAAAAAATGTACCGAACAATTGGTATATTTGAAGGGGAAGATCGCGTGAGAGTGTCTGAAGAAGTTTGCGGAGACGACGAAGAAGTGCGTGGAAGAGCAGTGGATCGACCGGCCCGCGAAAGGGAACGTGCTTTGGAATATGGAGTTCGCGCTGCAGCTACAGGAAGGGGCGGAGGACGGGGAAGGCGTGTTCATGGCCGACACGGATGATGATGAGGTGCCGCTGGCGTTGGAGAATGAGTCGTCGTTGTGGTTCAGCATGTGGATCGGTTCGTCAGTCAGCGTGGGCGGGCGGAGCAAGGATTCGTCGGGCTCCGCGTTAACGCCGAGCGCGGTTTTCTTGCAGATCTTTTACCCGGCGGGGAGGTGAGTTGGAGCCTGCGTTACACTTACCTTTTTGACCATACAGTTTCCGGTTCACACAATTGTTTTTTTTCAAGTTTATATCCTTTTATACGACAATGATTTAGATGTTAGTATGAATGGAATATAATAGAGTATATTTTCCATTAAACAATTTAATATATTGTAATTGTCACTTGATGACTGTAGAGGGAGTTAAAAAAATGATTGAGAGGATCAACACCCATTAGCATAAGATCATGGGCCTGGGCCTGACCCATCAATGATTCGCAATAAATGGAGGCCCCCCGTGTCTGCTTTCCTACCGATCTAAAGCAGACCCAGTAAGTATTGTGAGAAAGGAAAATGATATGTCCGACTTAATTACATGTAGTTATATGAAATGAAATATATACTGAGATACATTAATATTTATTTTTCATGTTAAAAAAAGATAAATTTTTTTGCGTCATACACTATGATAGCACTCCATACACTATGATAGCGCAATATATATTAAATTACCATAGTGTATAGAGCTGTAAAACGGACTCAGTATATCAATGCTCTTGTGAGAAAATACTGTTTTGATTATTTTTTAAAGGATACACATCTCTACAAAATATATATATATATATATATATATATATATATATATATATATATATATATATATTTCCGATAATATGCGGTCGGTGCGGTCGTGCGGATTCGACGTGCGTCGTCCGATCGCGGGTCCATCGCATCCAACGGTCGACGTGAATCGCACCCGACCGTCCGATGCGATGGACCCGTGATCGACGGTCCGTGAATCGCGACCGCACGACCGTATAATATCACGACTATATATATATATATATATATATATATATATATATATATATATATATATACTTTTAAGTAAAATGAATGCCACACATTTTGCTTTCTTTTCTAACCTAATAACTTAATTTGGGAATGACAGAATGTCTGTATCACTGATGAGATCTCTTTAGATGACAACTACATACCCTGAAAAAGAAATTGTTCAATAACATCAATTAAGAATCCAAGTGATACACAATTGCAGCTAAAAGGAGATGCAAAATTATCTATCAATGTAGAATTAGCAACCTTACACTCCATAACTATGAATCTATAAAATAAAAGCAATCCAATCATCAGCAGTGCCTCAATTTAATAGAAAACCTAACAATAGTGGTTTACTCATCAAAAGAAGCAGAAGAACAAAAAGAAAGCAAGGCAATATAAACTAGTAGAGCTATTCTTCATTGTAAGAACTCCATCTCCATCCGGGGGGTGGGGGCAAAACTAAGATGAACACTTCAAATTATGATTACCTTGCTCTCTCCATTGTGGTTGTTTTCCTTTGTCTCCTTAACAACATTGTTAACTTCAACTGTGATGTGTGCTTTTTCTTCATCATCCTTGTTTTCATGATTTGCCTCGCCAACATATATATATGATCAGCTCCAATATTGGAAAGATTATTTAGAGAAACTTCCCTATTCATAACCATCTTTTGCTTTTTCTTCCTCATCAAAACAAAGTCCGCCCTTAAAACTGCAATTACATGCCTATTGAGTGTTCTTCGAGTTCGAGAGTTTGCACAAAGTCTTGTAGATCTTCTTAATCGATCCATATCTGCCCAATGAGAATATCTAAAACAAAGAAAGAAGAATAATTAATGAAACTAATTTAGCAATAGATATAAAAATGTAATATATATGTTCAAGAATGAGGCAAATGTAATCTCATAATTATAATTATTTAAAGATAATGTAAAATTTATCTACCTGTATATATAATAAAATAACATTAGTTCACAATAACATTAAATATCAATTCCCACCATGTCTCACTATAATCCTTCTTTGCTAATGTTTCGGAGTCTTCTTAACTAATATATCAATTAATAATGGAGTTTACAATATTCCACATAATTATGTTCCACGTTTGATTAACAAAGTATCTGACTTGGCTACATTTTTCGCTTGATTTCAACCAATCAAGATCATCCGTGTGTAGTTAAAATCATATTATTCGAATCAAATTAGGCAACAAAATTAAAACCCCCAACAAGAAAACCATCAAGAACAGAATTCAAATGATGTGCCCGGACCAACTATGACACATTTTATTATCAGATTAATTACAAACAGCAAAATATGCTGTTAATCAGGTTGGGTGATGAGACATAGATACCCGGGGACTTATTGGGTGATTTAGATGCGCACTTGGCACTTGAGCTTTTTAGAGGCGCACCAACATCTGTGAGCACCAGAGAGAGGGGATTAAAGTCTTAAGGATATAGAGTGTAACTCTAGTTTCAGTAGTACAAATTGGTTTTTTTCCTCACTTTATACTACGAGTTAATATAATCTTGTAGTATTCTTTGTGCATTTTCTATCCATTCAAATGCTTCGTTTCCATGTGGTTTGTGAGTTTTGTGTCTGCTTGAAAGGATATGTGAACTTTTTGTGTGGAAATCCATGTAAGTATTGTCTATATGCTTACAATTTTTTTTCCATCAAGAGCATATAAAAGGAAACAAACAAATTAAAAAAAGAAACAAACATATTTAATAATAAAGGGATCTCGCAATCTCAGAAAATTTTGGAAACAGATTTCACTATCGTTCCACCTCACTTTAATTTTGGGCCATATATACCACATAGTTGACTTGAAGAGATTTTTTAGATGACTTGAAACAATGTGTGCTTCCTCCGTTTATTTACATCTTCACCTCCTCTTCTCCTTCGCAGAGCCTTCTTTCACTCATGATTTGATCTCAAACTCTATTTTTGTCGAGTAAACGTTCAATCTTTTGCTGATCAATGAAGACCCACACAAGAAACCAAAGGCTTTCGCTTCTTCTCCTGGTGGTCGCCGCCATGTCCTTCTCGATCAACCCCATCTCCGCCCAGAAATCCACCTACGTCCCCTCCGATAACATCCTCGTCAACTGCGGCTCGTCCGGCAATTCCACCGCCCCCGACGGCCGCACCTGGGTCGGCGACACCAACTCCAACTACGCCGTCGGCACTGACAAAACAATCAGCGCCATCCCCGCCAGTCAAGACCCGTCGGTACCGACAGTCCCGTACATGACGGCCCGAATCTTCCAGACCCAATTCACCTACTCCTTCACCGTCTCCCCGGGCCGCAAATTCATCCGCCTCTACTTCTACCCCTCCAACTACACCAACCCAAACTTCGTTGATTCGGACTCCTTCTTATCCGTCTCCTCGGGCCCCTTCACCCTCCTCAGCAACTTCAGCGCCCTCTTGACCGGACAGTCCTCCGTAATCAGGGAATTCTCCGTGAACGTGTCATCGAACACGCTGAAACTCACTTTCGCACCCGCGCCCGCGCCAAAGAACGCGTTTGCCTTCGTGAACGGGATCGAAATCGTTTCGATGCCTGACTTCTTTGACTCGAGCTCGAACAAGCTCGACCAACCTCCCATAGTCGGGACGACGAGCACTTTTGTGGTCGATCAGTACACGACGCTCCAGACGGTCGCGAGGCTCAACGTCGGGGGGAATACGGTGAATCCGCCGGATGACTCGGGTCCCCTCTACCGGACATGGGAGAACGACGAGCAATACATCTACGGGGCAGCGGGTGGTGTGACTTACCCGAAGGACCCCAACGTGACAATCAGATACCCGACGAGCGTCCCGAGCTACATCGCGCCTACAGACGTCTATGGCACCGCTCGATCGATGGGTCCAAATCCACAACTCAATCTGAAATTCAACCTCACTTGGACCATCAGCGTTGACGCCGGCTTTACCTACCTCGTCCGCCTCCATTTCTGTGAGATTGCCGCCCCAGTCACGCAGATCAATATGAGGGTCTTCGACATCTTCATCAACAACAAGACTGCCAGATCAGCCTTCGACGTGATCAGGCAAACCAATGGAGGGGGGGTCGGCGTTCCTGTGTACAAGGACTACATAGTGTTCTTCCCCAATTCGACTGAATCACAGGATCTATGGATCGCACTCCACCCGAACACTGACAACGGACCACATGTGGGTTATGATGCGGAGATGAACGGTCTGGAGGTCTTCAAATTGAACGACAGCACTGGCAGCCTCGCCGGGCCGAACCCCCCTATGTTCATGCGAAAGCCGGCCAACTCAACCCCTGGCGCACCGAATAATGGTTCGAATAAGAGTCACAAGTCCTCGGCGGCTATTGCTGGCGGTGTCATTGGAGGGGCACTCGCGCTCGTGCTGGTGTTGTTGGTGGTTTGAGTGGTTTTGAAGAAGAGAGCGGGGTCAAGCCCACGTAAAGAGATCTCACGTGTAATATTTTGAATTTTAAATACTGAGTTTATCACGTATGTATATCCTCATCTAAACTTGGTAATATAGAAGATAAGAGATAATTTTATATCCTAACAAACTCTTTGATGAAAAGATTATAACTGATTTCATAATTGGATTGGGTCATTTCTCCACCTTATAAATAGAGCACATATCTCATCGTTTCATAATTAGAGAGAGAAACCCATTCAGAACATCATGAAATATATTAATGCTTACATGTGGTATCAGAGATCTTGTGTTTTGAACTTCATGATATTCCTATAATGATGAAAACTAATGATCTATTTTATGAATTAAATTGGATTATGCATGTTAATAATAATTATTTATATTTAGATCATGTATGTTTGATGATCATTGTGATGGCTTAAAATCATTGAAAAATATTTTTGTTTAATTTCTACTTTTTGGATTAAATTTATTTGAAATTTTTTGTGTATAAATCCATTAAAGTATGTGAAAATATTAATCCGAAAAAATATAAGAAATTAATTAAGGATATAAATTTCTGATAGAACTGTTATAACCAATTTTATAGATTGATTTTAGATGAAAGATGATGATGTTCTAGTATTTTTTATCCGCATGTAATGATCATATTTGTTAATATCTGCCGTATGAATATTAAGAGGATCTGTTTTTTATTTAATCAAATTATATCAATTATTATAAAGTCCATATGGAGAGATTAATGGCCAATCTGTATGGATGAGATTGACTGGATGGCAGTTCCGTAATTTCCGGGACATTTGGTTATGGCCGATTGTTATCATTCACTAATTATTTCAATTGTGTTATAAATTAAATAAAATACATAAATACAAGAATGCATATAGAAATTCATTCTTAAAACAAATCTATAAAAGAATATAACGTATTGGTATATTTAATTAAGAGAAAATGACCAAAAGAATCTCTTAAAGGTTAGAAATACCTAAATCAATCACTTTTTAAAATTATACTTAAAAAAATCTTCTTTCACAATTTTAGAAACACAAAAGACTAATCTACCCTTATGCAATTAGATCCTTAATATATTCCATATCTCTTAACTTTGTTAAAATATTTCACCTTCTTAATTTTTTTAATATCTTTCACACATTTTCATGTACATGATTTTTTTTTATTTTTAATTCTTTGTGATTACGTGGATTTTGTCCAATATGTACCAATATAATTTGATTTTTATAATGAACTCCATTAAACGTTAATGCTTCCTTAAAAAAATGGATATGTACTAATGACGTCATAAAAAAATGTGAAAGCAAAAAAAAAATTTGAATAAGGATTTAGAATACTAAAATATCATCTACTACATTAAGGCACAACATATATTTAAATTACATATTATAATTATAGACAATGAAAAATGATAAAGAACGTCATGTAAGATATATATAAGAAATATACAATATGACATATAATAACAAAACTTATAAGGGATTGATTTTGGTCATTTATAGAGAGATTGTTGTTTTGTAGGAAAAATATGTTTTTGATGTAGAGTAACCTAACAGGGTTAGAGGGATGTTAATGATTTAATTACATAAGGATAGATTAATCTCTTGTGTTTCCAAAATTGTGAAATGAGGTATTATTTTAAAAAGTGGCTGATATGGGTATTTCAAACTTTTAGAAGATTTTTTTTGTCATTTTTTCTATATTTAATTATGTAGCATAAAGTAAGAAAACTCATTTTTCTTTATCAAAGGAAAATCATAAAATTGTCTGCCATGTCATATACATGATGAATCTCAAATGTTGGAAGTTAAAAGTAATAAGAGATGATAAGATAGTTAGTGGAGTGATTAAGATTGGGGGTTATAGAATTAAATGAGGGGGTTATGGAGCAAAAGAAGTGGTGGTTATGTTATGGAGCAAAAGAAGTGGTGGTTATGTTATGGAGCAAAAGAAGTGGTGGTTATCCACCGTATTCACAACAAATTGAATGTTATTGGTGGGTTGTTATCATGCATGCATGTACGTGATTATTTCAATTTGAAAGTTATGTTAAAGTAGTTATTTCTTTTGTATGATCCGATCATGTGGGCTCTTATATAATCGGGTTGTATAATGTTTTTATTAGTATATATCATGTTTTATCAACCCATAAAGTTTAATGCTTATTAATGTTTAAGTCTAGTATCATATTAATGTTTTTGGATTACATAGAAGTTCACATAAAGTTAAAAGCCCATTGAATTATTTTCTGTTTTTATAACGATGACCTGTTTATAAATAATTTTTAATTATAAGGGTCTAAAGTAAATAGAAATTTATGAATTTATTTTATGATTTACTTATGATGTTAAATTAATATTATGATGTTGTTGATAATTTAAGTCATGTTTAAATTGTAGAATATCATATTATGAATTATTTTCCGCATTATTGTTAATGATAATGATGATGTAAATAATGCATGAGCAATAGTCATTTACATGTATTTTGGGTTTAAGGTTTGGACTGATTGCGAGTCACCAAAGTGACCCAGTTGGAAAGAGTCGAGGATGACAAAACATATAATTGATATTTAATGCATATTATTCTGTATTGAATTAAATGACATTGCAATCGCGGTTTCTTTAATTATGAGATTGTATAGATTCACCCAAAGGAGGATCGATTATCAATTGATTAAGAAACTGGAATAGGGTAATTGGTATTGTATGATTGTTAGGATATGAACTAGATACCCAAAGGTAATAGACCTACCTAATTGATTCATATATATCCAATTAGCCCTATTAGGTGAAGTTTTCACCGTATGAATAAATAGGCTATAGGTATGTCGTGGTATTCACCCAAAGGTGGAATCATGATGATACCACTTGTCTATTATTTTAAATGGTAAGTGTAACTCAAAACATTAATGTTGTGAGCATTTATTTTATGCAGTTGTAAATGCCGTCTCACTGCATTCACATGCTTCATCTGTTTCGATGTTTAGTGGAACAAATCTTTCAGAATGGTCTGAACAAATTCAATTTCACTTGGGTGTTTTGGATCTTGATTTAGCACTTCAGAAAGATAAATCCGCTGCTCTTACTTATTCAAGCAGTGCACATGAGAAAGTTTTGTTCAATGCATGGGAAAGATCGAACAGATTGAGCCTTATGTTTATGTGAATGACAGTAGCTAGTAATATTAAGTTTACACTTCCTGCTACTGTAAATACTAAAGCATTCCTTAAAAATATCAAAGACCGGTTCAAGACTGCTGATGAATCATTAGCCGGAACATTAATGGCCCAGTTGACAACAATGAAGTATGATCGTGTTAGAGGAATGCATGAACATATCCTTGAAATGACAACTCTCGCTGCAAAATTAAAGACTTTAGGATTGAATGTGGATGATTACTTTCTTGTGCAATTCATTCTGAATTCCTTGCCTCCTTAGTATGGTCCATTCCAAATACATTACAATACTATTCAAGAAAAATGGAATGTGAATGAATTAACCAATATGGTTGTTCAAGAAAAGGCAGGGCTTAAGCAACAAGAAAATCATTCAGTTCATATGATCACTCAAGAAGCTAGGAAGAGTGGGAGGAAACCCAGAAAAGACAATAAATGAGGATCACCAAAAAATGATGGACCTGCTGAAGAAAACAAGGTCTTTAAAAAAGGGAAGGTCGAAGACAGAAAATGCTTCTTTTGTAAGAAAGAATGACATTTTTAGAAAGATTGCCATAAACGCATAAGTTGGTTCGAAAAGAAGGGTAAGTCATTATCGTTATTATGTTTTGAATCAGATTTTACTGAAATTCCCTCTAATATTTGGTAGATTGACTTGGGTGCCACAACCCATGTTTTGAATTCTATGAAGGGATTCTTTATGACCCAAAGCATAAGTGCAAACGAGGAGTTTCTCCACATGGGGATTCAAGTTAAAGCTCATATTAAAGTTCTATGAACATATGTTTATTCTTAGATTATGGTTTTCAGCTAGATTTATATCACACATTTTATATTTCTTATGTTATTAGAAATCTTATTTTATTTTTCAGACTTGAAATTAATGGCTATCTGTTTAAGTTTGGCAAAAGATGTTTCATTATGTTTAAGAATATATCTTTTATTGGTTCTGATATTTGGTGTGATGACTTATACAAGATTAATCTTGATTATGTGTTTGTTGAAACCCTTTTGACCCTGCATTCTAATGTTGGAACTAAATTGGGCTTAATTAATGAAAATTTCTCTTACTTGTGGCATAAATGTTTCAAACTTATTTCCACATATATTCGAAAGATTAATGAGAGATGAGATTTTCTCTACTCTAGACTTTTCTGATTTAAGTGTGTATGTGAATTGTATTAAAGAAAAACAAACCAAATACAAGAGTGATGCCACAATAATTATAGAGCTTCTTAAGATTATTCATATGAATATTTATAGACCAATAATCTTCACTTTGTGTTTCAGTGGAGAGAAAAGTATTTTATTATTATGTTTGTCAAATTCCTAGAAAAGCGATATGATTATGGTTAGGAGTATGTTAAGTAATTCCAATTTACCCATAATGTTGTGGATAAAAGTTCTTCCACATGAAAAGAAATTGGATTTTAGAATTATTAGTGGTTATTTTATTAGTTACTCAGAGAAGTCCAAAGGGTATAGGCTTTACTATCCTGATTATAGTATGAAATTATTGAAACCAAAACTTTTAGATTCTTTAAGAGTGGTGAGACTAAGCTTATCAATCGGACGGATACGGAGCGGATCTGTCCATATCCGTATCCGTATCCGAAAATATATATATATATTCGTATCCGTATCCGACGGATATTAAAAATCGATATCCATATCCAATCCGAACCTTTGGATTTGGATTCGGATAATTATCCAAAATATCCGAAACATTTAGATGAGTACAGAGACCCTTATAAAATATCTGATATCAAAGATCCTTATTCATGTTTGATATCCAAAATCTGTAAAAACACCCAACAGATTTTACTCCAGGTCATAAATTTAAAATTCTAGACTAACAAGCCATTCATTTCATTCTAATTCTACCAAAGAAACAAAAATAAAAACAATAAATCCATTCATTACTGAACTATATATAAAAAATGTAGATATGTTAAAAAAAGAACCATTTGCATACATATATACTAGAAGATCAACGGATTGTTTCATCAAACTTTCACTGATCACCCTTTCAATTTGATCTCTCCACTGTTTACTTAATCAATGTTTGTTCACGGTCCAGATTGAGGACTTGGTTGAGTTTGCCTACCAGATGGGACCCCACCATTCTACCAAGCAATAACCTTAACTTCGCTGCTGGAGGAGGAGATGGTGGAGGAGACAACCTGTCAGCGACGCATCAAAGCCCTCTCCGTAGATGGAGTGGAGGGAGAGAGGAGGAGGAGGATCGACAAGGACTAATAGGAGATGGAAATAGAACAATCTTCGATGCCTTCGGGATGGAGAATCAGATCTTCCAATCAAGATTGTTGGCAAGGTGGTGGAGGCGTTGTGGGTGGGTACTGGGTAGGGCTGAGGGGAATGGGGATGGTGACGGCAGAGATTTGGGAGTGGAGAGTGAAAGACTTTGAAACCCTAGTCCCTATTGTTAAAAGTAAGAAATATTAGCAGCCATTGGATCAAATCCAATGGTCCACAAAAAAATCAATATTTAAATCAAATTTTTGGATACGGATAATTTTTTTAGATCGGATACAGATTTTTCAGATATTGAATATTTTCTGCATTTTCGGATACGGATTCGAATCGAATACGGATATTTTTTCGGATAATTGACAGGCTTAGATGAGACCGATAGGAGTGTTGAACCATGAAATATGGTTATTTAACATGTTATATTATATATCTATTTTGTATCCATAACCAATTATGGCCTTGTATAATTTTCAGAAATATTTAATACATATACTTGTTAATCGAACTGAAGTATATGTCACAAATCATTTTTCACATTTTTTTATATATATTAATGCAATTCATTAAAACATATATTTTATTTTTATAAAACATATTTTTTATAAAAATATATTAAAGAATGTGAACAATTTTTTATAAAACATATATTAAAACATATCTTTTATAAAAATGTGCTATTTTAAAAAAACTTAAAACATGTGTAATTTGAAATTTGACGGAAAACAAGGTCGTATTTAATATTATTCTTATTTAACTGTTACCGTCCGCCAACCTAACGTTACCTCATTTTTTCTTTTTTCTTGTTGTGTTCACGTGTAAGTGTTAATTGGACACTGACGACGAGACTGATGAATTGGTCCTGAGGTGATCCTGTCTCCTCCGCATCATCCTCGGATGATTAAACAATTGAGGGTTTCAATTCAATTCATCATTATTTTTTTGTTTGGGTAAACAGTTGATGTTTTACTCTTCAAAATTTAAAATTTAAAATTTTTTTTTTTTTGAAAAAAGTCCCTATAACCCCACCCCTGTAAACTTACTTAAATTCATATAACTCACTGAAAACACCTAGTAAATCTAAATAACTCCTAAATAAAATTTATATTTACAGATAATAAATATTTTGTGAAATATAAAATATATTATCTATTTAAATATTATGATTAGGTGAAGAAATAATTGTTAGGATAATAAAAGATTTTAATAAATTTATTTTCTAATATTACAGTGGCGTTCTTTCGATTTTCATAAGGTTTCCAAGACTGGTCGATTTTCTTTTTTTAAGAAAAAAAATGAAATTTAAAATGACATTACAATGATTTATCATATATGGATAGAATTAATCACATATCTAGTTACTTTCGGATGTAGTAGGGACTAAAAATCGGGGATTTATTGATTTTACATAGATTTTTTTTATTTTCACAAGTTTTCATGTAGTCATATCAATTTTTTCTAAAATAAAAAATAATTTTTTATTTGTTTAGGCAATGTAGAACTAGCCATGTCTAGGCACTCCAATTGTTTTATTTGTTTGAATTGCATATTCGTCTAATAAAGCACACATTATTATGAAAAGTGTAGTATATACCTTGATAAACCATTACATATTTTTAATTTGATGAAAAAAATGAAAAATAATTAGTTGAGCATTCACTACACTCGTGGAGTATATCTAGGAGAATGTATACTATATTTTGTGAAATGTATAGTCGATTGGGTGATGGATTCCGAACCAGATTGGCGATCGCAGGAAGTTGCTTTAGCAATTGTGCAGTCAAACAATTTTACTGTAACAACTTCCTACACACAGATTTCAGACAAATAGTGTTAAAAAACTGTGATTTTTAAAAGCTGAGGGGGGGGGGGTTGAGCTTCCTGCAGAATTAGTTTAAAACTCAAATTCATACATAATCAGTTTTACAATCGTGCAACCAAACACACTCTCACTATACTAACTCTCATGTTGCAAGCCTCTAAGCTCTCACCTCACCCCTCGTGGGCCTAAATGTCGGCTAGCCCAGCCCACCACCCCAAACTAGGCCTAAAATGTAACAATGAAAAAAAAATAACAATTAAAAATTTGACATTTTAAAAAAAGAAATAAAATTATGCAAAACAAAAATCAATATATATATATATATATATATATATATATATATATATATATATATATAGGGAGCCGATTACATGCGGTCGTGCGGTCGGTGCGACCGCGATCACGGGCCGTCGATCACGGGTCCATCGCATCGGACGGTCGGGTGCGAATCACGTCGACCGTTGGATGCGATGGACCCACGATCGGACGGCCCACGATCGCGACCGCACAACCGCACGACCGCACCTCATCGGCCGCGTATATATATATATATATATATATATATATATATATATATATATATATATATATAGGGAGCCGATTAGGTGCGGTTTACGGTCGGTGCGGTGCGCGATCACGGGCCGTCGATCACGGGTCCATCGCATCGGACGGTCGGGTGCGATTCACGTCGACCGTTGGATGCGATGGACCCGCGATCGAACGGCCTACGTCGTAAACCGCACCGACCGCACACCGCACGTAATCGCGACCATATATATATATATATATATATATATATATATATATATATATATATATATATATATATATACGCGGCCGATGAGGTGCGGTCGTGCGGTCGCGATCGTGGGCCGTCCGATCGTGGGTCCATCGCATCCAACGGTCGACGTGATTCGCACCCGACCGTCCGATGCGATGGACCCGTGATCGACGGCCCGTGATCGCGGTCGCACCGACCACACGACCGCATGTAATCGGCTCCCTATATATATATATATATATATATATATATATATATATGTCAACTTATATAAAAGTGATGAAGAATAATTAAGATGGACCATTCATAATTGTATTTAGGGGGGAAACCCTAAATAGTCTAGAAGCTTGAATCATGGATAACGGTTTGACATTAAGGTTAATATTAAGCAATATAGAATAACTCAAGAATTATTTGAGTATAATATGTATTTTTTTTAACCCAAAGAAACTCCTACTATTCTCATATGACATAATCAACAGTATTTTGTCACAAAATTGGCTCCGTTCTATTACCATATTTGTGAATCGTTAATGGGCCAAGCCCAGGCCCAGAGGTCTCTTAATACACCGATGGTACGCCTAACCCCAATTGAAGTCTATACCGGTTTTTTTTAATCATACGCTATCTTATTTAAGTTCATATTATTATATACTTATATGAATTGAAATATATACTGAGTTACACGTTTATGTTTATTTTATTTTATTGAAAATAAATAAATAGATAAATTGTGTGATGGATTTGGACCCATCGATCGAGATCGAGCACTGTCATATACGTCTATAGCATTGGCTAACTGATAATAATATACATTTTTTAGCATAAGTAGACAACAACATGATTAAAGGCTAACAACAAAATGAAATAACCCAAAAAAAACACCCCAATAGCTAATTATTCTTAAATAATAAATGTTAAATTTGGCAATATTTTCAATTACTTTGCCTATCATTTTTTTTAAAATTTTTTTTATATACTTTCATGTACTCACATTTAAAAAAAGGAAACCTTAGTGGACCAATCAATCAAAACATATTTGGTAAGACCATTTTTGGAAGTCAGTTCATCTTTCCAAACTTCGTCAATCAAACTCCACCTATATATTGATCCCTGTTTATTATAAAGTTTTAACCAATTTGATTTTACCTTTTTCTTCATTCGGGCCTATCATTTTTTTTCATTCCCTTTCCTTTGTTTGGCCTCAAAATTCCCTGGGAAGTTTGTCTCGGAATCCGTGCACAGTTGTACACAGCCACACAGGAGTATGTAGTCATCTACCATTACCTTCTCATGCATCTATGGTTTCAATAATTAATTAATTATGTTTTTTTTTTCTTCCTGTAATCATGTTTTTGTTTAATTTAATGACCAACTTTACCACTAATACTTTGTAATAATTAAAAAAACATGCATGCTTGGGTGAAGGTGGTAGTTGTTTTTTTTATTTGTATAGATTAAAATAATTGCTTAAACTCTATGTTATATTATTTTTCATCCAAAGCAATTCTTATATGACTAACTGTGATTAACTGTATTTGGATTTTATAACCGTTGAGAAAATCTCGGGCAAACCTTTGTGAAATTATTAGCCTCAATTAGCCTGAAATATAATTAAACTAAATATACAACTGGCATATCACTCAAACCCTACTAATATTAATGGTATCTATGTATACTTGACAAACAAGTTATTTAATTTGGAGTGTTTACCGACTTGTTTTATATAGATGCGATGGACCCGCGATCGGACGACGCACGTCGAATCCGCACGACCGCACCGACCGCATATTATCGGAAATATATATATATATATATATATATATATATATATATATATATATATATATATATATATATATAGAGGGAAGTGATACTGTGCGACTCATGCGAATGATTTCCAGCGTGTGGGATTGATTTGTGGTCGTTCGATTGGTGTCCCAATGATCGAACGGTCAGATTTGATTAAAAAAATTGATGTTAACCCGGTCACCCAGTCACATGAAAAGGCCCTCTCCTGTTCTCCCTCTCTCTCTCTCTCCTTTTCACTTTTTTTTTTCAAATATGGAGATGAAGCTCTATCGACTAACTTCCCCTCGTCACCTCTCGCGACCAACTCTCCCTTTCGTGACCTCTCCCTCCCAGTCCCCGCACCACCTCCCACGGCTCCTCCCTCCCTCTCCCTCATCCGGGTGACCCACCCACCCATTTGGCACCTCCAACCGCCCCGGCATCCAACGGTGACATCTTACCCGACACCCTAGAGAACCCCTTGACCCCAGTAGCCGCTCATTTTCAAAGATCCCCTCGAGCCTGGCTGTCCCCTCATTCTTGAGATTCTCTCTACCTTGTCCTCCAGCGACCCCCATCGAATATTCTCTCTTTCTCCTTTTAAAAAATAGAGGTGCAAATTTTGAGAACTCATTGTTTTTTTTTTTTGAAGGTTTTGGAGAACTCATTGTTGACTTCCTTTTGTGGGTAGTTGCTATGTGTGTTTAATTTTGTTAATTTTGTTTTCAACAATTTGAATCAATAGTTGCTTTGATATATCAAATCTGAAAAGTTGTTATTCCATTGCCACCCGATTGTTTTGGTGATTATGTGAATTTCCCCTATGTTCAATTAGTTGATATGCATCCATTTGTTGTCATCTATTTGTTAAAATGTTTAGTGGTGTTGTTATATTTGTTAACATATTTGTTGTCTTTGTTGATATACATCTATTTGCTGTCATATGTTTTTTGTTCTTTTTCTGAATGTTTGATTTCGTTGGGGTTGTTATAATTACAAGATTGATGAGGATAAATAGAGGTCAAAATTATAATGAGAAGGTAATCAAATACTAGACATGCAACTAAATGAATTCCCTATCAAAATTTTAAACCCTATACAACTGTTGCCTTTCATATATGAGCTCAAATTTCCTATCATAGCTTAAGCCAAAAGAATGACTAATGAAGGCTGCATATACTTTCAGGATACAATCAGATTAATGATTTTTATCATGATGTGTTGGAATATTTGGAAAGCAAAAAATTTAATGGCCTTTCATCAGGATGTTCCACGGGCTTAATTGATTGCTTATCTTGCCTTAAACCATGTCTGGGAGTGCTTCAGATATATGCAAAACAGGGTAGTCCCTAATTTCAGTATTATGCAAGAAGAGGTCATCATTCCTTTCAGGGGACTGCATGGTCAAAGAGTACAAGGACTATATGTAACAAAGACCTACTAAAAAAAGTACCAACTCATGCTTTGCTGATTAACACTAACAGTGACAAGTGAAACTGATAAATTTATTCAGCATGAAGAGAATTGATTAACTAAACAAAGAACTCATTTCTAATAAAATTCAACCATTCAACAAATGAAAAGCACTAAAACTAATATACAATTGTATTTCCTGCCCATAACAAGAAAATATTGTATCCCAAATGTTACCAAATTCATATAAGATTCTCAAAATCAGGGGGACCAACAACATTCTTTGTCGGTTCAGATGCTGAAGCACTGGTTCATCTATTACAGGGCTCCAGTGTCGGGCCACTGTAGTTATAGGAAATTTTTGAAGACATTATTAGGGGGCTGCGATTATTTGCATGATCCAATCCGGTTTATTATAAGTTAATAGACAGGCTGTGGAGGCACATGATCAGAAACTAGCTAAAATGGCTAGAAGAATTTGAATATCAGTGCATATGTTTGTAAGCTTGTTATATATGTTTTTGTTATACTTTTAATATAATACAACCAACATGCCACTTCACAAAAAAAAGCCTCTTTCCATGGATGACAACATCAACATAAGTCCCTAAACTAAAAAAGAAATATGCAGTTATATTTGAATAGAGATACTTTCAATTTGTTTATATTTGGTTGCTATACATTGTGTTAAGTCTTGTTTTATTTATGTATACTGAGTTGTTCATGTAGAAGCAAAGGAGAACTCACCAATGAATTTGGGACATAGTATTGGCACCATATTAGTTCTACAAATGTTTTATTACATAATTTCTCACATTTGAAAATTTACTTATTGCAGTGTTGGCAATCTAGACCTAGAACATATCAAGTGCAGTCACCAACAACACTACGCATCAATTTAGATCTAGAACTCTGTAATATCAAACATTTGGGAAGGATGGGGGTTGGGGATGGATGTCGGGGCCGTTATCAAAATCAAACTTGATTACATGATTGAGAAAGATCAGTTTCTGATGTTAAAAAATATATTCATAAATATGATTTGTTGCTAAAGAGAAGAATGATAGTCCATTGTATTATAATGTCTTTTTAATGTTCTGTATTCTAATGATAGTAAGAAGATGTACAATGAATTGCAAACAAAATATTGTGAACAGCTTAACAGCTTATTATTGATTGTAGCAGGTAATATCTTAAACTGGTCAATTGTTATTTGATGGTCTTCAAAATTCTCCAGGTCCATGATTTAACTACTAGTTACATATTATTTTATCAAGAGTTGACTAGATATTTGATTATATTACATACTTGTGAGATTAAATTACATACATACTATGGTAAACAAGAGTTGAGTGGATACTCCAGATCCATGATGTAACTACTAGTTACATACTATGGTAAACAAGAGTTGAGTGGAAACTTGATTGTATAAAATAATTATGAAATTAAATTACATATATACATGCTAGAATTTACTGGATTATCGAAGCTACCAATCTTGTTGAATGGGTTTTCACCTCTCGCAATTACCTATATACAACTCACCAATTACATATATAGGTGAAGTTACTTAACTACTTGTGAAAATAACTTACATACATACACTAAGTATTTGTAGCTACCAAAATATCTCTGGATTGTTTTAAAACACAATTACCAACATACATTTAACAGGTTACATATATTGGTGTAATGACTTAACTACCTATGGAAATAAATTTCATACATACACTAATTATTTGGAGATAGAACAATATGTATGAATGTGTTTTAAGACACAGTTACCTACCTAGATTTTGCAGGTTACATATATTGGTGAATTGACTTAATTACCTGTGGGCTTAAATTACATATGTACACGATTTGACTTAGTCATTGTTTGAAGTTACCAATATCTCTGGATGTGTTTTAAGACAGAACTATCTACATAAGACTAAATAGTTACATATATTGGTAAAGTGAATTAACTACCTGTAAGCTAAAATTACATACATATACGAATTGACTTATTCACTGTGTAAAGTTACTAACATATCTGGATGTATTTTAAAACACAGTTATCTACATAAAACTAACTAGTTACATATATGTGTGAATGGACTTGACTACCTGTGAGAATATATTACATACATACACGATTTGACGTATTCACTGTGTGAAGTTACCGATATATATATATATATATATGAAAAAGTAAGAATAGTTTTGCATCACTACCTAATTTTCTTTTACAGAACACAAGAATTAGAGGTACATCATGATAATCAATGCCTTTTTTATATTTCTTTTATTGTTTTTGCTTTATTTTTTTTGCCTTGATGAACGCTTCCATGTGCTATTTAGTTTTTTTTCCAACATTCATAACATTTTGATGCTTTAATCAATCTATTTAGTCTTTCATGTGTGCTGCTGTCTGTTCTCTCTCTCTTTTTCTCTCTCTCTCTCTCTCTCTCTACACTACAAGAGAAGTACATTACAGTGACGGTTTATAATCATCATCATAAGCTAAAAACCGTTTCTAATCCCTGTGGTGACGTTTATATATACGCTCTTATATGTGGTGTCTTATTATGTATATAGTGACATTTTGACATATGTATGATGGCGGTTAAAAACCGTTATTATACATATCTTATAGTGATGGTTTTAACCATCACGTTAAGTGTATTTAAGTTTAAAAAAACTGAAGGACACTGCAACCGTAGCATATCAAGAATAACAATAGCGATAGTTTTAAACGTGGCTAAATATTGAAAGTCAATTAAGTTTATACCTATAATAAGAATTACATTTAAGTCCTAAAATAGATATTTGCTCAAACCAAATATAAAATTCAAAATGTCATTTAAAAGATGATATTTGAATAATATTCAAAATTACAAAAATTAAAATCGATAACAAAAATTATTAGCCTCTATTAGCCTGAAATATAATTAAACTAAATATACAACCGGCAGATCACTCAAACCCTCCAAAAATTAATGACATCTATGGATACATGACATGTAAGCTATTTAATTTGGAGTTTTTACCGAGGCTTTATCTTATATATATATATATATATATATATATATATATACACACGGGGGCGATTACGTGCGGCGTGTGGCGGGTGCGGCGACGACGTGGGCCGCTCGATCGCGGGTCCATCGCATCCAACGGTCGACGTGAATCGCACCCGACCGTCCGATACGATGGACCCGTGATCGACGGCCCACGATCGATGCCGCACCTGCCGTTCGCCGCACCTAATCGGCCCTATATATATATATATATATATATATATATATATAAATTATTAGGTGCGGCGAATGGCAGGTGCGGCCGCGACGTGGGCCGTCCGATCGCGGGTCCATCGCATCCAACGGTCGACGTGAATCGCACCCGACCGTCCGATGCGATGGACCCGTGATTGATGGCCCGTGATCGCTGCCGCACCCGCTGTTCGCCGCACGTAATAACGTCCCTATATATATATATATATATATAGAAAAGTTAGAATAGTTTTGCATCAGTACTTTTTTTTTTTTTAACAGAATACAAGAATTAGAGGTATATCATGATAATCAATGCCTATTCTGTATTTCTTTTATTGTTTTTGCTTTATATTTTTTTCCTTGATGAACATTTCCATGCAATAATTGTTTTTCTTTTTCCAACATTCATAATGTTTTGATGCTTAATCAATCTAATTAGTCTTCCATGTGTGCTGCTCTTTGTTCTCTCTCTCTCTCTCTCTGGTAATTACTCTTATTGGCCAACATGGATTATCTATGTCTCATCACCCAACCTGATTAACAACATATTTTACTGTTTGTAATTAATCAGATAATAAAATGTGTCATAGTTGGTCCGGGCACATCGTTTGAATTCAGTTCTTGATGGTTTTTTTGTTGGGGGTTTTAATTTGGTTGCCTAATTTGATTCGAATAATATGATTTTAACTACACATGAATATAGATGATCTTGATTGGTTGAAATCAAATGAAAAAAGTAGCCAAGTCAGATATTTTGTTAATCAAACGTGAAACATAATTATGTGGAATATTGTAAACTCCATTATTAAATGATATATTAGTTAAGAAGACTCCAAAAAATTAGCAAAGCCTTCGTGCATCATCCTTGTTTTCATAGCTTCCCTTTTCTTAACCATCTTTTGCTTTTTCTTCTTCATCGAAACAAAGTCCGCCCTTAAAATTGCATTTACATGTCTATTGAGTGCTCTTCGAGTATGAGAGGTTGCACAAAGTCTTGTAGATCTTCTCAATCCATCCATATCTGTCCAATGAGAATATCTAAAACAAAAAAAGAAGAATAATTAATGAAACTAATTTAGCAATAGATATAAAAATGTAATGTATATGTTCAAGAATGAGGCGAATGTAATCTCATAATTATAATTATTTAAAGATAATGTAAAATTTATTTACCTGTATATATAATAAAATAACATTAGTTCACAATAACATTAAATATCGATTCCCACCATGTCTCACTATAATCCTTCTTTGCTAATGTTTCGAAGTCTTCTAACTAACATGTTATTGAATAATAAATGAGTTTTATTATATATGTCAAACAAGTTCACAATGTTGTTCAGGAGACAAAGGAAAACAACCACAGTGGAGAGAGCAAGGTAATCATAATTTGAAGTGTTCATATTTTTTTATAAGATCCAATCAACACCTAATATATTTGATGGTAATGTAGTAAAGGTAAACTAAGATTGCTGTTTATTTTGTGTGTATCAGACTGATGTTTCGCATTCGATTGATTCGAGTTACGCTTGGATTCAAGAGGCTACAGAACAGGTGCGTGGAATGGGAAAGACTATGGATGCAATGATTCAGGCTTGGGCATGGCGTAGACCTGACATGATTGATGAGATAAATCAACTGTTGATCGGAGAGAAGATTCAAACACATGCAACCCCATCTTACTTTTGCCCCCTCCCCCCCGGATGGAGATGGAGTTCTTATCATGAAGAATAGCTCTACTAGTTTACATTGCCTTGCTTTCTTCTTGTTCTTCTGCTTCTTTTTGATGAGCAAACCATTATTGCTAGGCTTTCTATTAAATTGAGGCATAGCTGATGATTAGATTGCTTTTATTTTATGGATTCAGAGTTATGGAGTGTGAGGTTGCTAATTCTACATTGATATATATTTTTGCATCTCCTTTTAGCTGCAATTGTGTATCACTTGGATTCTTAATTGATGTTATTGAACATTTCTTTTTCAGGGTATGTTGTTGTCATCTAAAGAGATGCTCATCAGTGATAGAGTCATTCTGCCATTCCCAAATTAAGTTATTAGGTTAGAAAAGAAATGCAAAATGTGTGGCATTCAATTAACTTAAAGTATATATATATAGTTGTAGAGATGTGTATCCTTAAAAAATACTCAAAACAAGTTGGGGATGCAAAAAATACTCAAAACAATATTGTCTCACCAGAGCACTAATATATTAAATTTGTTTTGCAGTATCATACATTATGATAACGTAGTATATACTGCACTATTATAGTGTATGCAGTTTATCACAGTATATGACAGTATATGATGTCAAAAATTTATTATTTTTTTAACATGAAAAAATGCACTATTATATTTAAATATATATTTCGTTTCATATAACTATATATGTTTTAATTAGAGAGTGTATGATTTAAAAAAAAAAAAAACAAGTGTAAGATAACAATTGAGGATGTACTAGGTTAGACATATCATTGTCCTTTCTCACAATACTGGGTCAGCTTTAGATTGGTGGGAAAGCAGACACGGGCTCCATTCTTTTACCATCAGTGAATCATTGACGGGTCAGGCTCCAACTCACCTCCCCGCCGGGTTCAAGATCTGCGAGAAAACCGCGCTCGGCGTTAACGCGGAGCCCGACGAATCCTCGCTCCGCCCGCCCACGTTGACCGATGAACCGATCCTCATGCTGAACCACAACGACGGCTCGTTCTCCAACGCCAGCGGCACCTCATCATCATCCGTGTCGGCCTCGAACACGCCTCCGCTGCAATCCTCCGCTGCTTTCAAATACGGGTCCACGATCGACCCGATCGTCCCCCTCTTCACGCACTCCACCCCCCACTCCGCGAGACTCACCTCCTCCGCTGGCAGCGCCGTGTTCAGCACGGGCCGCGCGCACAGCACCTCAAAGAGCACCACCCCGAACGAGTACACGTCGGACTTCTCCGTCAGCTGCTGCCTAAGGAAGTACTCCGGGTCGAGGTATCCGAAGCTCCCCTTCACGACCGTTGTCACGTGCGTGTCCCCAAGCGCCGTCGGTCCCGTCCTCGAGAGCCCGAAGTCCGAGACCTTCGCGACCCAGTTGTCGTCTAACAGGATGTTCGTCGTGTTCACGTCGCGGTGGATGATCGGGTGCTTCACCCCCGTGTGTAAATAGTGGAGCCCGCGCGCGGCGCCGATGCAGATGTCGAGGCGTTGCTTCCATGGGATTGGGGGGTTCTGGGTTCTATAGAGGTGCTCGCGGAGGGTCCCCTGACCCATGTAGTCGTACACGAGGATCATCTCACAGTCCTCCTCGCAGTAGCCGATGAGGGAGACCAGGTGCCTGTGCTGCAGCTTCGACAACATCTCGATCTCTGTTTTGAACTCGTGCACGCCCTGCTCTGACAGTGGGTTCCCCCGCTTGATCGCGACGCGGGTCGCGCCATTGTCGATGAAACCCTTGTAGACCTTCCCGAACCCGCCGACGCCGAGCAGGAGCGCCTCATCGAAGTTGTTCGTGGCATCCCTGATCTCCGCGAAGGAGAAGTGGCGGCAGTGTTTTGACGGAAGGGATGACATCGATGTTGTATAGGGCGAGAAGGGGAACCCCCATGACGGACAGTCGCTTGACCCTGCGCTCTTCTTCAAAACCACCCAAACCACCAACAACACCAGCACGAGCGCGAGTGCCCCTCCAATGATACCGTCAGCGATAGCCGCTGAGGACTTGTGACTCCTATTCGAACCATTATTTGGTGCGCCAGGGGTTGGGTTGGCCGGCTTTTGCATGAACATAGGGGGGTTCGGCCCAGCGAGGCTGCCAGTGCTGTCGTTCAATTTGAAGACCTCCAGACCGTTCATCTCCGCATCGTAACTCGTAGGTTTGCTGTCGGTGTTGGGGTGGAGGGCGATCCATAGAAACTACGATTCGGTCGAGTCAGGGACGAGCACTACATAGCCCTTGTATACAGGCACGCCGAGTCCCATTCTATTGGTTTGCGCGATCACGTCGAAGCCTGTGTCGGCGGTCTGGTTGTTGATGAAGATGTCGAAGACCCTCATATTGATTTGCGAGACTGGGGCGGCAATCTCACAGAAATGGAGGCGGACGAGGTAGTTAAAGCCGGCATCAATGTTGATGATCCAAGTGAGGTTGAATATCAGATTGAGTGATGAATTTGGGCCCATCGACCGAGCCGTGCCATGATAAAATGTGATGCAAAATCACTTCGTATGTCTTTGAGTTTCACATGAGTTTCACTGGGTTTGAAAGAGTATTCCACAATTTATGGGATTTGTTATTAGTGGATGTGTTGTTTTGAATGTGGTTAGTGATGTGTCAGATGTTTGTTATTGTTAGTGGGTTTCATGTTTGTTATTCTTAGTGGGTAGTTATTAGAGAGTGAGTCACGTTTAGTGTTTTGTAATGCCTATAAAAGGGCTA
Source organism: Acorus calamus (assembly GCA_030737845.1). Lineage (NCBI taxonomy): Eukaryota > Viridiplantae > Streptophyta > Magnoliopsida > Acorales > Acoraceae > Acorus > Acorus calamus. The sequence goes on along the minus strand of CM060877.1, from coordinate 1,157,463 downwards.
ACTATCTTTCCCTATCAAGTAGTGAAGCAATCTTTCTTTCCTAAATTAATTTGTGCTTGCTCTCTTATTTTTTCTCCTCTGTTTTCTGCTAGTTTGCTGAAGCAAACAACTCCCAGTGCTCATCTTTTTCAACATTTTTGGTATTAGAGCCCAGGTCTGATCTGCGTTGGGCGTACTCACCAATTACAGAGGCTTATTGCTGAAGCGTAGAGCCTTCAAGGAACCAAACGTGAAGGGGTGATAAGAGGTATTCACTTCGCATAGAAACTATTCGATAAAAGTTCTGTGAGAGTTTTTTTCAAATCTGTTGGTATGAATACTCTCAACCTTTCTCAGTCATTGGTCCCTATATTTAATGGTGATAACTATGAGTTTTGGAGCATTAAGATGAAGACATTTTTTATTTCTCAAGATCTTTGGGATCTAGTTGAAAATGGGTATGCAGAAATTGAAAGTTCGAAGGCATCAGAGAAGAGTACTGCTGAATTGAAGGAGCTTCGAAAGAAAGATGCAAAAGCCTTGCTTGTTCTCCAACAAGCAGTGCATGAATCCATCTTTACCCGAATTGCAAATGCTACAAAGTCAAAGGAAGCATGGACCATATTGAAGCAAGAGTTCCATGGTGATAGCAAGGTAACAATAGTGAAACTTCAAACCTTGAGAAGAGAATTTGAAACTCTTTTCATGAAAAATTCAGAATCTGTGCAAGAGTTCTTCTCTAGAGTTTCCATTATTATAACTCATATGAGAACATTTGGTGAGAATATATCAGATCAAAAGGTTGTTGAAAAGGTGTTGAGGAGTCTTCCTTCCAAGTTTGATCATGTGGTCACTGCGATAGAGGAGTCTAAAGATATGTCTGTTTATTCTATTAATGAATTAATGGGCTCTCTTTTAGCTCATGAACAGCGAATAAACAGGTTTGAAGAGAAGAAGGTTGAAAGTGCATTTGAATCAAGGGTGGACAGTCCAAGTAAGAGCAAATATGTTGAAGGTACATCTAACCAAAAGAATGCAGGAAGAGGCTATGGACGTGGCGGCTATCGAGGCCGTGGTAGAGGACGAGGACGGTCTAATATGCATCATCAGCATAAAGAAAGTAATATACAGTCAAATTACAAGCAAAAGCAATGCAGTTTTTGCAAGAAATATGGCCATTTTGAAGTAAATTGCTGGGAAAAGCAAAACAGCAGGCAAATTTTGTTGAAGAAAAGGAAGAGGAAGGTAACTTGTTTCTTACTTATCTTAATCCTAAAGAAAGTAAGACTGATGTATGGTTCTTAGATAGTGGTTGCAGTAACCATATGTCAGGAATTAGAGAACTCTTCTGCAGTTTGGATGAATCCATCAAGTTACAAGTTCGGCTTGGGGACAACAAGCAAGTTCAAATTGAAGGAAAGGGAACTATTGCCACAAAGATTGGATCAGGTACCAAAAAATTAATTCATGAGGTTTATTATATACCTGGTCTAGTTCATAACTTGTTAAGTGTTGGGCAATTAATTCAAAGAGGGTATTCTGTTATGTTTCATCATGAAATGTGTGAAATTAGAAGCCAAAATTCTGCTATGCTTCTTGCTAAGATTCAGATGACAGAAAACAAAATGTTTCCTCTTAAGCTTTCATCTCTTGATGATTGTGCACTGGTTGCTAATGTTGAAAATGATTCATGTCTTTGGCATTTGCGTTATGGACACTTGCATTTTAATGGGCTGAAATTGTTAAGTCAGAGAAAGATGGTGTTTGGTTTGCCTTCTATTGTTTGTACTGATGGTGTTTGTGAAGGTTGCATTTATGGAAAGCAGCATCGTTTGCCATTTTCAGTTGGAAAAGCTTGGAAAGCCAAAATGCCTCTAGAACTGGTTCATGCAGATATTTGTGGCCCAACTAATACTTTATCTTTGAATAATAGTAGATATTTTCTGTTATTCACTGATGATTTCACTCGCATGAGTTGGGTTTATTTTCTTTCTTACAAATCAGAGGTGTTTGAAAAATTTCAAGAATTCAAGGCTTTTACAGAAAAAGAAAGTGGACATGTTATAAAAATTCTTCGAACTGATAGAGGGGGAGAATTTTTGTCTAATGATTTTAGCTCTTTTTGTAAGCAAAATGGCATTCACAGGCAGTTGACAGTAAGAAGAACTCCTGAGCATAACGGAATTGCAGAAAGGAAAAACAGGACCGTCATGGAAATGGCTAGAAGCATGTTGAATGAAAAGCGCCTTCCTAATCAGTTTTGGGCAGAGGCAGTGGCAACATCAGTCTATCTCCTAAACAGATCACCAACAAAGGCAGTGCGCAACATGACTCCTTATGAAGCATGGTGGAAGCGAAGGCCCGATGTGAGTATTTTGAAAGTTTTTGGTTCCATTTCTTATTCATTGATTGATTCTAGTGATCGAACCAAGTTAGATAAGAAAAGTGAAAAATGCATCTTTGTTGGATATAGTGGTGAAACCAAGGGTTATCGTTTATATAATAATATACTAAAAAATTAATCATCCGTCGAGATGTTATTTTTGATGAGAACAGCTTTTGGGACTGGAAAGGAGAAAAACAGCATGTACCACTTGTGGAGAATGAAGTCGAGATCAGTCTGTGCAGCAACAGTAGCACTCACAATAGTCCGGGCAGCAGCAACAACACTCATATCAGTCCAAGCAACAGCAGCAACACTCACATCAGTCCCGACAGCAGAAGTAGCACTCAGATCAGTCCGGACAACAACAATAGCATTCGTGTTAGCCTGGACAGCAGCATCGATCCTACTCTTGATAGTGATACTCCTCCAAGGAAGGTGCGATCTTTGAAAGATGTTTATGAATCTTGCACTTATGTTCTTATGGTTGCAGAACCTTTGAGTTATGTTGAGGCACAAGGAAAAGAAGAATGGGAGAATGCTATGAAAGAGGAGATACAAGCTATTGAAAAAAATTATACATGGGAGCTAGTGGACTTGCCACCTAACAAAGATCCTATTGGTGTGAAATGGGTCTACAAGGTGAAACAAAATACAGATGGAACTGTGCAAAAATTCAAGGCAAGACTCGTTGCTAAGGGATATGCACAAAAACATGGTATTGATTTTTTTGATACCTTTTCTCCTGTTGCTAGGCTTGAAACTGTTAGAATTATTTTGGCATTAGCAGCTCAAATGAAATGGGATGTGTTTCAGTTTGATGTTAAATCTGCCTTTTTGAATGGTTGTTTGGAAGAAGAAGTGTATGTTGAACAGCCACAGGGATTCATCATCGAAGGGGAAGAGAATAAAGTGTATAAATTGAAGAAGACACTTTATGGACTTAAGCAAGCCCCAAGAGCATGGTATAGCAGGTTGGACTCCTATTTTCATCAGAATGGCTTCTGTCGAAGTAAAAGTGAGCCTACTTTGTATGTGAATGTATTCTCATTGTTTGTGTTTATGTGGATGATATTATATATTGTGGTTCTTCTAATATTCTCATCAAAGAATTTAAGGAGAATATGATGCATGAATTTGATATGTCAGATTTGGGCTTGCTATATTATTTCCTTGGTCTTCAAATTATGCAAACCAATGATGGCATTTTTATTTCTCAAGAGAAGTATGCATTAGATTTGCTCAAGAAATATAATATGTTGAATTGCAAGTCCTCTGCTACACCAATGAACACAAGTGAGAAGTTGTCTATGAATGATGGGACTCCAAAGGCAGATGAAAGGTTCTTCAGAGGCTTGATTGGTGGACTAATGTTTCTAACTCATTCTCATCCAGATATCATGTTTCCTATTAGTTTGGTCTCCAGATTTATGCATAGTCCATCAACTCATCATCTTGGAGCAGCAAAACGGATTCTTCGTTATATTCGGGCAACAAGTTTTATAGAAGACAGGAAAAGCACAAGTGGTTTTATATTCAGCCTTGGTTCGGGAGCTATATCATGGAGTTCAAAGAAGCAAGCCATCACTGCTTTATCTTCTTCTGAAGCTGAGTACATCGCCGCTTCTTCAGCTGCTTGTCAAGCTATTTGGATGCGAAGGATCTTGGAGGATATGCACCTAACTCAAGCATGCGCAACGGAGATCTATTGCGACAACAAAGCTACCATCTCAATGACGAAGAACCCAGTCTTTCATGGAAGGACGAAGCACATCGAGCTCCGCCACCACTTCATTCGTGATGTCGTCGCAGAAGGCTTAATAATGATGAAGTATTGTTCAACAAATGATCAAGTTGTAGATGGATTTACTAAAGCACTCTCCTACCCAAAGTTCCACAAGTTCAGATCTTCACTTGGTGTTTCCTGCTTTGCATCAAGGGGGAGTGATAAAATGTGATGCAAAATCACTTCGTATGTTTTTGAGTTTCACATGAGTTTCACTGGGTTTGAAAGAGTATTCCACAATTTATGGGATTTGTTATTAGTGGATGTGTTGTTTTGAATGTGGTTAGTGATGTGTCAGATGTTTGTTATTGTTAGTGGGTTTCATGTTTGTTATTCTTAGTGGGTAGTTATTAGAGAGTGAGTCACGTTTAGTGTTTTGTAATGCCTATAAAAGGGCTAACTATCTTTCCCTATCAAGTAGTGAATCAATCTTTCTTTCCTAAATTAATTTGTGCTTGCTCTCTTATTTTTTCTCCTCTGTTTTCTGCTAGTTTGCTGAAGCAAACAACTCCCAGTGCTCATCTTTTTCCAACATGCCATAGACCTGTGCAGGCGCGATGTAGCTTGGGATGCTCGCCCGGTATTTGATTGTCACGTTGGGGTCCTTTGAGTAAGTCACACCACTCGCAGCGGCGTCGAAGTATTGCTCGTCGTTCTCCCATGTCCGGTAGAGGGGGCCCGAATCATCTGGCGGATTCACCATATTCCCCCCGACGTTGAGCCTCGCGACTGTCTGGAGCGTTGTGTACTGATCGACCACAAAAGTGCTCGTCATCCCGACTATGATAGGTTGGTCGAGCTCGTTCAAGCTCAAGTGAAAGAAGTCAGGCATCGAAACGATTTCGATGCCGTTCACGAAAGCAAAGGCGTTCTTTGGTGTGGGCGCGGGTGCGAAAGTTAGTTTCAACGCGTTCGATGACACATTCATGGAGAATTCCCTGATTACGGAGGACCGTCCGGTGAAGAGGGCGCTGAAGTTGCTGAGGAGGGTGAAGGGGCCGGCGGAGACGGAGAAGAAGGAGTCCGAATCAACGAAGTTTGGGTTGGTGTAGTTGGAGGGGTAGAAGTAGAGGCGGATGAATTTTCGGCCGGGGGAGACGGTGAAGGAGTAGGTGAATTGGGTCTGGAAGATTCGGGCCGTCATGTACGGGACTGTCGATACCGACGGGTCCTGACTGGCGGGGATGGCGGTGATTGTTTTGTCAGTGCCGACGGTGTAGTTGGAGTTGGTGTCACCGACCCACGTGCGGCCGTCGGCGGTGAAATTGTTGGACGAGCCGCAGTTGACGAGAATGTTATCGGAGGGGACGTAGGTGGATTTCTGGGCGGATATGGGGTTGATCGAGAAGGACATGGCAGCGACCACCAGGAGAAGAAGCGAAAGCCTTTGGTTTCTTGTGTGTGTCTTCATGGATCAGCAAAAGATTGAACGTTTACTCGACAAAAACAGAGTTTGAGATAAAATCATCAGTGAAAGAAAGGCTCTGCGAAGGAGAACAGGAGGTGAAGATGTAAATAAGCGGAGGAAGCACACACTGTTTTAAGTCATCTAAAAAATCTCTTCACGTCAACTTTGTGGTTTATATGGCCCAAAATTAAAGTCAGGTGGAACGATTGTGAAATCTGTTTTCCAAATTTTCAAGATTGCGAAATCCCTTTATTTTTAAATCTGTTTGTTTCCTTTTTAATTTGTTTGTTTCCTCTTTATTTGCTCTTGATGGGAAAAAAATTGTGAGCATATAGACAATATTTCCGTGGATTTCCACACAAAAAGTTCACACATCCTTTCAAGCAGATACAAAATTGGCAAACCACATGGAAACCGAAGCATTTGAATGGATAGAAAACGCAGAAAGAATACTATAGATTATATTAACTAGTAGTATAAAGTGAGAAAAAAACCAAGTGTACTACCGAAACTAGAGTTATAGTCTATTTCCTTAAAACTTTAATCGCCTCTCTCTGATGGTCACAGATGTTGGTGCGCCTCTAAAACACTCAAGTGCCAAGTGCGCTTCTAAAACACTCAATACGTCCCCGGGTGATGGCGCGTACTCGCAAGGAAAAGTCCACCATATGGTGTCCACCAAAAGCAATTCTAAATTACAAGGATTCCATCTTATAAATCTTCAATATTTTTTCTCAACAACCATGTGAGACCATTACTTTTTCTTGTCCAATCACCAAACACTTTCATCATGTTATTAAGAAAGCTTTGAATCCAATTTTTTCATTCACAAAAAAATGGTTTTGAGATTGTAAATATACTACGTTCATCTCCTCGACGAGAGGAACGTTATCCAATGAATTTTCACTAAAAATAATCAGTGGAACCCAAACTCATTTTAACTAAGAAATAGTAAAAAACGCAAGTTTTTTCAACAACAATTACACCTTACGTTAATTTTAATTATAACTGTAGCACTTTTACTAAAAATTCGGTTGTTCATCCTTAAGGATCTAATTATGCTGAAGTTGTTGAAGACGGTGAAGGAGACAACGGAGACGAAGAAGGAATTGGAATTGACGAAGGTTGGGTTGGTGAAGTTCTGGGCGGAGATTGGGTCGATCGAGGTGGGCATGGCGGCGACCACCAGGAGAAGAAGCGAAAGCCGGGTTTGGTTTCTTGTGTAAGTCTTCATGGATGGATCAAGTAAAGATTGAATTTTTACTCAACAAAAAGAGAGTTTGAGATCAAATCAGTGATACCCAGAACAATCAGCCATGAAAGGAACCAAGGAAGCACTGCGAATGAGAAGAAGAGGCGAAGGTGTAAATAAGTTCTCGACAAAAAATATTATTTACTCAACAAAAATAATCTCCAGGTCAACTGGTCATTCTCGTCCGTTCGATTGGTGGACTCAAATTCTGTAGACAGTAGAGTGATCCATCAAGTGACCGGTACTGATGTTTGTATATTTTTTTGTTGGAGTCTCGTCAGTGTCCAATGGACACTTGACACGTGGACACAACGAAAAAAGAGAAAAAAGAAAGTGCAACGTTAGGTTGACTGCAATAATATTTTCAACCCAAATGTTAAAATGTACATGTTTTGAATTTTTAAAATATAATAAATTTTATTAAATGAGTTACGTGAGTTTATAAAAAAAATAAAATAGATGTTCTAATGAATTGCATTAATATATTTATAAAAAAATGTGATTCTATTGATGCATATATCTCGTTAATATAAATATATACTACGGTGGTTTTCGATCGACGCATATGAGATTTGAATTGGGATTGAAAAAAAAGACGGTGTGTAACAATATAGCCTTAGATAAATTACTTTAATACACTAATCAGATTTTTTTGGAAGGGCTTATAAAAAAAAAAATGGAAGATTTTGTAATTTTTTTTTCAAGTGTATGTAAGTTCTTTTTTTGTTAAAGATAGTCCTCATAAATGACTTTTCAATATGTAACTAATTATAGCCTTGCATAATATTCAGAAATGTCTAATACATATACTTATTAATCAAATTGAACTACATATCTAATAATTCAGTTCGATTAACACGTATATGTATTAGACATTTCTGAATATTATACAAGGCTATAGTTGGTTATAGAGGGGTAAAATCGGTATTTATAAAAGATTTTTTACATTTTTAACATATTGTAGGATTTGTTTTGGTATACTGTGTTTTTAACTTGGGTTAACCAAACAGAATATTTCTTAATTCATAGGCTTATTTAAATTTACATAAATATTTTCAAGGGGTTACATGGATTTCAAACAATTTACATAGAGTTTTTTTTTTTAGTGAAATGTAGTCATATTCAATTTCATAAGTGATAATGAACATGGTTGAATGGGATGAGAAGAAAAGAAGAGTAAAACATAGATAAAGCAATAAAGTATAACACAATTGTAACACGCCCACCAGGTGCCACAACCCCCGGACGCCCCACCTCCTAGAGTTATATGGATTTACATGGATTTACATAGAGTTATATGGATTTTATCCTAAAAAAATGTTTAGGGGTTATCTATAATTTGTCGACATGTTTACGAGGCGGAGATAGAACAGCCGCCTCTAATAATGGCCGCCGGTGGGGGCCAATTATTTGTTTTTATTTTTTGAAGGGTAGTTAGGTTCAAAAAAGTCCTGTAGGAGAAAATTCTATGTTTAAAATAATCGTCTGATCTTTTAATTCATGATCTGAGCTGTTGGATCACGATCTAATAAAACAAAAGGTGATAATGTTCTTTTATAATGATTGTAAGCTCTTCTGGTTTGGTGATTTATACAGGGCAGGCTTTTTTATGTGCATCTCTTGACCTATTTCATTTTTTTCTGCTTGATTTGAAATTTTTGTACACTAGCTTTAAATTAGTCTAGTTGAGCAGTTTTGTATTTTTAGATTGAACAAAAACGCCTACCGGGATGTTGACCGCTTGTTATCTTGTCTTCAAAGTTACAACTCCCTGGAACTTATGAAAATAAAAATAGATCCATGTAATTTCAGTGAATTTTCTTGTGTATTTATCTTTTGTCTTGATTAATTGTTTTATTCTCTGAATTAACATTCCGTTAGTATAAGAAGCATATTTTAATAATATTTTATTTAGTTAACGGGATCACTAAAAACAGTATTCAAATAAGTCTTTGAAAATTTGATAAAATCTAAATCAATTCTTTTTATGATCAAAATCCCTTTCAAACACCAAAGTACTGAGAACGCACTTCTCACCTCCACTAAGAAGTCTCATACCGTCAGAAAATTATATATTTTTATTATACAAACATATTTTGAAATCCTATCTAAAAATTATTTATATATGCATTAAAACTTTATTTTTTAAAAAATGTAATGAGATTTGGTGAATATGTAATGTACATTTTTTTAATTAATTTGTTACATTATCTGATTTTATATAAAAAAATTTATAAAATATATTATCTATTTAAATATCATGATTAGGAGAAGAAATAATTGTCAAGATAATAAAATATTTTAATAAATTTATTTTCTAATATTCCAGTGGGGTTTTCCGATTTTCATAAGGCTTCAAAGTGACATCGATTTTTCTTTTCAAGAAAAAAATTAAAATTTAATAGTGAGACATGGTGGGAATTGATATTTAATGTTATTGTGAACTAATGTTATTTTATTATATATACAGGTAGATAAATTTTAAATTATCTTTAAATAATTATAATTATGAGATTACATTCGCCTCATTCTTGAACATATACATTACATTTTTATAACTATTGCTAAATTAGTTTTATTAATTATTCTTCATTCTTTGTTTTAGATATTCTCATTGAACAAATATGGATGGATTGAGAAGATGTACAAGATTTTGCGCAACCTCTCGAACTCGAAGAAGAGCACTCAATAGACATGTAAATGCAATTTTAAGGGCGGACTTTGTTTCGATGAAGAAGAAAAATCAAAAGATGGTTAAGAAAAGGGAAGTTTCTCTAAATAATCTTTCCATTGGAGCTGATCATATATATGCTGGCGAGGCAAATCATGAAAACAAGGATGATGATGAAAAAGCTCACATCACAGTTGAAGTTAACAATGTTTGTTCAGGAGACAAAGGAAAACAACCACAGTCTAGAGAGCAAGGTAATCATAATTTGAAGTGTTCATACTTTTTTATAAGATCCAATCAACACCTAATATATGTGATGGTAATGTAATAAAGGTAAACTAAGATTGCTGTTTATTTTATGTGTATCAGACTGATGTTTCGCATTCGATTGATTCGAGTTACGCTTGGATCCAAGAGGCTACAGAACAGGTGCGTGGAATGGGAAAGACTCCGAAACATTAGCATAGAAGGATTATAGTGAGACATAGTGGGAATTGATATTTAATGTTATTGGGAACTAATGATATTTTATTATATATACTGGTAGATAAATTTTACATTATCTTTAAATAATTATAATTATGAGATTACATTCGCCTCATTCTTGATCATATACATGACATTCTCATATCTATTGCTAATTTAGTTTAATTAATTATTCTTCTTTCTTTGTTTTAGATATTTTCATTGGACAGATATGGATGGATTGAGAAGATCTACAAAACTTTGCGCAACCTCTCGAATTCGAAGAGCACTCAATAGGCTTGTAAATGCAGTTTTAAGGGCGGACTTTGTTTCGATGAAGAAGAAAAAGCAAAAAATGGTTAAGAAAAGGGAAGTTTCTTTAAATAATCTTTCCATTGGAGCTGATCATATATATGTTGGCGAGACAAATCATGAAAACAAGGATGAAGAAAAAGCTCACATCACAGTTGAAGTTAACAATGTTGTTCAGGTGACAAAAGAAAACAACCACAATGGAGAGAGCAAGGTAATCATAATTTGAAGTGTTCATACTTTTTTATAAGATCCAATCAACACCTAATATATTTGATGGTAATGTAGTAAAGGTAAACTAAGATTGCTGTTTATTTTGTGTGTATCAGACTGATGTTTCGCATTCGATTGATTCGAGTTACGCTTGGATTCAAGAGGCTACAGAACAGGTGCGTGGAATGGGAAAGACTATGGATGCAATGATTCAGGCTTGGGCATGGCGTAGACCTGACATGATTGATGAGATAAATCGAGTGCTGATCGGAGAGAAGATTCAAACACATGCAACACCATCTTAGTTTTGCCCCCACCCCCCGGATGGAGATGGAGTTCTTACAATGAAGAATAGCTCTACTATTTTACATTGCCTTGCTTTCTTTTTGTTCGTCTGCTTCTTTTGATGAATAAACCATTATTGCTAGGCTTTCTATTAAATTGAGGCATAGCTGATGATTGGATTGCTTTTATTATGGATTCATAGTTATGGAGTGTAAGGTTGCTAATTCTACATTGATATATATTTTTGCCTCTCTTTATAGCGCTACAGTTGTGTATCACTTAGATTCTTAATTGATGTTATTGAAAAATTTCTTTTTGAGGGTATGTTGTAGTCATCTAAAGCGATGCTCATCAGTGATAGAGTCATTCTGCCATTTTCAAATCAAGTTATTAGGTTATAAAAAATTGCAAAATGTGTGGCATTCAATTAACTTAAAGTGTGTGTGTGTGTGTGTGTGTGTGTATTTGTAGAGATGTGTATCCTTTAAAAAAAATACTCAAAACAAGTTGGGGATGCAAAAATACTCAAAACAATATTTTCTCACAAGAGCAGTTTGTTTTGCAGCTCCATACATTATGATATATTGTATTATCATAATATATGGAGTTTTATCATTGTATAAGACGCAAAAAAATTTATTATTTTTTTAACACGAAAAAAATGCATTAATTTATTTCAATATATATTTCATTTCATATAACTACAAATGCTATAATTTAAAAAAAATCAGTGTAAGACAGCAATTGAGGTTGTACTAGGATGGACATATCATTATCCTTTCTCACAAGGAAAATGATACACTCAGTCACATTCACCAACCACAACACAGACCTCATTTATTTTTATTTTTTTTTTAAATAGTAAACATCATCTAATGTGATATATGTTTTAATAAAAAATGCATATCGCTGCATTTCAATTTAAATGAATCCATTTTTAGTAAGTGTAAAAAAATATTTAGTGAAGTATACACATCATCTAATGAGGTATATACTTCATTGAATCTGTAACGAAGTATATAAGTCTGTATTTTGAACTGAAAAAAAAAAAGAGTGTAGGAGCACTCTTCTCACAATATTGGGCCTGCTTTGGATAGGTGGGAAAGCAGGCGCAGGGCTCCGTTCCTTTACCATACGTGAATCATTGAAGGGTCAGGCCCAGGCCCATGATCTTATGCTAATGGGTGCTGATATTCTCAATCATTTTTTTTAAGGAAAAAGATACATACAGCCCCAATTGCATACAGGGCTGGAATTGGGGTTAAAAATAAATCTAGGTATAACAGTGCCCTTTTTGTAACCCCTCTACACTCATCAAGTGACAATTACAATATATGAAATTGCTTAATGGAAAATATACTCTATTATATCATTCCATTCATACTAACTTCTAAAACATTGTTGTATAAGAGGATATAAACTTGAAAAAAAAAAAATTTGTGTGAACCGTAAAAAGGTAAGTACAACTCAAGCTCCAACTCACCTCCCCGCCGGGTTCAAGATCTGCGAGGAAACCGCGCTCGGCGTTAACGCGGAGCCAGACGAATCATCGCTCCGCCCGCCCACGCTGACTGACGAACCGATCCTCATGCTGAACCACAACGACGGCTCGTTCTCCAACGCCAGCGGCACCTCATCATCATCCGTGTCGGCCTCGAACACGCCTCCCCCGTTCTCTGCCCCCTCCTGTAGCTGCAGCGCGAACTCCAGATTCCAAAGCACGTCCCCTATCGCGGGCCGGTCGATCCACTGCTCCTCCACGCACTTCTGGTGCGATTTTACCTTTCAAATACGGGTCCACGATCGACCCGATCGTCCCCTTCTTCACGCACTCCATCCCCCACTCCGCGAGACACACCTCCTCCGCTGGCATCGCCTTGTTCAGCGCGGGACGCGCGCACAGCACCTCGAAGAGCACCACCCCGAACGAGTACACGTCGGACTTCTCCGTCAGCTGCTGCCGAAGGAAGTACTCCGGGTCGAGGTACCCGAAGCTCCCCTTCACGACTGTGGTCACGTGCGTGTCCCCGAGCGCCGTCGGTCCCGTCCTCGAGAGCCCGAAGTCCGAGACCTTCGCGACCCAGTTGTCGTCTAACAGGATGTTCGTCGTCTTCACGTCGCGGTGGATGATCGCGTGCTTCACCCCCGTGTGTAAATAGTGGAGCCCGCGCGCGGCGCCGATGCAGATGTCGAGGCGCTGCTTCCATGGGATTGGGGGGTTCTGGGTTCTATAGAGGTGCTCGCGGAGGGTCCCCTGACCCATGTAGTCGTACACGAGGATCATCTCACAGTCCTCCTTGCAGTAGCCGATGAGGGAGACCAGGTGCTTGTGCCGCAGCTTCGACAGCATCTCGATCTCTGTTTGGAACTCGTGCACGCCCTGCTCCGACAGTGGGTTCCCCCGCTTGATCGCGACGTGGGTCGCGCCATTGTCGATGAAACCCTTGTAGACCTTCCCGAACCCGCCGACGCCGAGCAGGAGCGCCTCATCGAAGTTGTTCGTGGCATCCCTGATCTCCGCGAAGGAGAAGAGGCGGCAGAGCTTCGACGGAAGGGATGACATCGATGTTGTATAGGTCGAGAAGGGGAACCACCATGACGGACAGTCGCTTGACCCCGCGCTCTTCTTCAAAACCACCCAAACCACCAACAACACCAGCATGAGCGCGAGTGCCCCTCCAATGACACCGCCAGCGATAGCCGCCGAGGACTTGTGACTCTTATTCGAACCATTATTCGGTGCGCCAGGGGTTGGGTTGGCCGGCTTTCGCATGAACATAGGGGGGTTCGGCCCGGCAAGGCTGCCAGTGCTGTCGTTCAATTTGAAGACCTCCAGACCGTTCATCTCCGCATCGTCACCATCAGGTTTGTTGTCGGTGTTGGGGTGGAGGGCGATCCATAGAAACTGCGATTCGGTTGTGTTACGGAAGAATGCAATGAAGTCCCTGTATACAGGCACGCCTAGCCCCCCTCCATTGGTTTGAGCGATCACATCGAAGGCTGTGAAGGCAGTCTGGTTGTTGATGAAGATGTCAAAGACCCTCATGTTGCTCTTCGCGACGTTGGAGTCAATCTCACAGAAATGGAGGCGGACGAGATAATAAAAGCCGGCATCAACGCTGATGATCCAAGTGAGGTTGTACTTCAGATTGATTGATGGATTTGGACTCATCGATCGAGCGCTGCCATAGACCTCTGCAGGCGCGATGTAGCTCGGGACGCTCGTCGGGTATCTAATTGTCACGTTGAGGTCTTTTGGGTAAGCCACACCAGTTGCAGCGCTGTAGATGTATTTTGGGTCGTCGTCCTCCCACTTCCGGTAGAGGAGGCCCGAGTCATCCGGGGGATTCACCGTGTTCCCCCCAACGTTCACCCTCGCGACCATCTGGAGCGCCGTGTTCTGATTAACTAGGAAAGGGGTCGTCGTGCCGACTAAGGTTGGTTGGTTGAACGCGTTCGAGCCTGAGTTGAAGATGTCGGGCATCGAAACGATTTCGATGCCGTTCACGAAGGCGAACGCGTTCTTCGGCGCGGGCGCGGGCGCGAACATGAGTTTCAGCGCGTTTGACGACACGTTGATGGAGAACTCCCTGACCAAGGAGGATTGTCCAGAGGACTGTCCGTTCAAGAGGGCGCTGAAATTGCTGAGGAGGGTGAAAGGGCCGGCGGAGACGGAGAAGGAGGAGTCCGAATCAACAAAGTTTGGGTTGGTGTAGTTGGAGGGGTAGAAGTAGAGGCGGATGAATTTGCGGCCGGGGGAGACGGTGAAGGAGTAGGTGAATTGGGTCTGGAAGATTCAGGCCGTCATGTACGGGACTGTCGATACCGACGGGTCCTGACTGGCGGGGATGGCGGTGATTGTTTTGTCAGTGCCGACGGCATAGTTGGAGTTGGAGTCTCCGACCCACGTGCGGCCGTCGACGGTGGAATTGCCGGACGAGCCGCAGTTGACGAGGATGTTATCGGAGGGGAAATGGGTGGATTTCTGGGCGGATATGGGGTTGATTGAGAAGGACATGACGGCGACCACCAGGAGAAGAAGCGAAAGCCTTTGGTTTCTTGTGTGTGTCTTCATGGATCAGCAAAAGATTGAACATTTACTCGACAAAAACAGAGTTTGAGATCAAATCATCAGTGAAAGAAGGCTCTGCGAAGGAGAAGAGGAGGTGAAGATGTAAATAAGCAGAGGAACCACACACTGTTTCAAGTCATCTAAAAAATCTCTTCAGGTCAACTATGTGGTTTATATGGCCCAAAATTTAAGTTAGGTGGAACGATTGTGAAATCTGTTTGTTTCCTTTCCAATTTGTTTGTTTCTCTTTATATGCTCTTTGATGGGAAAAAAATTGTGAGCATATAGACAATACTTCCATGGATTTCCACACAAAAAGTTCACACACACAGGATAAATACTACAGATTATATTAACTAGGGGCCTGTTTGGGGTGTGACATAAGGTTATTTACCCTGGATAGCTATACTGGGATAGATAACAATTCATGTTGAATAGGTAAATTTTTGTTTGGTTGTCTTTTCTGTTATTCTTATTGAAAAATGTAAAATTGATCTTTTTGTTGTTTGGTTTACCTTGAATAAAATATAGATAAGTGATAGATAAGAGATGGATAAGAGTTTATGACTTTTTAAATGACAATTATACCCCTGCATAAATTATTTGAGTTTGGGAATAAGTATGAGAGATGTGTGTGTGATATGATAGATGTGATAATTTTTGGAATGTGTGAGAGAGTGTTAGGTAAGATAAATTTTTTAAAATGACAGATAAGGGTATTTTTATCCATTGGTATAGATAAGCCTTGATAAGCAATTCTACCTTTTTCTGAGAATAGTTATCAGTCCTTATCCTAGTTTATCCAGACATAACTATCAAGGTTTATTCTTGTCAAACAAACAGCAGTTTGGGGGCTATTCTACTGTATTCTCCCCTATCCGACGTTTATTCTCCACCCCAAACGGGGGTAGTAGTATAAAGTGAGGAAAAAAATAAAGTGTGCTCCCGAAACTAGAGTTATACTCTATTTCCATAAGACTTTGATTGTCTCTCTCTGGGGCTCACAGATGTTCGTGCACCTCTAAAACACTCAAGTGTTAGGAATTTCGGATCTTGGGATGCAATTAATCTAAGGAATAAACAAGCAAATCGAAAACAAAAACACAAAAATTTACGTGGTTCGGCAAACCTTGCCTACATCCACGGAGCACACCAGAGATCAATCCACTATCAAGGAGAAGTTTTTACAATGGTCACACCGAATATAAAAAACCCTAGAGCCTAATGAAAAATATGAGATGCACTTTTATACTGACATCTCATTAAGGACAAAAAAATCAATTTACTGAATACAACCCAAAAGAGCTGACCCCCATTCGCCCCTATGTACCGCCAACAATCATCTGCGCTCATCATCAAACTCCACAATATATAACATCAAGTGACAAGTGCGCTTCTAAAACACCCAATACGTCCCCGGGTGGTGGTGCGTACTCGCAAGGAAATGTTACCATTGCGTGTCTACCAAAAGCAATTCTAAAATACAAGGATCCTATCTTACAAATCCTCAATATTTTTTCTCAACAACCATATGAGACTATTACTTTTTCTTCTCCAATCACCAACTACTTTCACTATGTTATTAGAAAAGCTTTGAATCCAATTTTCTCATTCAGAAAAAAATAATTTTGAGATTGTAAATATACTACGTTCATCTCCTCGACGAGAAGATCGCAATCCAATGAGTTTTCACTAAAAATAATTAGTGGAACTCAAACTCATTTTAACAAAGAAATGCTCAAAAACCCAAGTTTTTTCAACAACAATTACAGCTTATGTTAATTTTAATTATGACTCTAGTACTTTTACTAAAAATTCAGTTGTTCATCCTTAAGGATCTAATTATGCTGAAGTTGTTGAAGACGGTGAAGGAGCCAATGGAGACGAAGAAGGAATTGGAATTGACGAAGGTTGGGTTGGTGAAGTTCTGGGCGGAGATTGGGTCGATCGAGGTGGACATGGCGGCGACCACCAGGAGAAGAAGCGAAAGTCGGGTTTGGTTTCTTGAATTCTTGTGTGGGTCTTCATGGACGGATCAAGCAAAGATTGAATTTTTACTCAACAAAAACAGAGTTCTAGATCAAATCAGTGATACCCAGAACAATCAGCCATGAAAGGAACTAAGGAAGCTCTGCGAAGGAGAAGAAGAGGTGAAGGTGTAAATAAGCGCCTCTGGAAGTGGAGGGAAAGAACAGATATTTTCAAATCTTTTAAAAATAATCTCCAGGTCAACTGGTCATTCTCGTCCGTTCGATTAGTGGACCCCAATTCTGTAGACAGTAGGATTTATCGAGTGACTGGTACTGATGTTTCTATATATTTTTTTTGTTGGATTGACGAAATGACTAGCGCATCGGGACTGGATCCGTCATTGTCCAATAGACACTAGCCACGTGGACACAACGAAAAAAGACAAAAAGGACAAAAAAAAAAAAAGTGCAACGTTGGGTTGACGGACGGTAACATTTAATAAAAATAATGTTAAATACAGTATTATTTTCGGTCCAAATTTTAAAATTTACATGTTTTAAATTTTTAAAAAATAATATATTGTATTTAATGAGGTACATACTTTTATAAAAATGAAATAGATGTTCTAATGAATTGCAAGAATATATTTAATGTAAATATATGCTTCGATGATTTTCGATCGACGCATATTACACTTGAATTGAGACAGAAAAAAGACAATGTGAATATAGCTTTGGATAAATTACTGTAATACACTAATCAGATTTTTGTGGAAGGGTTTATAAAAAAAAACTAAGAAATATAACAATTGGATGGATTAAATTATATTTGGATGGATGAAATTGCTTACATTATTTTTCCATTTGGGGCTCAAATGGGTTATAAAAATAAATGTTGTTACAAAGTTTTTTTTAGCCTCAGTTTCAGTCTCATACACTTCTCACCGAGTATATACTCACATTAACAAGGTATATGCGTTGATATAAATTTTTTACATTTTATTAAATGTATACGTAGAAGTCATTGAAATATATGCTTCATTTTTTCATAATAACAAGTATTTCACTAAATGAGATATACTATTTTTAAAAAATTTAAAACATGTATAGACTGAAGTTTGGGGCTCAAAAAGGAATTGTACATAACATTATTCTAAAATTACTGTATTTGATAATGGGCTAGGTTGCAACCTATAACACAAGCGGGCATTTGAGGCCCTTCCTTGGGTGGGGTCTTAGACAGCCGCCTACTGGCCTACACTCAGGGCCGGGCATGGGGAGTTATGTCGATTTTCCTCTTTTTATGGAGATTTTGGGGGGCGGGGGGGGGGGGGGGGGGGGGGGGGATATGAACTCAGGATGAAATAATGTTCATTTATTAAGTGTTGTTACACAAAAAAAAAAAATTAACTCTAATTGCAGTCCTATATGCGTCGATAGAAAATCATTGAAACGTATACTCGTATTAACAAGATATATTCATTGATAAAAATTTTTTACATTTTTTATAAATATATTCATGCAATTCATTAAAATATATATTTCATTTTTTATAAAAACATATACTTAACTATATCAGATATAATATTTTAAAAAAATTTAAAACGTGTATTTTAGAATATGTGCCGGAAATGTTACTGTCCGTCAACCTAAACGTTCCTCTTATTTTTTCTTTTCTTTTTGGGAAAAATCCATATAACCCCCTGTAAACTTGTCTAAATCCATATAACCCCCTGTAATCTTCGTATATCCATATAACCCACTGTAATCATACCGAAAATCCATATAACCCCCTCCGTCCGCCTTCCGTCAGCCGAGTTAACGGCGAAATCTGAAAAAATCCATATAACCCCCTGTAATCTAGCTTAAATGCATATAACCCCCTGCAATCTTCATATATCCATATAACCCACTGCAATCTTCATATATCCATATAACCCCCTCTAAATTTTAAAAAAATCCATATAACCGTATGTAATCTGGAAAAAAATATTTTTAAAAATTTAAAAATAAAAAATAATTTTTTATTAATAATAGAGTAAATTTTTTTATTTATTCCTTTTTTTTATTCTTAATTTTTTAATTATAAATGACATGTGATTTCATAACCAGTATCCGACACATTAATAATAGAGTAAATTAACATTTACATGTATTAACATCTAATGGATTGTAAATCTTTATTTTGTTTTATTTTTTCTATTATTCTCATTGAAAAAACGTAAAATTGATATTTTTGTTGTTTGATTCACCTTTGATAAAATAATAATAAATGGTAGATAAAAGATGAATAAGAGTTTATGGCTTTTTAAATGACAACTATACCCCTGCATAAATTTTTTACATTTGGGAATAAGTATGAGAGATGTATGCGTGATATGATATATATGACAGTTTTTGAAAAAAAATATTTTTAAAAATTCAAAAATGCCAAGAGAAATTTTTTAAATTTTTTTATTTTTGAATTTTATTTTTGAATATTTAAAAATATTTTTTTCAAATTATAGGGGGTTATATGGATTTTCCTAAAATTACAGGGGGTTATATGGATATATGAAGATTGCAGGGGGTTATATGGATTTATGCTAGTTACAGAGGGTTATATGGATTTTTTTTCAATTTCGTCGTTAACTCGGCTGACGGAAGGCGGACGGAGGGGGTTATATGGATTTTGGATATGATTACAGGGGGTTATATGGATATATGAAGATTGCAGGGAGTTATATGAATTTAGACAAGTTTACAGGGGGTTATATGGATTTTTCCCTTTCTTTTTTAGTTATGTCCACGTGTCAAGTGTCCATTGGACACTGACGACGTGACTGATGAATTGGTCCTGAGGGAATCCGGTCTCCTCCGCATCATCCTTCCTTGGATGATTAAACAATTAAGGGTTTCGATTCAATTCATTATTATTTGTTTGACGGTTGATGTCTAACTCTTCAAAATTTTGACTTTTTGGAAATTTATTTTTAAGAAAAACCATATAAACCCCTATAAATTGATTAAAACCACATGACTCCCTGATTTTTCATAAAATTTATATATAACTCTTGAAAGTATCTTGTAAATTCAAATAACTATCTGAATAAAATTTACATTTATAAATAATTAATATCTTGTGAATATTATGTTTGATTAACCTTGATAGAAAACACCATATACTCCAAAAATACCTACAATGTGTTAAAAATATGAATTTTTTTTTTATGAATAACGATTTTACTTTTCTGGATAAAGTTTTATAATATATCCAAATATAGTAAATTCATTATTTTCATGGGATTTTTGTACTTTTTAATGCATTGTAGTGGTTTTTAATATATTGTATTTTCAGTCAGGGATAACCAAATAAAATGAATAAAATATTTATAATCTATTAACAAACAAAAATTCAGGGGGCAGTTTGGATTTATTAAGTGTTTTCAAAAGGTTATATAAATTTTAAGAAAGGGGTTGCGTGGATTTTTCTCTTTGTTTTTAATCGAGTCCACTTTGATTTTGAGATGTAAATAATCAATCTTTTTATTATTATTTCATGGTAGAACGATTCAAGTATAGGTACAAATTTTAGCGGTTAGTGTTATACGTAGGTCTAGTATTCGGAGAATGGTTTACTATGAGCTCCTACCATCTACGATTTGGAATTTATATTGATTTGAAAATCAGTGTGTTTATAATAGATAAGTCTTCTTATTCACCAAAATGTCAGGACCAAACAATGTCGATCAGGATCCACTGGTACCTTAGTCGTTTCACATCAACATTTAGCTCACCCAGTGCATTCGACCACACGTAAAATCAAAGTTTCATACAGAAAATGAAATTTTTTTTTTTTGTGTAGTATATTATCGTAGAACCCCATGCCCCATAATAATGTAATGTAATCAGTGCTCATGATTTTATGCTAATAGGTGTTGATCCATACTTTTAATTATGTTTATAGGTATCAAACAACTAGTACAGTATATGTAGATCTATCAACATATTGCGGATCGATCCGGATCCGATCCGATAATGACGTAAATACCCGGGCCGATAGACCCGATAATTAAAATGGATCAGATTTAGATCCAATTGAACCCTATCTTATGGACCCAAGACCCGATTGAGCCAACCATAATACCATGTGATTTTTTTTTATTTACGATACAACCCAACACCATGGATTTATAATTAAATGGTGAATAATCATTTAAAATTTCAATCATTTAAAATATTATTATAACTTTTTGACTTTACATAAAAATAGAATAATCCAAAACTGTATTTTAAATGTTTTCTCATCAAACATTAAAAAATAAAAATAGTAAAAAATTATTTATAATACATTGAACTTTATTTATTCAAATTTATCATGTAAAATAGAAATGAAAATAAAATTAACCAAGAAAAGTGTGGTCTCCACCAACTCAATGTGCAATGCGCTCTCACTTAATCAAAATCCTCCTTATAGTCTTTTTTCTTCCTTCCCCTTTTCAAACCCCTTATTTTCTTCCCCCAAAAAAGAGAGCAAGAGAAAGAAAGAAAAAATGGAGCCATCTAAAGAAGCTTTTCGACATCTCAAAGTCTGAGCTCTCCTAGCATGACCTAGGTCTGATAATGGGTTGACTAAACCCGACTCAAAACCCGATATAGACCTGATCTAAATGACCCAACAATCAAACGAGACATGTTAACAGGCCTACGTATATGAAATTGCTCAGTGCAAAATATACTCCATTGTATTATTCAATTCATCTGAATCATCGTTGTATAAACGGATATAAGCTTCAAAAGAAAAAAAAAGCACGCGTGAACCGTAAAAGCGCAAGCTCCAACTCACCTCCCCGCCGCGTGCAAGATCTCCGAGAAAACCGCGCTCGGCGTTAACGCGGAGCCCGATGACTCCTCGCTCCGCCCGCCCACGTTGACCGACGAACCACTCGTCGTGCTGAACCACGACGAC
Organism: Acorus calamus; assembly: GCA_030737845.1. Taxonomy (NCBI): domain Eukaryota; kingdom Viridiplantae; phylum Streptophyta; class Magnoliopsida; order Acorales; family Acoraceae; genus Acorus; species Acorus calamus. Next base: position 1,135,719 of record CM060877.1, on the reverse strand, counting down.
GGCTCGCTCTCCCGCCTCTCCCCCTTCCCCGCCAAAGCCAGCGGCACCTCATCATCATCATCCGTATCGGCCTCCAAAACGCCTCCCCCGTCCTCCGCCCCCTCCTGTAGCTGCAGCGCGAACTCCAGATTCCAAACCACATCCCCCATCGTGGGCCGATCTATCCCCTGCTCCGCCACGCACTTCTCCGCCGTCTCCGCGAACTTCTTCAGATACTCCTGCGAGATCTTCCCCTTCAAATACGGGTCCACGATCGACCCGATCGTCCCCCTCTTCACGCACTCCAACCCCCACTCCGCGAGACTCACCTCCTCCGCTGGCAGCGCCGTGTTCAGCGCGGGACGCGCGCACAGCACCTCGAAGAGCACCACCCCGAACGAGTACACGTCGGACTTCTCCGTCAGCTGCTGCCGAAGGAAGTACTCCGGGTCGAGGTACCCGAAGCTCCCCTTCACGACCGTGCTCACGTGCGTGTCCCCGAGCGCCGTCGGTCCCGTCCTTCGCGACCCAG
>CM060877.1:947616-1125208 GCA_030737845.1 Acorus calamus | reverse complement strand
AAACACAATAATGTTTTTAGATTTTTAAATAACAAATAAAGAACTCATCATACCCAACATCAAATGTAATTTAATATAGTAAATATCAATATTCACTTATCTAAAATGCATATTGCTAGAATGCCATGATAAAAAATAAATATTGAAAATAATTGATTGCAATACAAGTAAATCCATAATTCTTACATTCATCAAACATATGAGTCGATATCAATATTTCATACATATTTACACTCATAAAAAAAATATTCTTCAATAAAAACAATCGATCTAAAATAAAAAAAAAACTTATATTGAGAAAAATCCACAATGAGCTAACCTTTTTTTTGTTATAGAGAAAAAATTTCATAGAGAGGAGGGATGGGTTTTTAATTAGGAAGACAATAAAAAATAAGGAAATATATATATTATATAAAAATCATATATTACATCTCTTCAAATATAGTGAAATAAAATCATAAATTATATTACTTAAAATAAAATAAAATAAAAGTAGTCATTTTATTACTTTAAATAAAAAATAAAATAAAAGCAATTAGTATATTTAGTCATATGTATACATATGCCTAAATATATCTTTTTATTTTTATATATGTCTGAACATTATAAAAAAATATGCATGTATATTGTACAAAAATAGAAACATCTTCAAAGAAAATCAAATAAAACATTATAGATATAATCAAATATATGATAAATCTATATTTTAGAAAATAATTGCGGATGATCTAGGCATATATTATATAATATATAATAATGAAATGATTGATTGCAACACAAACAAATCTATCATTCTCATATATTCATCAAACATATAAGGTGATAGCAATATTTCATACAAATGGACATTAAGAAGAAAAAATTGATAAATAAAGAAAAAAATGTGAATAAAAATATGAAAGGCATATGATAAAAATCATAAATGAGTTTTGTTAAAAGAAAAGGAAGAAGAAATATTTGCAATACTGGAATAAAAGTCTATGAGAATCCCATTCATTTGAGTGAGATTTTGAAATGACATTTTCCTTTGTATTTCTCTTTCTAAAGTCCATAAAAATCAATCACTTAAGAAAGTCTTCACAAATATTGTTTAAATTGTATAACACAAGACAAAATGTCTACTATGAGGAGTTTTAATCGAATAACGCTGGGCTTTTTGTCCACAAAATAATATCTCCATCGAATAACACTGGACTTTATGTCCACGAAATAATGTTTCAATTGAATAACACACATTTTGTCCACGAAATAATGTCTCAATCGAATAACGCTGGACTTTTGGTCCACGAAATAATGTCTCAATCGAATAACGTTAGACTTTTTGTCTATAAAATAATGTCTCAATTAAATAACACTAGACTTTTTGTCCACAAGCCAATGTCTTAATTGAAAAACACAAGATTTATCCATGAACATTGACAATTTGTCCATGAAAATTCTAATTGATTACCCCTATTAATTGTGGTGGGATAAACTTGGGCCCCAGGGAAGCTTACGGTAGCTAATCCAAAGTGGCCCACCTCCATTCGGCCCGTTTCGTGCTTTAGGCTGAGCTTGGGCTCTATTGGTCTAGCCCATTTTAAGCCCAAAATTTCTATATGGATATTGATCTCCACCCGGCCCATTTTACTAGAAGGTGATTGAGTATTTGAGTGGCTCTATTTGTCCACCTCAACTTATTTCATCTTCATGTCACTAATCAATCATGTATCATACAAGCATGCATAAAAATGTCCATTTTTTCACTTTTGTTGTTGCATGCAACACTACATGTGTTAACGTAATCCACTTCCATGGACATCTCTTGTGTTGAACAACATGAGTTTAAGGGGCAACTTTGGACCTGAGCATGTCGACACCCTGACTATCATGAGAGTTAGTTTGATCGATAGACCAAGTGTCGAATAGATCATATTGTCCCTCCAAGTTAGTTTGGCTTCGACAATTATAGTGGTGGTTTATTCCAACTTTGTCGACATCCACAGTGTCGATACACTATGCCGAATGCATGGGTTGGGAACATTTGGACGTCGATAGTTAGAGTGTTATCATATTCAACAATGATCGACAATGATCGTGTCTAACGATGATCCAATATAGAGGGGGTGCAACTTATCCATATATAAATGATTTTTTTTAAAATATCCATATCGAGGGGGGCAACTATTTTTGAGGGAAACAAATAGAACCACCCAAGGAAACTTTTGCAATTACTATAAAAAATGTCATGAATATTCATTCATAGGGTAATTTGAAATTTGAAATTGTTTTGAAAATATATACATGTTTGATAAAAATGTATATTTCCACAAGCCTTGTGTGATAAATACATATCTTCACTAGAAATGAAATACATGCTTGATCAAGTATATAATCGATTGGAGTTGTAGGAATAACTACATGAATGACTGAATATTCGCACACAAAAAAAGAGCCACATGAACCAAAATGCATATTACTTATATCTTTGGTGAAGCCAAAAGTAAAGCTAAAAATACGAAAGAGTGTAGCAAGGTTAATTGATATTTCCATGATTTACTAATTCTTCAATTAAATTATTATTTATTATGCAATGGTCATCTAGTTTCTCTCTTTCTCCATACATGCAATGCTCATATGCGACAAAAATGAGAGTTGGTATTGCTAAATTATCAGTCATGCTACTTTTGTTTTGCCCTTTCATCTCACACTATTGTTGTCTAATTGTCATGTATTGTACCAAAATTATTCACTTTACACAATGGTTATAAAACCACAACAAACAGTCTTTGAGATTTGTTGATGTTGTATAAGTGATTTATATTTATGTCATTGTTGTTTATGTGAGTGAGTGATTTTGATTTTCAAAATGTGATACAGTGAGACATTGGCAGAGACCAAATAAAAAGATTTTTGTGTTACACTATATAAGAGGATGGAAAGAAAAGTTTAGATGGTTTAATTTCTCATTTTCATTTTTATTTCTTTATATAATATAACATGTTAGCCGTAGTAGTATTACAATTTTGGTTTGTAGCAATGATGTGATCACAGAACGAGTTTAGGGATTTTAATGATTCTTTGGAACTTTAAAATTTTAAAAAAATTTAAGTTTAGGGACTTTAAAATAAATGATATCTTGTAATCACTTATATAAAAATAAAAAAATCAAAATTTGTGTGTGTAACAAAATACACTCAGTGTTCATATTTTCTTATTAATTAATACACATGTTCAACTCAATGCTACAACAAACGGAGTTGAATATATTTTTTTCCTTCTAAACCTCCGTCTTCAAAAAATAGATGATAGATTTAAATTAAAAAAAATGACTAAAAAAGTCTCCCAAAAGTTAGAAATACCAAAATCAATCATTTTTTAAAATTATACTTAAAAAAGTCTCATTTTATAATTTTGAAAATACAAAAGACTAATATATCCTTATGCAATTAAATCCTTAATACATTCCATATCTTTTAACTTTGTTAAAATATTTTACTCTCTTAATTTTATTAATATATTTCATACATTTTCATGTAGATCAATTTTTTTATTGTAATTTTTTTTGTGATTAGGTGGATTTTATGAAATATATACAAATATAATTTAAGTTTTTATGATGACTCCATTAAGTATTGATGTTTTTTTAAATAGATATGTATTAATGATGTTATAAAAATATGTAAATAGCTAAAAAAATGTGAATAAAGATTTAGAATACTAAAATATCATTTATTGCATTGAGACACAACGTAGATTTAAATTACATATTATGATTATAAACAATGAAAAATGATAAACAATATCATGTAATATATATATAAGAAACAAACATGTATGATATATAATAACAAAATCTCATGATTGATTTTCATCATGTATATAGATATTGCTGTTTTGTAGGAAAAATATGTTTTTAAGATGGAATAAAGAGGGGTATTAAAATTTTAATTATATAAAGATAAAATAGTCTTTTAAGTTTTCAAAACTGTGAAATGAGACTTTTTTTATGTATAATTTTAAAAATAGCTATGATTTGAGTATTTCAAACTCTTGTGAGATTTTTTGAGTCATTTTCCTTTTAAATAAACTGTTTAAAAAATAAAAAATCAAATTTTCATCTATTAAACAATACATCATACATAACTCATTATCTGTGATGATACATGTCTGGGGCAACAAATTAACAACTGCAAATAACAAAGCCCAATAATTAAAGATTTGTATAAATTTTGACCTAGAAAACTCAAAAGGGCACAAAAAGACAAAAAAAGGAGTCGGTCTTTTCTTCTCTCCTGTTCCAAAAATTGGGCCTCCTTTTGTTCTCTCTGTTTTCTTCGATGAAATGGTAGGAATCGAAGGGAATTCCGGCGACGCATACAATCTTGAAATCAACGGCGGGGATGGGAGGATGGAGCAGTGCAGCAACCGGCCGTGCTCGTTGGGAACCGTCGGATCGGTGTACCGGTTGTTCGATCGCCAGAGATCGATGCGCCAGATCATCGGTGGCGGTAAAGGTGAACTTATCATCTACACATGTTATTATAATTTTTTTTCTTTGAATTTTTCGTTGACCCATTGATGAAAGAATTATGGGATTGGAGAAAAGTTTGGATTTTGGATGTGGGTTTTTGTTTTCCATGCGTGAATCGTTAACATGTTTTTAATGTGTGTTGGTTGTGAAATTTGGGGGAAATTAAAGTGGGAGTTGTTGGATTTGTAGATATGGAGAGATGGAGAATGGAGAATACTAGAATTGGAAGTTGGGATTAGTGGAAAATTTTCATTTTGGGGAATAGAATATGAAGAAGGATTCTGGTGGGTATTTGTGGAAAATTTTCATGGGCATGTACTGATGGAATTTCCATCAATAATTTTTTTTTTCTAAACGATGGAAGGTTGGTAAATCTTTAATGAACATGTCTCATCCATCTAAATTTATGAAAATTTTCTAGTATCTGGGTTAAGATTTCTTAGTTCAAGCCACAATTAGGAAATGCAATTTATTTGATTCTGAGGGTCACGGGTTTTTTTAATTGCAATTCACCGAACTACCTCTTCACCAAGGGGTCCTGGGTTTCGAGTCTTGCCCCGTTGATGGGAGAAGATCTGACCAGGAGTAATAAAATAAAAAAAGAAGTTTACTGAGCAAAAATAAAAAAAAATATAGCTTTTGCAGCCTTTAATGTGCACCATAACAAATTTTATATTTTTTTTATCGTTTCACTATTGATTAGGATGAATTTAAGAGCTTGGATTGCTAGTAGGGTTTTGATATCCCTTTCCTGCGCACTGTCAATTGAATTCTCCATTGTTAAATTATTATGTCTGGCTCACACAAGCTTAATCTGTACTGAACTTGGTTAACTAAATACCAGACATGTCTTTTTGAACTCGAAGCTCGTATGTATTGAACACTCCTAGTACCTGTGTATGGCTTCAACTCTAGCCATAATTATTGTCGTCAAGTCTTCAACACTATGGGCATAGGCACAAAGCACTCCAATTTTTTCAGAATGTTAGGAAACATTCAGTGATTGGATACCTCCTGTACATATTGGCTCGAATTGTGTATTTAGTACATTCAAGAATTGGGTATTCATTTAGTTTGGCTGCCTAATACACTCTTCATAATTTTAAAAATTAGCCTTTCTACTCAAAACAGAAGTTTTTGCTTGTATTTCTTATACTAATGATCTGAATATATATAGAAAATAGTTTTATTTTCTCTGTATTTTTTTATTGTATTTATATGTGCACTTACTGTACCGAACGGAAACCTTGCCGAATATTTACCATATATGAACCTGTGACTGCCCATCATGATATCCATGCTTTAAGCAAGCGCGCATCTTTATCTTGCTGTTATAGTCCACTAGTCCTCCTCATCATCCTACTCACTTTCCTTAATCCCTCTTGGTGATCTCCATTGTTTAATGAAAGCACTTTGGATGCTTAAATGACCTTTTGAAATGTGTATGGGTAGTTAGAAATAATATCACTTCTGGTAAAGTGCATACCTGGTGCATTATGTTATTCGTTTATATTCTTATTGTAATTCTTTCCCTCCCTGCCCCCATTTCAGCTGCTGATGTCCTCCTATGGAAAAGATGGGGAATCTCATTTGGTGTCATCGTCGTTGCTACCATTGCATGGCTTCTATTTGAGCGGTCAGGTTTATCATTCTTGTTGATCTCTTCAGATGTTCTGCTGATCTTAATTGTTGTCCAGTTTGTTCGGGCCAACATTGCTGTTCTACTAAAAAAGTAAGGCTGGTTTGATCTGACATTCTCCTGTAAATTTTACATATTGAATGGGACTAAATTTTATAAAGCAATGTTGTTCTCTTCCTGTCTGACAGTTGTTATAATTGGGCAGACAACTTCAACCATTACCTGAACTGGTTCTGTCGGAGGAAATGGTTAACAGTGCTGCTGCTTCGTTCCGTGTGAAAATCAATAGCATGCTTCTTATGGCACATGACATTACTCTTGGCAAGGACTTCAAGCTGTTTTTTAAGGTTTGCAACAATGCATTATATTGCCCATCTTAGAATTGCTTCGCACACAGTAGTGATTAAAGAAATATTTTTTTTGCCATGCAGGTGGTGGTATGCTTGTGGCTCTTGTCTGTTGTTGGTAGCTTCTTTTCGTTTTTCACGCTTGTGTACATCGGTATGTCCGTTAATCACGTCTGTTAATCAAAATTGTTACCATCACTGGTTCATCAGATCTTCATATGTTAACCTCTTGTTCAATTTGACTTTTCAAATTTCTCAAAAGAATTTTGCAAGCTTATGGTTTATATACATGCTATCTGCCTATGCACAGACAACCCATAAATATCCATATTGATCTATGTTTTACTCCAATTCACAATGATACATGTATGTGCACATTATATAGGTGGGTATGAATTTTATTTTATTTTTGTTGTTGATGAAAAGTGGGGTGTTCATGGTTCCACAAAATTTGAAATGAAAAAGTAACTATATAAATTTAAACCTTAGAATGTGCAAGTATGTGATCATTTATGTGTTAAGAGTGGTTCATAACTATTGTCTTTTATTTTTAAATATAATTTTTTGATAGAGAAGTTGGTTAAGGGGGCACACCAATCATTTATGGAGAAGCTGACAGAGTGACAATGCATATTTTCTCTAATAATCTTGTTTGATGAATTACATTTTGGAATGCAACAGGAACTGTTATCTCGATAACTATACCTGCTTTGTACAACAAATATGAAGAACGTGTGGATAGATATGCTGGTTTTGTCCACCAGAAATTTTCAAAGCACTACAAAATAGTGGATGAAAATATCATCAGTAGACTTCCAAGGCGCTTCACCAAAGACAAAGATGTGTGAACCTTTTCATGTAAGTCCACCATTTTCTGATTTATCGGGGGTTTGTTTATTGAGGTAATCCCTGAATTTTTTTGTGTGCGACATAAAATTGATCTCTCTATTTCTCTGAGTGCTCTGCTCTTTCCAATCAGTTATATAATGTGGTGAACACTGGACAGATGTTGGACTGCACTGTAGTGCTAGAGAATTTACCCCATAACGTGGTGAACTCTATACATCTTGATAAGCCCTGATAGCCAAAAAAAGCTATTTGTTTGGCAGTATATAGTCTGATAGAGTGATAGCTATGCCTTGATAATTTTGGATAAACCCTGATAATTATTCTAGGGGGATTGGAGTCTCATGATGGATTATTTATGTCAATGCATTGAAATACCATTCCATTTCATTTTTGAAGAATCATCTCAAAAATCTCAATATGTCACATGTCACCTATTTCACACACACAACTAACATGGGAAAAGTTATTATCTAAAAATTTATAAATCCTATGCCATATTATCCACCATTCATCTTAATTTATCCAAGGTGAATCAGACAACCAAAAAGTGGCTTTTCTGTTTTCCAATGATTTACAAAAAATTAGCAACCCTAATGAAAAATCATTTATTCAGCATATATCATCTATCATGATATAGTTATGAGGAGCAAATAGCTTCGAGGCAAATGGTTCCATGACGGTTCCTAGACATGGCTAAATATATGAACCTGTGCATGACTAGCCATATATATTTTCCTTTCACGGACCTAAGAATTCAGTATATTGCAGGTACAAGATATTGATGAATTACCACACTAACTACATTTACAGGTACCTATATCATTCACCAATCTCTTTCTTGTTGTAAATTTGAACTATATCACATTATGATGCCATTCTTTCAGGGAGGGTGATGCACAACTAATTCCCTTTATTTTTGCGGGTCGATCTGGTTGGTTCATGGACATTTTTTATGTTCTCATGCCTTGTCGTTGATTTTGCACATCTGAGGTTTTTCCTAGCTGATGTCAGCATTCCTCATCACCAAAGAAAAAAAGAAGAAAAAAGAAGAAGAAAAGCTTCTCATGTGGTGGTGGTGCTATTTCATGAATGTCAAATGAAAGAATGATTGGAAGTCCTGTTGGTGGGTTGTCATGAATGGCTGGCTTTTTGTGGCATCATATGTGTAATTCACAAGTGGAATTGGAGGACGCTGTGATAAACTACACTACTACTACTACACATAGATACCAGCTGTACATGTTATAACATCATGGAAAATGTTAGTCATTCATGTAGTCACTTTTACAGTCTTAACACATTTTGATTTTTTAAAAAGTATATACTTCTCTAACAAAGTAATTGTGTTTGAATGAATTTGGTGTATTTCTTTTCCATATTCTTAAATGCATCCTTTTTATATGGATTTCATGTACTGTAGGTATGACTGAGTGTGTCATTGCTTGTAACCTTACAGGAGCAACTATTTGCACCACTCATATCTCTGTCTCCACCACTTGTAAATTTCTTTTGGTGGCGGGGACAATTAGGTGGGAGGAGGATGGGGGAGAGGGGTTGTGAAGGGCAGCGGTGGGTGGAGGTCAACAACATGCAAGGGAGTGGGGAGGGCGGTTTCCCCTGCCCACTGCCCACCTTCACCCTTGTTACCATCCTTTGTCCCCTCTTTCTTCAACTCTCCGGCCTTCGCTCTCTCCCCCTTCTGCTCGTCTTACTTTTGTCTTCTTTTTTTCTCTCTCTTCCCCCTTCTTTTATTTTATTGTCCCCACCACCCAAAAAACAAATGTGATGTCATGGGATGGATATATGAGTGGTGGGGATGGTGGTTTTTTTGTTAGTGGGAGTATCCATTCCCTAAACAGCCACTTAAATCATGGGATGAACTTAGGTACCGTCACAGATGTCGATTTCCGTGACTTATTGAAGTTTTTCTCTCTCTCTCTCTAACAAAAATGGTCAATCTGAGCCGTTGATCGAATCCATAGAAGAGACCAAGTCCTCCCCCCCAATCAAAATCATACACCTCCATGGAAAAGTCACCCACAATGACTTCGAAGAGTCAATGTTTAGCTGATAGAGCGATAGATCCAAAAAAATTTTGAAGTATAAAAAATAAAAAAAGACGTGCAAAATCAAAATGGTCTCTTTTCAGTTTCATAAAAAAAAAATTCCTTTCTAAGTTTCTTTTATTATTATTTTTGACTCTCCTCTCTTTTCAGTCTGGGTACTTCTTTTGGAGACTTTCGTCTGTGGTTGTAAAAAAAATAAAATAGAAAAGAAACCCAGGCGGGAACACAGAGAATCCCATCAACGAAGTGAAAAAGATCCCATCTTTGGGTCTTTCTGATAGTTTCCGAGAAAACCCAGATGAGAAAACATTGATTTCTGAGATGGGGATCTGTGTTTTGGGTCTTTTAGGGTTTTGGGGATCATCTGGGTTGTTGGATTGAGGGATTGGGTTGTGTTGGTTGTGATGAGAATGGAAGGAAATGAAGCAACTTTTCAGGCAGCTTTGAATTCAATAAACGCTTTGGGGAGGGGATTTGATGTGAACTACGATACTAGGCTACTATACTGCAAGGGTGTTGCGGGTTCTAGGATTGTTGAGGTGGATGAGGTGCACACGAGGGATCTGCACGTCTGTGATGGAGTGGTTGTGCCTGGTGTTTCCAGGGATGTTAGGTGTGTGCAGGAGAGTGTCCGGCGAGAGAGCACTGGAGTTTGCGGTTTTAATGAGGTACCATGCTTTCTTATATTGATTTGCTGTTATGGTTTGAGTTTGTTAAAGATTTCATGTTGTATTTCCAAACTTTATTATCAATTGTTTGGTGTTGAAATGATTTTTTTGTGTCGTTCAACTGTTTGATGATTTCCTTAAGAATGAGTTAAACTTGTGGTAGCCGCCGGAAATTAGATTTTCGAATAGTGAGAATGAAATTGTTACCTTCTGCTTAGGGGTGTGACAGTGCCTTATCCTGGAGAGATCTGTATTCTGGGATAGAGAGCTATAAGGGTAGTTTTTGGTTGTTTATGCTTTTTTTTTTAATTCTGTCTTTGTTAGTTTTGTCTCTAGTAATGGATTGGGTTATGTAAGACATGGATAGGCTATTATGGTCTCCTCTAGGAATTACTATCAAAGCTGAAGCTGACTTATCCGGGTATAGTTATCAGGTTTGTCCATGGAAACAAGCAGATTTTTTCCTTTCTATTCCACCTCTTTTGAAACTTATTCTCCCCTTATTCCATGATCCAAATGGGGGCTTCAATTTTGAGTATACTAAGTAGGTATTGGTGCATCTTAGATGGGCTAGAGTTGCATCAAATGTTCCTTTGAACTAAAGTTTATTTGGTTCTGTACTATTGGATTTGTGTGTATTATGTGTTCAAAGCATGTGAAGGACGTCCTCTCATTATTCAGTTTTTTAAAACATAAATTCAAGTTGTATTAAATTTGTCATGGACTGTCCTTTTTCAATTTATGAGGTTATGGTGGAGGAAGGCTTTAACTTGTATTGATTGTCGAAGCTAAATCACTTTCAAACACTCTTTTTCATTCATAATAGAGATAGCTGGGATCACTAACTGGATGGAGTGTGCCTTGGAATTGCTTTGTGATTGGTGATTGAGTGCCAGAAAATTCAAAAGGAAAACAAATCTTCTAGACAGAAAGTAGGCAAACCATGTTGTGTTACGTTGTATATATATTATATATGCACATTGTTGTACTAGAGAAATTTCAAACTGCACATGTGCATGGTTGATATGTGGAGGTTAAGTTGGTTGTGTTTCAAATGTAGGAAAATCAAGAATTATGATGGCATGTGACAAGAATTCATATCATGATAGGATCCATAAAACCCTTCTATGCACTTGATTAATAAAATTTGGATATCATAGAACAACATTTCGGAAATGGTTTATCCACTTTTCATTATTTGATTGTAGACAATTCATTGTGCCTCTTGTGATTGATCTCAGATGGTAGAATTTTTCAATAGAAAAGCTCTTCTATCCGGAAACGTTCCTCTCGGATGTTTCAATTCCGTATTCAGTTTTTCTGGTTCGAAGCAAATAGATGCAGCAGCAACAAAAAGCCTTGCCATGGATGGATTTATGATTCCCCTGTTTAAAGTCCAACTGAATAAATTTCCCTCAGCATTGCTAGAAGATGTCAGGCGTTCAGTCCCAAATTCGTGGGAACCAATTTCCCTTGCAAGGTAAAATAAATTCACACTCATTTTTAGTTTCTTGAAAAGAGCTTGACACTAGATATTTTGAGAAGGGTTATTTGCATAAATACTCCTAAAAAACCTAATTTGACAAAATACACCCGTTGAAACCCTATTCTTACTCCTCAAAAGGGTTTAAGTTGTTGGCGAATACCCTTTTGAGGGTTATTGGTGCACAACTTAAAATTTATATTTGTTATGATGGAAGGGCATTTGTGCACAACTGAATCCTTTTGAGGGGTATTGCTGGGAATAAGGTTTTAACAAGTATTTTGACAGATTAGAGATTTTTCAGGGGTATTTGTGCTTATAACCCTTTTAAGAATGTTTTCATCGCATGTTTACTTTTCCAGATTTATTGAAAATTATGGGACACACATTGTTACGTCTGTTACGGTTGGTGGGAAGGACGTAGTTTATGTCAAGCAACACAGCACCTCTTCTTTGTCAACAATGGAGATCAAAAACTATATCCAGGATATTGGGGACCAGAGATTTTCTGATAACGAAAGACATACAAGTTCAGGTCCTATGAAAATCAAGGATAAGGCTAGTGCTTCTGCAGTATGTTTTTTTGATATATTTAGTAGAATCTCCTGTTGCATTGAAGCTGATGAACATTTTTTTGTTTTTCCATTTTTATCAGGGTGTGGTGGATCCTTATCTATTTAATGGTCAAGGAGTACACCCTCAACCACCTAGCGCTCTATATCTTACCGGAAAAGAAGTATGAGCTGATCTTCAAATGCTCTTTACACTTATAAATATGTGGCTGCATTTGACCAAATATTTCTTTAAAACCAAAATAGATCTCTCATCTTTCTTACGTGTGGCTGTAATGTTTTTCACCATAACATCATATGATATTTGTTGTTATCTTTGTAATGCTATATTTTGGTTCATTATGGTGGGTAGGAATCATTGTGATTCATGTAGCTATCAAGAATGAGTGAATGACATTATATTCAATATTTATGTTCAGGTAGTTTATAAGTTATGCCGTGAATGAACAAAATACTGTTTCGATCTTTTGTTCAATCATCTACTTGAATCTTTACCAGCTACTTACGGTATATGCTCCTTCATCAATCATTTTACTTTGTTAAAAAATTAAAATGAATGAAATGTTATCACATTTTAATATGCTAGGGGATGGGTGAGTACAACGATTTTGGTGGCCTGTCGCATCATAACTAACTTCATATTTCTCGAGAGTCCCATCTGTCATGTCATCACCATAACTAAACTACTCTATTTTGTAACATGAATTTCTTTATGAACACTCTGGTAGGCGAATTCTTGTGTGTAACATGCATAGACTTGGATGAGGAACTTATAAAAATGCTATAATCTTAGAACGTTAGCCCTTTGGAGATTTTGCAAACTTATGATAAGTTACTTTTTTTTTTTTGAAAAGATATTCAATTAATTTAATTGTGCAGGATGTCACAGTAATTTTCAGGCGGAGGGGAGGGAATGACCTTGTCCAAAGCCACATGGAGTGGAAAAGAACTGTTTTTTCATCCCCTGATGCCACCGAGATGTCATTCGTCCCCATCGCCTCTCTCCTAGATGGCGTCCCCGGAAAGGACCACCTGATCCGTGCAATCAGCCTCTATTTAGAGTGTACTAAACTTCACATTTTCATATAGTTATCATCATATAATAATTAATTAATTATTTTATTATTATTATTATTTATTTTTGTAGATAAGCCTCCTATTGAGGAGCTCCGATACTTCCTAGAGTTTCAGATCCCTAGGATATGGGCTCCAGTGAGGGACACGCTACCCGGACATCAAAGAAGGGAGCCAGTTTGCCCTTCATTGCAGTTCAGCATGATGGGGCAGAAGCTTTATGTGAGCCAAGAGCAGGTATGTTTTCCACTTGTTAGCATATCAAGTACTTACTAGAAAAAAAATGTGAAATCTATTGATTTGAATGTTGGCTCTAAGTGATTTAAGTCCCCGTTTTGGAACTAGTTGTCAAACTAATTTTGTTTCTGCAAAATCGGTTTTTTGATAATCGATTCCAAAAGTTTTTTTCTTTAAATTTTAGCTTTTGGTTTCGGTTGTTGGTTTTTGTGTTAAAAGTCAATGACATGGCTGTCATGAAAAAGTGATTGCGATCAATTTTCATGACAAAATGGTTGAGAGCAGCTTTTATGAAATTCTATTTCTGAAAATTGGTTCCAGATTGAGCTTAAGGCTGCAACTGAGGTGGGTTGGGTGGGGTTGCAGATCCGAGCCCCACCACAAATTGAACGGTGCAAACCCTAAACCCAACCCATCCTAAACTCAACCGGTTGAGGCCAACCTGACAAACTCAAAGTAAAAGCTCACTCTGAATTAGATCGGGTGAGCCTGAGATAGGCAAAGCACCAGAAACTCAAATATGAAAAACTAAGAAATAAGGGTGCAAACCTCCAGTTGTGGCATGAGAAATTATATTTATGTTTAAAATGTGCAAAGTTATATAATAAAGTTCAGTTTCAGCTTCGATTGTCTGAGTCCAACCTGAATTTTTCGGGGGGAGCATTTCTTGACCTGATACAACCCATAATCCACACAAGTCAATCGAAACCTTCCAAAACTCAGACTGAACCTGTTGGGTTCAGATTGTGTCCTGCCTTAGTATTGCCTTATAATGCCCTGTTTGGAACCAATTGTCAAAACGATTGCTTTTGCAAAATGCAATATTAGTTTTCAGATAATCAGTTCCAAACATGTGTTATAAACATAGTTTGAAGTGTGGTCGCACGTACCGGTACGTGCGGTCGCACATGCTAATGTGTGCCCCTGGGTGCACATCCCCTCCATATGCGGCGTCCGTTCGAAGTCAGTTCGAAACTGAATTTGAACAGGTCTTCTTACCGTTCGAATTCAATGTTCAAACTTGACTTTGAACGGTGAGAGGTTGTTCGAAGTTCAATTCGAACTGACTTTGAATGGTAAAATCTACCTCTTGGTTCATAGATTGCCATTCGAATGGTATTCGAATGACAACATACCGTTCGAAAACCGTTTGAACGGCTGCCTTATCCTACGTGCGATTGCATATGCGGTACATGCGGCTGCGTACATGCCATATGCGGACCCCACCGCACATGCGGTCTGCACATGGTTTAAATTTTAGCTTTTGAGTCCATATCTTGATTTTATATGTTAAAAGTTCAAACAAATTCCTTTCTTGCAAAAGTTGATTGAGAGTAGCTTTCACGAAAAAACTTGAAAAGGAAAATGATTTAATAACAAATATGTTAATCAATTTGGTGACCAAAATTGAAGAGGACCAATCATAAAAGTGATAGCTCCCGTATCAGAAAATGATAGAACGACATCCTCTTTTGATTGGTCCCAATCAGCAAATTGGTCAAATTTTTGTCATTGAATCAGAAACCTTTTAAAAATCAGATCCAAGAGACCATATAGTCATGATCCAATGTGAGTCAACTTCTTTATGAAAACCTCAAAAAAATTTACGCGACATTCCTTGTGCATGGAAACCACAGGTATCAGTCGGGCGCAAGCCACTGACAGGATTGAGGCTATGCTTAGAAGGACCAAAGCAAAACCGGCTCGCGATACACGCCCAACACCTATCCTCCCTCCCAAAGATCCTGCACCCATACTGGGACACGAACATGGCTATTGGTGCGCCCAAATGGCAGGGCCCCGAAGAGCAGGACAGCCGGTGGTTCGAGCCGGTGAAGTGGAAGAACTTCTCCCACGTGAGCACCGCCCCAATTGAGCACACCGACTCCTTCATCGGTGACCTCTCCGGAGCTGCCTCCATTGTCACCGGTGCCCAACTTGGTGTCTGGGACTTCGGTTTGAGAAACGTGTTGTACATGAAACTGTTGTATTCGAAGGTGCCCGGGTGCACGATAAGGAGGTCGCTTTGGGACCATTGTTTAGTCGGGTCAAATGAGAAATCGAAGAAGAGTGATTCAAGTAGCTTGGGAGAGAATTCGAGTTCAGGCTCGAAAGATGGGGCGGGGAAGTTGAGGAAGATCGTGGACTTGTCGGAGATGTGTAAGGGACCAGAGGATTCGCCGGGGCATTGGATGGTTACTGGAGGGAAGCTTGGGGTAGAGAAGGGGAGGATTGTTTTGAGAGTTAAGTATTCTTTATTGAACTACTGAGCTGTGTTTGAGGAGTGGGTTATGTTGGTGTTTGTTGTGTTATGTATATTCTGGGAAGAATATGATGAGGGGGATAAGAATATGAGATAATGTGATCTTTTATTGGTTCTGATAAGAGATGTTCAGCTTTGCTTCTCTGGTATCACAGAACGGATCGCAAAAATCATTGATTTTTTTTTTTAAGTTTTGAAATCTTATGTTGTTTATATAATATGAATCATCATTCCATGCACACAGAGGAACCAATAACAAAGTGAAGCTCTAAATCTCAAGGTGTCATATGCTGAGTTAGGACTGCATAAATATGTATCAGTGTCCACTTAACAAAGGACAATATGTTTTACTAATTTTTTGTTAAAATTCTGAAATGATTCCTTTTCATCTTATGCGTCAGTTGCAAGTATTCTATCAACCAAAGCGAAGTAGACTCTGATATTTGGATGCACATACATGGACATGAAATAAACACACACAAGTCATGCCTAAATCCAAGATTATTTACATCATGACATGGTGGCAAATTCTGAAATCTTTCCTTTTCATCTTATGCATCAGTTATTGTATGTCATGATGTATAATATACCCTGAACAACTGATGCATACAACAACTGATGTATGTACTAACCAATAAGTTGTCCCTGACATATTGGTATGATGGACACATTCTCTCATTGTCTGTACAGGGCCCACAATCACTCCCTGAATAATACAATTACAATTGGAATTGGTTTATGGGCCTGTAGATCATTGCTGTACAGGGTCTACAATCACTCCTCGAAATAATAATGGGCACTGTTACACCTAGATCCATTTCCAGCTCTAATTCTAATTCTATATGCGTCGATAATAATACTCATTGCTGTACAAGGGTCTACAATCACTCCCCGAATAATAATGCTCATTGCTTGTACAGGGTCTACAATCACTCCCCGAATAATAATCCAAATAATAATGGGCACTGTTATACCCAGATCCATTTCCAACCTTCATATTAACAAGACATATGTTTTGAAAGAATTTTTTTACATTTTTTATAAATGCATCCATACAATTCATTGAAGCATATGATTCATTTTTTTTTTATAAATCATACAACTCATTAGATGAAATATATTATTTTTAAAAAATTCAAAACAGAATGAAATTGAGGCTTGGAAATGAGAACTGGATATAACATTATCCTTTTTCTTAAGATGAAACCCCTCTGCAGAAAAGATAAACATACTCTCTCACCGAATCATAAATCAGACGGCCGGAGCTCTTCCAAACAAAAAATAAAATAAAATAAAAAATCGGACAGCCAGAACAACTTGGCGCGTTTCGAGAATCTAATTACCAATCTGTCCCTCATTTTGAACCCCCCCCCCCAAAAAAAAAAAACAAACTTTCCCAAATCAGATATTTGTAGCTCCAAATCAGGTATACGAGAGAGAGAAACCCATTTTTCATTTTTCAGAGCTGATGTAAAAGTCAATTAGAAAACCAATAACATATTAACACATAATGAGACTTGTGACTGTGCTTAAATAATAGGGCATGTGTAGCAAGACTCAATTATCATTGATTTCAATTAAAAGATTTATTGATAGATACTGACTTGGAATATGGTGGTCAGTGGGCCGATGGGCCGAACTTGAGGGTCGCAGACCCTTGTATTCGGGTCATGGGCCACGGGCGGAGGTGATCCAATGGGTAAGAGAAAATGGGTCCCATAATATATATAAAGAGAACTTCCGTTATTATTTTGGGTTTTTTAGTTAATCCTTTAACTTTTTTATATTTGGGCCTAAGTCCCTAGATTTTTTTAGTCCTTTCAAGAGACTAGAAAGAAAATCAAATAATTTAAAGATAGTTCCATTCGAGGGTTCAATAAGAAACATACCCTTTAAATCTAGGGATCAAAATTAAAGTGGACCAATCACAGAAGTGATGCTCCTGTATCAAAAAAATGGGTAACAAATCATCAAATTAGATCCAACCAGGCTATTAAAGAGACTATATGGTCATGGAACCAATTTGAATCAACTTATTTATGGAAACCTTAACCCCCTGTATGGGGTGTGACATTGAGTTATTCGCTCCTGATAGCTATACTAGGATAGATAACAATTCAGACTGAATAAACAATTTTTTGTTTGGTTGCATTTTTTGTTATTCTCATTGGAAAACGTAAAAATGTTTTTTTTGTTGTTTGGTTAATCTTGGATAAAGTGATGATAAATGGTTGATAAGGGATGAATAAGAATTTATAACTTTTTAAATGACAACTATACCCCTGGGAATAGTGTGAGAAATATATGATTGATTTGATAGATGTGACAGTTTTTGAAATCTGTGTGAGACTGTTAAGTGAGATAAATTTTTTAAAATGACAGAGAAGGGTATTTTTATCCATTTGCATAGATAAGGTCTGATAAGCAATTCCAACATTTCTTTAGAATAGTTATCAGGCCTTATCCTAACTTATCCAAACATAATTATCGAGGTTTATTCTGTCAAAACAAACAACTTTTTTTTACTATTCTCCTGTATTCTTCCTTATTCTGGCCTAATTCTTCATGCCATACGGGGGGTAAAAAATTTGTGCGAAGTTACTTGTGCATGGAAACAACAGGTACCAAGACAGGATTGAGAGTGGGTAGTGTTGGTGTTTGTTGTGTTATGTATATTATGTGAAGATGTGATGACGGGGATAAGAATAAGATAATGTGATCTTTTATTGGTTTTGATAAGAGATGGTCAGCTTTGCTTCCCTGGTATCACAGAACTGATGGTAAAAATCATTGATTTTTTTTAATTTTTAGTGAAATTGTTGATATTGTTTATAATATGAATCATCATTCCATGCACACAGAGGAACCAATAACAAGGTGAAGCTCTAAATCTCAAGGTGACATGCTGAGTTAGGACTGTATAAATGATTGAGTGTATGGTCCACTTAACAAAGGACAACATGTCTAACTAATTTTTTATTTAAAATTCTGTAATGTTTCCTTTCCATCTTATGCATGCATCAGTGTTTTTTTTTTTTTTTTTTGGTAAGGAGTGCCGCTTGGGTATTTTATGCATTACAACCAAAATCCCTTACAACATGATTTGTAGCTATAACAAAAGTACTGTGTATAAAACTTATACAATCGTGGATAGAAGTTATAAAAGGGCCGATTATATTCCGAATCTCCGGATCCCTAAGCTCTAAACACCATTTTGATGCAACTTTATCCACGAGCATGTCGTGCAAAAGCTTCTGGAGCGCGTACCATCTCTCTCGGGACCTTGCAAAATTCTAGGCAGTTTTGTACCCTTTATGCATGCATCAGTTGTTGCAAGTGTTCTATCAACCAAAGTGAAGTTAGAAACACTGATATTTGGATGCGCATAAATGGACATGAAATAAAAACACTCAAGTCATGCCTAAATCCAAAATTATTTACATCATGACATACTTGATGGTTCCTCGAAAAAGATCATCATTTCATCCTATGAAGAAAGATGAGAGGGTTCCTTTTTGGTTCAGTGGGGGTAGATCTTTAGGTTGGGCTGATCAAACTGCAAAAGGGGTTACAGATGTAGATGTAGATTTCATCTAATTAACTTTTTTGAAAAAGCAAAAGAAGAGATTTCAGAACAAATGAATATGTAAAAAGGAAGCCAAGATGCACATCACAAACCTTCCCCCAACTGTGCTTTCACACATTTTAATCTCTCTCGTGAGTGAATAGTATTTTTCTTTATTTGAACTGTGACACAAAACAAAAAAAGACTCAAAGTTGATTTGCAAAATAAAAGTAGTGGGATACATTGGCACTTACAATTTATGTAAATCTTAAATCAAATTTTACAATTAATGAATGAAACTGAACAATTCATGAATTCACTTGAATTATTGATGCGTTATCTCCCTCTCAAAGAATGTCTTACATGTCTAACACATGAGGTTACTCAACATGATTGTATCATGTGATTGATGAGGTTTTGATTTCATCCACCCACATAAAATTGATGCCATTTTAAGCATTTTATAACATGGTTGGGCCTTTTAACAGGGAAAAAGAATAAATCATATCTAATGCTTATAATAATTGAACAAGTCATGGAAACCTCTTCTATGTTGATTATAATACATGCATGCATGATCTCACAAAAATTACCATGCATAAAATAATACTTTTGAGATTCTATCTTGATCAATACATTGAATAAATGAATAACTAATGACTATCATGTCACGTCATCTTTGTAAAATTTGTTTGTGATTAAAACAACACAATAAAACATGTTCTGCTTTTTTTCTTTTCTCCTTTTCTCTTGTTCTTCCCACAATAGGAATATTGAAACATCACGTTTACCACTTGTAATAAATGACTTCCCTTCCATCTGAAGCTATGGGAGGACAGAGGACTGTGTGAGTGTAGAAATAGATAGCATCACTTTTTCAATCCACAATTCAGTTGCAAGTTCATTATGGGAATAGATACCAAAACTATTAGCTTCTTTATACTATCCTGACTGTTAACTGTTTGTTCCCTTCCACAATGCCAATGCTTTCTTTTGTGGAACCAACACTTAATCCTCTCAAAATTTAAATTAAGTGCAATAATTTTTGTAACATTGAAATTGAACTGAATAATTTTTGTACTAAACAATGTGACATTGAAATGAATTTTTTCTTTAAACATTAATTTGAGGCATGAATAAATTTTGTATAATATTGAACTCAGTTCATAAAACTTAAATTGAACTGGACATTCATGAATCAAAATTAACAATCAATCAATCGAACTGAACCAACCATTCAATGTTATTTATTCTCAAATAAGCATCCACGTGTTAACATAATGTAGGAGATTGACCAAGCCTGATGGACTGGATCGAACCATGTTGCATTTTGATAGCAATACCAAAACAAGAACTTCCTTATCCAACCCTGACTGGAATTGCTTGTTCCCTTTCAATGCTTTCTTTTGTGGACCCAACACTTAAAATCCTCTCCAAACGTCAATAAAAAAGCTTCCCCATAAAATAAGCTCCCCATGTCAAATGACAAAATTAGATACAAAAAAAATAATTGCAATACCCAATTCTCATATATGCTTCACGACATCAACAAAATGCTTAAACCAAATCAAAATGAGACAACAATAAACTGTTGCCTCCTCCTCAACTCTAAACCTTTCACTAATGTTGGAGGGAGGTACCAATCTAACAATTACAAATAGCCTCTTTTGGGCCAACCATTGCCTAATAACCATATAAAGTATTATGGGAAGACATGATGAGGGGGATACGAATACATGAGATAATGTGATCTTTTATTGGTTTTGATTAAGAGATGGTCAGCTTTGCTTCTCTGGTACCACAGAACTATGGTAAAAATCATTCATGTTTTTTGTTTGTTTTGTAAAATCATTGATATTGCTTATAATATGAATCATCATTACATGCATACAAAGGAACCAATAACAAGGTGAAGATCTAAATCCTTAAGTTTTATATATTGAGTTAGGACTGCACAAATGACTCGGTGTATATTAAGTGAAATAAAAACTGTCATTTGGATGCACATGCATGGACACAAAAGAAAAACACACAAGTCATGCTTGCCACACTAAATCCAAAATCATTTACATCATGACATACTTGATGGTTCCTCAAAAAGATCATCATTTCATCCTTTGAAGAAAGTTGACAGGGCTTCTTTTTGGTTCAGTGGGGGTAGATATTTTGGTTGGGCTGATCAAACTGCAAAAGGGGTTGTAGATGTAGATGTCACCCAATTTAAATTTTTAAAAAGCCAAAAAAGAGAGATTTCAGAACAAATAAATATGTAAAGATGAAGCAAAGTGCACATCACAAACTTCCCCCCAACTGTGCTTTCACACTTAATTTCTTCTCGTGAGTGAAAAGTCATTTTCTTTGTTTGAACCGTGATTCACCAAACAAAAAAAAGACTCAAAAGTTGATTTCGAACAAAATTAGTAGGGTAAAATCTCAATCCCAGTGCAATGTGCTACAATGAGCGTCATAGTAGGATTGAGTTGTGTCAAGATTGGTCAGCCTCCTATTGGAACTGGCACATGGATATTTAGTGTGATAGTCACATGAGACATATTCTTTAAATAAAAAAAATTTTCATTGAAGAATTGAATTGAAGAATCTATAAATCTAATTAAACCACTAATGAATCCAAGTAAATAATCATAATAATTCACCCACTTAAAATTGATTGGTCATTTTAAGCATATATGAAATGGTCTGGCCTTTTAACAGTGAGAATCAATTGTATTCAATGCTTATAATAAGTGAACAGGTCTACACAAACCCTTTTTTTCTATGTTGATTAGAATATATGCATGCATTGTCTCACAAAAATTACCATATATCACATGATAGGTTTTGAGATTCTGTCTAGATTAAAACATTGAATAACTGCTCACTAAGTCACTATCATGTCACGTCATCTTTTTAAAATTTTGTTTGTGATATAAACGACATAATAAAACATGTTCTGCCTTTTCTTTTCTCCTTTTCTCTTGTTCTTGCCTCAATAGAAATATTGAACCATCACTTTTACAACTTGTAATAAATCACTTCCCTTCCATCTGAAGCTATGTGAGGACTGTGTGACTGTAGAAATAGATGTCATCACCTTTTCAATCCACAATTCAGTTGTAAGTTCATTTTGGGAATAAATACCAATAACAATAGGCTTCTTTATACAATCCTGGCTATAACTGTTTGTTCCCTTCCACAATCCCAATGCTTTCTTTTGTAAAATCAACACTTAATTCTCTCAAAATTAAAATTAAGCTTAGTAACTTTTTTAACATAATCCACCAGTGGCCATAACACAATGGTCAGGACTTACATGTGTTAAGGGTAGGTCTTGATATCGAGTGTTGGTGCTGACTTAACCCCTGTGTATTTCTGTGGATTTGGGTGTATACAGGCGAATGTAATTTATCTAGCTCGGTCATAAGGTCAGCTACAGGGTCCCTCTGTTATATATATAAAAAAATTAACATTAAAAAGAATTGAATAATTTTTGTACTAAATAATGTGACAACGAAGTGAATTTTTCTTTATTACATTAAATAGAACTAAACTGAACAACTTTTGTATTATATTGAACTTGATTCATATAAAGCTCAAACTGAACTGGGCATTCATGAATCAAAATGAACAATCAAGAAATCCAGTTCACTATTATAGTACTAGTACGATGGATTGGATCAAACCCAGTTCAATTAAATAGCATAAACCAAAAACAAGAACTTCCTTACCCAACCCTGATTGTAACTGCCTGTTCCCTTCCAATGCTTTCTTTTGTGAACCCAACACTTAAAAATCCTCTCAAAAAGTCATAAAAACGTTTCTCCATGTCAAATGACAAATTACATACCCAATTCTCATATGTTCTTCATAACATACCCAAAAGCTTAAAATAAATCAAAATGGGACAACAATAAAACTGTTGCCTCCTCCTCAACTCCAAACCTTTCACTAATGTTGGAGGGAGGCACCAATCTAACAATTACAAATAGCCTCTTTTGGGCCAACCATTGCCTAATAATAACTATATAAAGTATAGAAATATATATATATATATATAACAACTTTCACTAACATAACTGCTATATATGTATAATAACAAGTTCTGAGCGGGTGCTAATGGATAGCCACCTCAGCATTCAAACATGGGGTCGCGACCATATCAGAATTGACCGCCCTGGAAGGTCTGGCCGAACTGCCAGTCGGAGGGGACGACGTCGTAGCTTGTGACGGTCTTGCCGTCGCTGGTGGTCACCTGGAATGAGAGACTCTGTCCGTCCAAGTAGGAGTTGCTCTGCCAGTTCTGGCCCCAGTTCCTCGACATCGCCTGCCAACCCGTCTTCGACCCCTTTATGGACACCGAATGGACGTCCCCGGCGCCTCCGACGTTGGTGATGAGGACCAGGTTGAAGTAGGAGTGGCCATTGATGGTGAACCTTATCCCACCTTTCTTGACGCAGGGGACTCTGTTTTGGCCAATTCAATATGTTAGTGTTCTAGTATAAGGTGTCATGTTTGCATTTCTATGGACCAATGGTATTTGTTGACCTCCTAAAAGAGACGGGGACGATGCCGGCCCTGTACTGAGCGATCTGAAGGAAGGCGGGCTCGGCGAGGTCGAAGTGCTGCAGTGGTGGGTTGCACCACCCCCCGTTGTCGTTCGACAAGGCGTAGTTGGGCGGGCAGAAGTTGGTGGCCGTGACCATGATGGACCCGGGGAGGCACCACTTCGGGTCATCGTTGCACCTCATCTCGTAACACGACCCGCAGCTCAGCCCGCCGTTGAACAATGCCGTGCTCAGTGCCGCCGTGTTCGTGCCGTAGCCCTGGCTGTATAAGTTCCCATACCCACATGCCCCACCTGCGATGCCAATCATGCCCAATCTTTAGGGAAAAAAATGTTTGAAAATGAGTTTGGATTAAATATAGTTTTTATAATGATCAGGAGTGTATACCCATTGTGCCAGTAGCGTCACCGCCTCCGTAAAACGTTGCATGCGCGCCTTGCCATTCGCCGTAGTCGGCGAAGGTGGAGTTCAATAAGAAAGCGATAGAGAAGAGGAAGAAGAGAGTAGAGGAAGCCATTGGAGGGGAAATGTGAGTGAGTGGATGAATGAGATGCCTTTGGAAGGGTTGGTTGAGTTGGTTTTGTTGGTGTGTTTTTTGAGGGTGGGGAGGGTTGGTATTTATATGGGGGGTGTGAAAGGGACTTTTTTGTAAAAAATTGAAAAACCAACAACGGGTTCGGGTTGGAGAGTCTTTGATTGAGCGAAAATCAGGCGCGCGCACATGCGCTTGTTTGGGTTTGGAGTACCAACCGATCCGAACCCGTTTTGGGCCCCCACCACGTGTGCTTCAACCTCCCTGTGTTTTTTTTGTTTTTTTTGGGTCGAAATATTTAAATTATGGACGGTTATTTTGTGGATTATTTTATTAAAAATATTTCATTGGATAAGGAGAGTATTTTTGACCGTTGATTTGTTAGATTGTTTTAAGGCTTGCTTGGGCTGTAAATGGAGAAGTTTGGAGGACGGTTTCGGTGGTTGACAGGTGCACGAGATGGACGGAGGGGATGGGATGTAATTAATAAGGGAAAATGTGGATGACGTGCTTGCAAATGATTGGTCTCCATTGATGTAAATTATTGAGAATGGCTATTCACAGTATTCTAATTTGAAAGATAAGTGGTATTTGACAATTTTTTTTTGGTCAAATCCCATTGTTTGCTAACCATCCAACAAGAGTCCTGTTTGTGCAGCAGGTGCATCATGCAGATATTAAAGATACTCCCATTACTCTGAGACGGAGCCAGGAATTAAAGTAAGGAGGGACCAGAAGCCTTAAAGAATGAATAAGATAAATAAATAAATAAAATAATTATAGATTTATGATAAGTTAAGATGAAATTAAAATAGTTGAATAATAATCGATTCTTTAAAGCAATGATAATCAATTCATATCAAAAGTTAGTTTTTACTTATTTTTCTATATTTAGAGATCTAGAATAATTAATTGAATATCTAGGAAAAATTTTGATATCTCAATTACTCCCATCACAAAAAATTAAAAAAATGAAGCTTCAAAAATTAAAAATATGAATATGAAAAAAATAATTGATCACAAAAACATATAAAGATATTATTTAAGCTTATATTTCATAAAGATATTTTCAAACATAACTTTAAAAAAATCTATTAGACTCAATATAATAATGATAAAAATTAAAATAAACAAAAAAAATCATTAAACCATTTAGTAATTTTTCAACACCTCAAAATTAGATACCCATATTCCCGTAAAAACAAAGCTTATCACATTTTTACTCCAAATCTCAATGAGCGCTAATACACTAAGTCAATTTTTGTAACCCTATTTTCATTTGTCATGTCTAATGCAATATATAATATTGATTAACGTAAACTATATTTAACTATGTCCGTATACACTTTGATAAAATTTATATAATTATTTCATATGAGCATGTACTTCATTTCCATAAAAGATTAATATACTTTATTATGTGAGTATACACTTTAAAAAAAATCAAATGTATGTATGCTAATCAGGATTGCATGTAACATTTTTCAATTTCAAACTCACTCATTTCAATTAGGATTGTTTTACATATACCCCTGAAAGATAACATTTTGTTAAAACAATTTTAGTGAATTACTATCTTAAGTAATATCCCATTTTTGGATGGTATTTTTGAAAAATTAAAAAAAATGAAAAATACCCCTCAAAAGGGCCTTGATGCAAAATTAAACCCTTTTGAGGGTACTGCTAGAAAAAGAACTTAAATAAGAGTACTTGACAATATAAAGATTTTTGAGGGGTTTATATGTCAAAAAATCATTTCAACCATTGATCCCCTATGTATGTTTATGCATGGCTTGGGGGGGCCGTGCCCCAACCCGCCCCCCTTTGGCTCCGCTACTGTCATTACTTAAAAAAAAAAAAATTAGCTAAAATGTTGTGAAGTGTGTTAAAAACTAATATATATATATTTAAATAAATGATAAACATGAGTATCAATTTTATTATAAATTAAATCATATCCCAAAACATAACAACTTACATGGTAGAAGAAAGGTCCCTCCCCCCCTCCCCAAAACAAAACCCCACGGGCACCTGCACAAGCATGCCCTCAATCCCCAATGAACTGAGTCACCGACTCCCATACATTGGAGTATTGGATTTGAATTTGACATCCAACTGTGTTAATGTGTTATATTGGATTTGAATTTCTTTTGAAAAACAATTTATATTGGAGTTGAAACAATTTAAAACAAGTACAACAAAACGACTTTTAAATGCACCGCAATGTAAAAGCACGCACAAAAAATGTTAATCTTGTGAATGTGAAAGGAGTGGATTTAATGTTTGACCGAATAAATGAAATCACGCATTTGTTGCTCGTAACAAAAGGCGCATGAAATCCGCCGAGTAACACACAATGCTGACGTCGAAAAAGAGCCAACGAAAACTGACTCCATTATCATCACCTTTGGTAAGAAACGTGAATCACATCACCACATCACTACATCACTACATCAGTTCCATGTTGTGTTGAAAGATAGAAAAGATACTTGATAAGATTACTTGATAAGCATGATGCTGAATAGGATGTACCTCGGTGTAAATAATCTCAAAAAATATGTTTATGTGAAAAGAATAGGTGGATATAATTATTGTATAATAGCTCAAAAAGCATGTTTATTTATATGTAGATATAATTATGACAAAATGTATTGAAATATGGTGATATTGGTATTCCAATTCTCTATAAAATTCTCTATTGTCGTGCGTTAGTTGGGACAGACGTGACTAATGCCAAGTTCGATCAACATGAAAACCCCGGATCCCTCCAAAAGTCAAGGTGTTCATGTGGTTCTTATACTTAGAACGCTTGATTACGAGAGAATATAGGGCGAGATGGGCTCCATCGGACTCTACGGCGTGTGGCCTGTGCGCGGTGGCTTCAGAGAGTGTCGCTCACCTGTTCGGTGAGTGTCAAATTGCACGGGACTTCTGGCCAAGGTGGGGAGAGAAACGGGCCTCCGAACTACATTTCAATAAGTGGAGGAGATGTGGGCGGCGGGGAAAGAACTGAAGAGATCGGACGATAACAGCCTACAAGCGATGATTCGCAATCCATAATCTTGGCGGGGGCGTGAACGTTATGGAAGACACGGAACGATGTCGTCTTCAACGGGGTTAGAGTGTATCAGGAAAACTTGTGGGACATGTTTTACGGGTGCTTGCGAGATTGGGGAAAGTATATCGCCATGGCGGGTGAGGTCGAGGTCTGAGAAGGGCGCGTCCAGATCGGGGGGTAATCAAGGGGCGAGTGCCTTCACCTTCAATTCTTTGGTTAGATATCTCATCTAACAAAAGGACAAGGTGCAGAGTTTATATATTTCTTTTTATTATAATCTGTTCTCCTCCAATTCAAAATTTGTAATTCGAGTTCAATAATAAAATCGGATAGCAAATATATAACTTTTTCAAATAAAATAAAAATTCTCTATAAAATTCATTATTCTACTAAATAGAGTATAAGTGAGGCTCACATATAAAATCATTTATCTTCATATTTTATAAATGAAGGGTCATACATCAAATCATTTTTAGTATTCGCTACATATGTACCCATTTTATTCCAATACACTTCTAAATAAGTGACCAATTTTTTTTTTCATATTGATATGAGACTATTTTTTAGAGTTATTTTTTTCAAATATTGCCATTAAGACATAAAGAACATATTAAGATCTATTGAATAAAATCAAATCAAAGATACATTATACCATAAATGTTCAGACCATATTTTAGTTCTTAATGTAAGCTCTTTTTTAAAAACTAAATTGTAGACATGCGTCCTAATTTTATTTTAAAATCAAAGGGAACATGCCCAAAGCAGAGAAAGATAGAGAAGAGTCTACTAAGAAAACAAAGCAAATAAAATCAACAATTATACCAAGGACTACTCCTCAATCATGATTTTTTTCCCAACATACAAAACTTTGCTTGTCCCCGCACACATAGTCCTCCAATTTTTTATATAAGTCAGTACCGACTCCCATAAATTCTCTATGTATACGTTTGTGTCTCGAAAAATTCGATGCTTACGAGCAAGCCAAATGGTCCACTCTTAATATAAGCTCTTAGTGTTCAACCCTCACATGAATGCTGATAATATTAAAAGTTTTACACGTTTATGTGACAATATCTAATCAATGCGTAGATTTTATAAATAATATAAAGATACAAAGTTTATGGATATAAACATGGTGAAACTCTCAAACAAACAATTTTACATTTGATGTTACATAAATTGGATTGAAAATCGAGCCCAACGTGTGACACAAATATTCTATAAACTATATGAAAATCTTAAGTCACTTTTCAATGATATATATATAAAAATAACGTGCACCGGCATGTCGGAGGGACCCCATACGTGGGGCCGCAGTCAGTTGTTATACCAAATAATATAGGGCAAAGCTATTCCCAAGTTACTCTTTTTCACTGCTCAAAATTATAAAAATATCATTATTTATTTTATTATTTTGTCTCATTTTTTCACTACCCAGTTCGACAGCGTCCAGTCGAAGTGTTCTTCACTGGGACGACAGAGATCCGTCGAACTGTCTAAATAAGTGTCGACAGAGGCTCAGTCGAAGTGTGTTTCACTAGGACGACAGAGATCCATCGATTTATCTGAGCAAGTGTCGACATGGATGTGTCAAACCCTTCAAAATAACAATTTTCTTATAAGAATCAATCACTTATACAATAATTTAAGTTCTTATGAAAAACAAAAATGTCATTTAAGTTATTTAAGTCTTTTTGACAATCATTCATATATATATAGTTATTTAAGTATAAGAAACAAAAATATCAAACAAATAGTTATTTGGATCAAATAAACAGTAAATATTTCATATAGACAAAAAACATTATTTTCTTTTCTAAACAAATGGAGTATTTTCTAAACAGACTCCACTTATTTAGAAAAGAATAATGTTTTTTTTTTCTATATGAAATGTTTAATGTTTATTTAGTCTAAATAACTCTTTGTTTGATATTTTGTTTCTTATACTTAAATAAATATATATGTGAATGATCTTCAAAAAGACTTAAATGACTTAAACGATATTTTTATTTTTCGTAAGAACTTAAATGATTGTATAAGTGATTGATTCTTAGAAGAAAGTTATTGTTTTGAAGGGTTCGACACATCCATGTCGACACTTGCTCAGACAGATCGACGGATCTCGGTCATCCTAGTGAAACACATTTCGACTGGACCTCTGTCGACACTTATTCAGATAGTTCGATGGACCTCTGTCGTCCGAGTGAAGAACACTTCGACTGGACGCTATCGAACTGGGTAGTGGGAAAGGGATTAAAAAAATAAAATAAATAATGACATTTTCGTAATTTTGGGTAGTGGAAAATTAAATTGGGTAGTGGGTCCATCACTGCCCAATAATCAATAATATGTAGAGCATCAAAAGTAAAATTAAGGTTAAAATAAACACAATTAGAATACTAATTCAATAGACACGATTCGCTTAATTAGCTCGTTGTACTACATTAGCATGCCGACCGATCAATCACCCTTGATACGTGTTAGACATAATCATGATTAAGAAATTCTCATCTTAGTACACAATGAACTAACTAATATGTCAAGTAGGATCAAAGATTGATGTGTTTGTCTTAAAATTATTGTTTCTTTGTGGTCAGTAAGCTTAGCTCAATTTTTAATTAGTGTGGTTATGAAATATGTTCTTATTTCATAAGCAAGAAATAAATAATAAGCAACAAATAAAAGAGGATTTTGAGTGATGACCCTACCATGTTAGGGAGCACATGGAAGCCCCGGAGTTTAAGGCAATGTGATCCTCTCATCTAATTTGGAGGTATGACAAAAATACAAAATAAAAAACACCCTATGACAAGAGCATATCTTTGGCTAATCCAAGAAATATTAAAGTGATATTGACTTGAGGACAAGAGAGACAAGCAAAGATGCCATAGGAAATCTTTTTTTTATTGTCTCCTTTATTTATTGTTCATCCATCTATAGTACAATAGTTCCTATTCCCCAAATACGATGAGAAGAACATCCCTCCAACTACAACCCCACAATCCTATTCTATCTTCCTAGATCCTTTCCTACCAAATCAACTGTGTGTAGGGTTTGATTTTTTTTTTAAATGTCTCAATGCATGTCTCAGTGTAGTGTGTGTGTTTTTTTACTTTGATTTTTGGGGATCATATTTCTTGACTCCAGTACATTGCATATTTGGTACCGTGTGAAGACAACACAGGACTCCCTTTAATGGCGGTATATTGACTATATAACAATGATATTAATATGAAATAATATAATATCGTTTTACAACAAAAATGTTGAAAATATTTCTTCTGTTTTTACAATAACTTTTTTTTTTCAAAAATCAATGGAAGACGAATTTATGTTTATACCATTTTTTTCATAGATAAAGTAAACATATTTATATGAAGTATTAATTTTAAAAAAATAACAATTACCCTTTTTCTCTTTCAGATTATTACACATTTCATTTAAGGATAAAATTAAAGTCTAATGAAAGATATAGCTAAAAAAATCTTAATTAACTCCTAAATTAAGGAGATCACAAGAAATTGACAAGGATTAATATTACAATTAATATACTAGTAAAATAGTCATGGTTAATGTGCTTATGTGATGTACAAAAAGTGTTCGTATAACGAAACGACAGACACTGATGTGACACTAATGTGACCGATAAGATATTTTTAGAATCCACAAAGAAGAAAAAGACACATTCGACAATGCTATTAGGCTCAGTATAGTTGAAAAGAAAATAATAATAATAATAATAACAGTAATAATACTGTTATGTTTCAAAACGTGGGTCATAAGATCATGCATTTTGATCTTGA
The DNA here is from genome assembly GCA_030737845.1 of Acorus calamus. Lineage (NCBI taxonomy): Eukaryota > Viridiplantae > Streptophyta > Magnoliopsida > Acorales > Acoraceae > Acorus > Acorus calamus. Next base: position 1,093,977 of record CM060877.1, on the reverse strand, counting down.
AACCCCAACAAAGGCCATTGTGAAAGGCTCTGAACAACAGAAGCCAAAAGGACCCCCAACAAGACATGTGGGATACATACTTGAAAGTTGAAATGTTGTCTGTGAGGAAGAACACCCCCCTTTCCATGCATCACGAGGGGGGCTGTTCAATCAGTGGTCCCTATAAGGGGTCCACCGATCAGGGGGTGGCGGTTCGTCGCTTTCCAAGTTGGGGTGTATGAGATAATCCACATGTGCCCTCATGTGTTGACACTTGAAAAACTCAAATGGGGACCATAAATGATAAATGGTGTCCAAGAGATAACAAACTCTCCATGTGGTGGTGGGACTTTTGATTGGAATTTGTGTGATATGCCATGTCACACGTTCAAAATCAGAGAATGGTTCGGATGATGATATGTCATGTCATGACCTTGTAGTTTAACAGGAATGAGATCCTCCAAACAACAATGTTTACAACTTACTCGTTTTGAGTACTTCTGCATCACAATCTGTTTTGGGTCTATGACGAGTACTAGTAATGGTCTGATTTACTGTATTTTTGAGAAGTTATATATTTATTGAAATATATGCAAATGGAACAAATGATAATGCTAATTACATACAACCCATTTTTCAGTCTTAATTCCAGTCTATATGTGTTTTGAATTTTTTTTAAAATTATATACCTCGTCTAATGAGATACATGCTTTTATAAAATTAAAATGAAAGCATATACTTCAATAAATTATATGGATGAATTTATAGAAAATGTAAAAATTTTCTATCGATGCATATATTCCGTTAATGTGATTATATGTTTTGATGATTTTCTATCGACGCATATGAGATTAAAATAGGGGCTGGAATAAAACTGTGTGTAACAACACTCAATAATGCATTGGAACTGGGTGAGAAGGGTGGTACAAGTTCAATATGTGCATATTCTCAAAGCCACTTGAAGTGGCAATTAGTGTGTCACACCAGTGGAATGGTTGGGACTTCAATTTTTCATGACTGTTTATTGTGTTGTGTGGAAGAGAGTGATTTTCATGGATCCCTCTCTGGACCTAGCTAGTTGGTTGATTGAGTTGTTTGTTCTACCTCCCTCTTGTGATAGTTTTTAAGCTATAACAATCATAATATGAAGTAGATAGGGTAGAGGCAGGTTACAGTGAACATTTTGGAAAGGTTTCATGGAATTGATTCAGTTGGATTTTTTGTTCTGCTGCCTTTGTAATGAAATCAGATTTATGATCTTGAAACCTTTAATTGTTTAGAATCAATTTTCCTGTCTTTCATTATTTTCTTTTTCTTTTTCTAATCTTTTTCTAGGATAAGATAGCATTTGGAATTGACTCTGTGACTCATGATTAGAAATAAAGTGTCATAAAACACAAATTAATGTCTTCATTTGTCAACATCTGATGGATCGACTCTACATGCATTATCAAACTATGTTGAAAGACTCGATCAGTTGCTAGCATGGACAACTTGGCCTCCTTATCATCTCGATCTTGAAATATATACTGTCATACCAGAACTAGGATGGGATCTGATCCCCTATCTTGACCACCTAGGTTTACATGTAGAAATGTCACCAAGAACTTTAAGCTTGTAAATTAGCATTGTTTTTGCAGTAGGCATTATAATCCAGAAATATAAAGATGCATGCATGCATCATATAACTTGGATTTTGCATCAATTGAGACCTCAGAATAAAATTGGAAAATAAAATACGCGGGTATGTTTTCATAGAGTTTCTATACAATGAATATCATCATCTCACATTCATATATAAATCTGTAAAATGAGGTTATATATGTGACATAAATAGATTTTACATCCCCATTGGGTAAAAATTGAGTCGACCTTTTCATATCACTTTCCACTACTGTCATATTGAATGCAAGTATTAATAAATCCTTTCTGCAACTCTCAATGAATGTGCATTGTAAAGTAATGCCTGCAGCTAGCCTGCCCAGCTGTGTTTCAACAGACATATATACAGTTTCATATTGGAACTTCATAATAAATTTTTTGAACTGCCAAACTGCATGCGCATGCGTATCACATTTTATTTTCCTAGGTCGGTGTTGCATATATGGTGCTCTTATATGGATTTTCCATGGTTTGAGTTCCTCTGCTGCAATGGTCACCATGCATACCTTAAAATTCAAAACTTGTAAAAAATGGACAATAATAAATAAATAAATAAATGCATGTATTTATTTGTATCAACTTGCCTTATTCTGTACACGTGGCACCTTTTAGACCACAAGTTTTTGATTCGATGCGATAAACCAAATACGTACAAACACACTGACACACCCGCTTACACCCCATCCCACCGTTTATCTCGTGAACAGTCTTGAAAAGTTGTCCTTTTATAACCCATGCAAACATTTTAAAATTATTATTATTATTATTTTTTTGTTAATGTCACTTTTCAAAGTTTCTCCATGTACAAGAAATACATATTTTTATAAAACAAAATAAATTTTTTTTTCATATAACCCTCTGTTAAATCCATTTAACCCCTTGATTTTTAAATCCATATAACCCTCTAAAAACACCTAGTAAATCTAAATAATCTCCTGAATAAAGTTTATATTTACAGATTATGAATATTTTGTGAATATTATGTTTGATTAATCCTGATAAAAAACACAGTATATAAAAAAACCTACAACGTGTTAAAAATATAAAAATCTTTTATAAATGACAATTTTACCCCTTTAGATAGAGTTTTATAATATATTCAAAATGGTAAAATTATAATTTACATAGGTTTTTTTTATATTTTTAACACATTTTAATGGTTTTTTAATATATTGTGTTTTTAATCAGAGTTAATCGAACGAAATCATCATAAACTATTCATCATTTATTAACAAAATTTTTATTAAGGGGTTATTTACTTATTTGGATTTACTAAGTGTTTTCAGGGTATGAATTCAAAAATAAAATGCATATTTAACAAAATTATTTCTTTAAAAAAAATAAAAATCATTTGATCTTAATTATATTTTAATTATATTTTGAAGAAAAGAAATGATAAAAAAAAAAACAAAGTTAACACATGACTCCCACCTAAAAGTTCAATAGTAGAAAAAATATCTACTATAACTCCTTTTTAGGGGAAAAAAACACAATCTATTCAAATAAATTATTAAATCCTCATGTTCTTTTTTATAATTTAAAAATATGCGGTGGTAAAATTTATGAAAAACATCCCGAAATATCTTTTATAAATATTTAAAACTACCAAAACAATCATTTCTAAAAATAAAAGTTTATCCAAAATAACCACTATGTCACTTGAAATGATCCAATTATTTTCTATATTTAATAATCTCTCTTTATATTATTATTCGAGGAACATTCCCAGATAAAACATGTATTGTCCATTAATGTTAAATGATATAATAACTCAATTTTCGTATTTATTTGATTGTGAATTATGATATAAATAATATTTTGTATTTTTTAAATCCATTTTTCATCCCCCATCTATTAATTATATAAAATCTAATAAACAAAAAGGATAATGTATTAAGGGAAAATTAATTAGAGGTCCCTAAAGTCATCTCTGTAATAACAATAGGTCCCTAGACTTTTTTTGGGGTGAATGGCAAAACATATTGAGTTGCCATATTGATTTGAGGGTAAAAGAGGAAGAAAAAAAAATAGGTTGGATGGAAGGATCTAAACATAATACCATCACAAACTAAGGGACTTAAAGAAAATAAGAAAAAGTCTAGGGGTCTATTATTATTACAGTGGTGTCCCCAGGGATCTCTAATTAATTTCTCCATGTATTAATAAATAAAAATATATATGACGATATAAAAACAAAAATATAAAAATAAAAACATTTGATTGGGACAAACAAGGGACACGGAGGGGAAGCCCACCACGTGGTGGGGGCCCAATCGGATTCGGATCGGTTGGTAGTCCAAACCGAAAACAATCGCATGTGCGCGCCCCCATTTTTTAACAATTAAAAAAGAAAACCCTCCAATCGGAATCCCCTGTTATTAATATATATATTTTTTACCCAAAAATCCCTCTCACACCCTCCCCATATAAATACATCCCCTCCCCACCCTCAAAAACCACACCACCAATCCAAAAGGCATTTCATTCACTCACTCACATTTCCCTCTCCAATGGATTCCTCTACTCTCTTCTTCCTCTTCTCCATCACTTTCTTATTGAACTCCGCCTTCGCCGACTACGGCGAATGGCAGGGCGCGCATGCAACGTTTTATGGAGGCGGTGACGCTACTGGCACAATGGGTATGCTTCTTGATCATTATAAAAATCATAATTTAATCCAAACTCATTTAATTTTCAAACATTTTTTTAAAAGATTGGGCAAGATTGGCATCGCAGGTGGGGCGTGTGGGTATGGGAACTTATACAGCCAGGGCTACGGCACGAACACGGCGGCACTGAGCACGGCATTGTTCAACGGCGGGCTGAGCTGCGGGTCGTGCTACGAGATGAGGTGCAACGATGACCCGAAGTGGTGCCTCCCCGGGTCCATCATGGTCACGGCCACCAACTTCTGCCCGCCCAACTACGCCTTGTCGAACGACAACGGGGGGTGGTGCAACCCACCACTGCAGCACTTCGACCTCGCCGAGCCCGCCTTCCTTCAGATCGCTCAGTACAGGGCCGGCATCGTCCCCGTCTCTTTTAGGAGGTCAGCAAATACCATTGGTCCATAGAAATGCAAACATGGCACCTTATACTAACACATTGAATTGGCCAAAACAGAGTCCCCTGTGTCAAGAAAGGTGGGATAAGGTTCACCATCAATGGCCACTCCTACTTCAACCTGGTCCTCATCACCAACGTCGGAGGCGCCGGGGACGTCCATTCGGTGTCCATAAAGGGGTCGAAGACGGGGTGGCAGGCGATGTCGAGGAACTGGGGCCAGAACTGGCAGAGCAACTCCTACTTGGACGGACAGAGTCTATCATTCCAGGTGACCACCAGCGACGGCAAGACCGTCACAAGCTACGACGTCGTCCCCTCCGACTGGCAGTTCGGCCAGACCTTCCAGGGCGAGCAATTCTGAATGCTGAGGTGGCTCTACATTAGCACCCGCTCAGAACTTGTTATTTTATGTATGGCAGTTATATTAGTGAAAGATTGTTGTTATATATATATGTTTCTATACTTTATATAGTTATTTGGCAATGGTTGGCCCAAAAGAGGCTATTTGTAATTGTTAGATTGGAACCTCCCACCAACATTAGTGAAAGGTTTGGAGTTGAGGAGGAGGCAACATTTTTACTGTTGTCTCATTTTGATTTGGTTCAAGAGGTTTGTAAGTTGTGAAGCATATATGAGAATTGGGTATGTTTTTTTTTTCTTTTCAACTTTTTTTTCATTTGGCATGAGGAGCTTACTCTATGGAGAAACTTTTTTTTTAATTGATCTTGTGAGATGATTTTGAGTGGGGGGTCCACAAAAAGAAAGCAAAATAAAAAACAAACAGTTACAGTCAGGATTGTATAATGAAGCTATTGTTATGGTATCTGTTGTTAGGGTTTTCGGATCTTGAGATGCAATTAATATAAGAAATAAACAAACGAAATCGAAAACAAAGATACAAAATTCTAGATCTAAATGCTCTTGAAAAATTAATTTAGCGTTCTGAATGCTCCAAAATGACAAAAACATAACATTAGAAGTGTAAAACAATTTATAACTATGCTTAATTCTTTTGTGAGCTGAGTTTTGAAAAAATCAACTAGCATCCCCCTCTTTGTAAAAGATGATCAATGATTAAATTAAGGGCACCAATCTTTTTTTTTTTAAAAAAAAAAAACACTATGCTTAATTCCCACAATTTCACATTCATATAACAAATGCAAAGAGACGATAAATGCTTCAATGAATGTGTGGAACGCCATGATCAAGAGTCATATATAAAACTTCCACTCATATATCTTTCACTCATGTATGCTAACCTTACAGGACTGTGAGACAATCTTAGAATCTGGCTTAAGCCTGTCCACAACAACTTCACAATGAACACCCACACTAACCATCTGAAACTCATCGCCACCGTGGCGCATGACCCCCAACGTCGATGCCATACCAACCTCGGAGAGCGATAGCGCCGCGTCTCTCATCAGACATCAAACTCCTCCTTGCCGAGTCCGATAAGAGTAAAATCTGCCTCAGTAGCTCGGTCTGCACGATCGCAACATTATTTGGCTCCTGGTAGAAGGGGGTCTGAAATATTGGAAATATTAAATCAAAAGGTGGAAAATTTCACCATCGTCAAATAAAGAAAGATAATAAAGACTAAATAATTCAATAAATGACTCTCTGTTATTTGAGGAGTAAGTAACCAAATATACTATATATGAGTCATATTTGAAAATGTTTTAATGGTATGTTATTGATCCTTATTAGAAGATTTGAATTTTTATGTATTTTTCAAGTCACAACAACCTATAAAAGAATGTGAAGGAATTGTGTAATTTTCAATCAATAAAAGAAGAAGTCTTATAAGAGTTTGTGTTTTTTTTTTTTTTTGGGGGGGGGGGGGTGTCATGTGATAAGAGTGGTGTGGTATTCTGAGAAACACGAAGATGAGGTATGAGAGGGGGATACCAACATGGAAACCGTAGGCGAGCGAGACCGAAGAATAACGTACGGTTGTTGAGCCTCTCTTGGAGCCCGTACCGTAGGAGAAGCCGAACAACTTATTTCGATTCTTGACGGCTATCTGGAGCTCGAACTTTGGCCACAATGTTGGCGACGAGAGGTTGAGTTCGTCGACGGAGAGGCGGTGGACGGCGTAAATTGGTGGAGTCCATGAGTACTTGTAGAAGTGGCAGAAGTAGATGAGGGTGGTCAGGCTGAAGCAGAGGCAGAAGAAGCAGGAGATCACAAGGATGCTGCGCATAGTGGGGTTGGATGACATTGTATATACTGAGAGAATCTTATGTTAGTCACAGATGATGATACATAGTGTTCTTTTGAGGGCAAGTATTTGTAGTAGATCGACTTGGCCGGGCTGCATAGTATGCATTAATGTGGATGATGAATTTACAATTGGTTTGTGGAGGGGGTGAAGAAATGATTCATGGTGACAACTAATATAACACAACTTGTAATAAGAATCATGAAGAGACCATGGTGATCATCATGACCACGCTGATAATGATTCTATGTATGGGTGGGTTTTTTTGTTTTCGTTTTTTTTTCTCTCTTATCCAATCCGAGGCTGTTGAACACATGCATCTATATCACTATATGGTCCATTTCAATAGAAAAGGAAAACAATAGGGGTAAAAGTCACATAATTTAATTACCAATCCAACTAAAATTGACATGCCGTGTGTGATTTTAGACTTTTTATCATAAGAAAAAATAATGTTAGTGAGAGTACCCAAAACAATCGTGTTTTAAATTTTAAATTTAATAAATTAACTTAATTTAAAGATGTAGATATTTTTATTAAAAAAATGTAAATATCTTCATAATGTATTAATATATGGACGCATTAAATGAAAAACATTAAAAAATGCCAATAACTCATATCGGTTTATAAAAATATATAAAAAATATTTATATATGCAATGTTATGAAGTACATTAATTAGATGAATATGTAATTTATACATTTAAAATTATATATACAATTTACAACGTACATGAGGATATAATTGCATCGATCAAATTTAGTTGTTTTTTGTAAAGAATATTTCATTTCACGAGATACATATCGTTTTCTTTTTTAAAAATAAACTGAAATACCGACAATCATTGAGAAAGATAAAAAAAATGCTTATTAAAAATAATAACAAATGAGATCATATATAAAAACCTAAGCCGTAATGTAATGATGCTCTATATATTAATAGAAAAATGTTAGACTTATTCATTTAAATTTTACAATCACACCGCACGTGTTTTATATTTTTTAATAAAACATAGTAAACATTATATAATAAAGTATATGTTTTGATAAAAAAATGTACCTCTTGAATATATTTTTAATAAATGTAAGAAAAAAATTTAATTAAGTATATATATTCATTGGATTTTTAAGAAAGTATTTTAAATAGTAAAAATAAATATTGAGTGTAACTGGGCACATATTAATAAATGCACTCCCCACCACCATTCAATTAAAAAGGCTTTTGCAGTGGACCAACTATTTAAGAGGAGACGTCGTGTTTAAGGAAAACAAAAAATACAGCAAATGTGTGTTCTAATTATTGGCTTGGCAAAGCTTAAGAGTGAAACGCAAGGTTACATGATGAGGTCCACAATGAGAATTATTTTACTTTATTTTAACAGTTGGACTAACTTGTTAGTAGGGGTTCCAATTTCCAAAGTTATATCAGAAGCTCTCGATCTGTTTATAAAGAGAGCTTCGAAATGAGGACACAAAACTCCATCCATGGCAGTTATCAAGGAGGAAATAAGAATATCAACATATGTATCTAATTGAATCTATTTGTATTACTAATCATGAATATTTTCAACTTTATTTCTCCATTCCTTTTTGTCATCCTTATCACTGTCACGCTAAATAAAATAATAAATTTTTAATGATACATGGAATAAATGAATATCGGTCATGTCACATCATCATTTTTTTTTATTTTATATTATATCGATTTTATATTGAGATAAGGATAAAATAAAAAAAAATCAACTATATATACATGTATATGTATAAATTGGATAATATCATATGATATCCATGTCCACCAGTATTTTTTTAATGGGGTTTTTGCATATATATCCCTTTAAAATCACATTTTATTAAAATATTTTTAAAATATGTTATTTCCAGCAATACCCTCAAAAAGACTTAAATTGATGGCTTTAAAGTTTCAAATAGATAATTTTAACAATATATGATTCGTTGAGAGATATACAAAAAACCATGTTTTAGTTGTAATTTATTTATTTTATTTTGTAATTTCATAACAGATTTTACTAACGATTTACATAATATTAATATTTTCATTATATTTTTTTATTTATATATAACATGATATATTATATCGCATAAAATAGATTAAAAAAATTAAGATTCTAGTTTATAATAGTTTTTTCTAAAATATTTTTTTATTTATACATACATCATCATGTATGGATGAAAATTAATATATAGAAAAAAATAAAAATACGTGGGTTACAAATAGAGCCGAACATAACTTTTCAAAAAAAAAATTTATTTGAGAGAATGCCCCTAGCATTTTCTATACAAATTGAGCGCTGATACACGCAGCCCATCATTGCAGCCCGTTTTGCAACCCGTATGCTATGATAGCATATATGATTTTAACATAGTACATAACTCAAATTTTATTTTATTTTTTTACCATAAAAAAAATATATTAATGTATCTCAGTATATACATTATTTCATATAATGACATGCACTTCAAATGATGAATATATAATTTTATAGAAAATAAAGAACATACTAGACTACAAAACGGGCTGCAATGGGGCTACGTGTATCTTTTCCCATACAAATTTGGTTCAAAGTGATGAGCAGGCGAGCAGCCCAGGTATGCGAATGGCCCAGCCCGACTTTCGGCCCAAGCGACAAAATTGGGTTGGTCAGAGTACACGTCAAATTCGTCCAGCTGGAATTCTAGATGGGCAATGGGCCGGATCAGGAGATGGGCCGGTGGACGATGGGTGGTCCATAACCCATTTAGGCTAATCAAAAGGCCTACCTAATGGATTAAAAATAACGATATTTGTTATTTTAGAAAAAGTATTTCGCCTTACATATGTTAGACTCAGTCATATTCACCAACCAAAATGTAAATCTCACATATTTTTATTTTTTTAAATATAGTTAACAAAATATAATGAAGTATATGCTTGATAAAAAAATGCATATCGTTTTATTTCAAGTTAAATTAACTCATTTTTAGTAAGTGTAAGAAAATATTTAATGTGATATATACAACATGTAACTAGGTATATGCTTCACTGGATTTCTAATGTAGTATATAGAACTGCATTTTAAACTGAAAAAAAACTGAGCCTAACAACACTCTTTTCAAATACATATTTAACACATTTTTCAAAATAAACAATCGTTTAAAAAGTAATAAACTTCATCTATGTCTTATTCACCACAAGTCACTTGAAGGAATTGAGGGGATATGAAGGAAATGCTTAAGACACAGTTCCATTTACAGTCCTGTCTACATAGTGGTGGATCCAAGATTTTTTTCTAGTGGGGGTCATCACTAATATACAATTAAATTTAAATTTACACTTCATACAATAAAATGATAGTAACACAATGAGAGTAGCACGTATTGTATCTCAAAAAACTTCATAAGTAGATTGATGTTTTCAAAAAGTCTACAATATCATGTTATAGTCAAAGCATTCCTCTATAAGCTTTCATATTTTGAAAATTCATGATGATAGTCTTATTATTATGTTGTTTCAAATACATCTCTCTTAATGTATGTAACTAAGAAATCATTCATCCAATCATTCCCCATACGATTATTAACACTGCAATACGAAATCTTTAATCTTAACTATATATCAGATATAAGTTCACCTAAATTTAAACTAACATGAGCTTTTTTTTAAGGGATTTTATCTTTTTAGACAATATCATTAGTGTCATCAACGAACGATGATTGTTTTGAAGTTCAAAATGGCATTATTTTATAAAAAATTTTCATAACTAATTTACAAAAAATAGGAATTAATTAAATTATTTGAGTAATCAAAGAATCAATTTCAAAGTCTCTACTAAAAAACCAAGAGTTTTGAATGAATCTAAATCTAAAAGTATATGATAAATTAATAATTGATAAAGATGTCATTCAATGGTAAAAAAAATTATGTCAAAGTAAGAAATATAAAATCAATTAAATGATCTCTCCTTATCTGATTGTGAATGGTGATCAGTTGTTGGTAGATTAAAATAAGGAAAAAAGAATTCAAGTGAAATGTTGATCTAGAGGATAAGAGAAATAAAGAGAGAGATTAAATAAAAAATAATAAAAAGTTAAAAATACACAACATGGCCGGATGCCCCTGTTAACAAGAACAATTAATAAGCATTAAAAAACAAACCTTAAAAAGAAGAATATTAATTGTGGACTGTGTTGAATACTTGAACAGTTGAACTTTCCCAAATGTTAAATAGTGAAAGCCCCTTTTAACGATTATTTTATGCTATACTTACAAACAAACAACCCTTGTGGTTTCAAATATTTCGGTGGATGCCGTCGCCCCCAATGGCCCCTTTGTAGGTCCGCCCCTCACCCAGTGTGAGTATTGACCAGTGCCGGCTCGAGGAATTTTTGGGGTAATTAAAAAGAATAAATTTTATAAAATTTTTAAAAGATCTACTCTTATCATATAATTATAAAAAACATAAAATTTTCTTTTAAAAATGTAACAACTCATATTAATCAAAATAAACCATCAAAATTTTCAATATACAAAATTTTACAATTTTTTCTCGGTGAGATTTTATATTTTGAAATTATTGTATGATAAAGTTATGATACCTAAACCCCAACTCATAGGCCCCACTCACAGGCCCCGTGAGGTCATCAAATTATTGGTTGGCTTGTTGACTTTTGAGAATTGGTAAAATGGTAAAATACAGATATGCCATTTATTAAAAATAGATCTCATTAACCCAAATCCCTTTTTTTCTCTTATTAATCTTTCACATTAATATGACTTTACCTATTTTGAAAAATATATCCCACTCTGAAATTTGCATATTTCAAAATTTGAATTTTGAAATTCTTATGAATTTTATATCAAAACTTACTTAACTTACACAAAAATTACCTAAATAACACAAAAAATACAAATTGTCATGTAAAAAATGTAATTGAATGTTACATTTACGAATGTAATAGAATGTAACAGTGTTGCATAAATGTAACAGTGATGCATAAATGTAACATAAGAATGTGAATGTAACAGTCTATGACATTCATGTTAAAAAATATTGTAGAAACAATCAAAGAGGAGAATAAATGTAGTAGACTCTCCTGCAAACCACATAGTCATGAATAACATTATAATTGATCCTTGAAATATCCATAAATTCACATGTTAAATAACATTATGTTGTTACAAGACTGTTACATTTCAAATGTAAATATAAAAAATAATACATACATTTACAAGGCTATTACATTTCAAATGTAACATTTTAAAAATTGTGTATTGCTTAAAGGTGTCTCTTTCGTAACAAACAATACTGTTACATTTCAAATGTAACATTTCAAAAACTGTGTATTGTTTAAATGTGTTTCTTTCGCAATAAAACGCAATATTCATTAACTGTTACATTTATAAATGTAACAGTATTAATCATTACACTGTTTTCACAATCTAAATACAATAAAATAATATCTGACCTCACTTTCGATTTACTTCACCTTCTCCGTCTCTAATGGTGACATCGCTTTTGTGGTTATACTAGACAATCCGTCATTTAAAGATAGAAAGCTGTCGTTGATGATGCGGAGGAGGGAGTTGAGGTCGCCGGATTTCCGGAGGAGAAGGGACCAGTGACAATGACGGGGGGCCGGCGAACTTGCTGTCGATGTAGCGGAGGAGGGAGTCGAGGTCGCCGGAGATGGTGTCAGGGCCACACTAGAGAAAGATCGATGAAAATGGATCAGAGGGGATGAAGCGGACGGCTACAGATTTGAAGAGGAGGGCGAGGCAGAGGGATGTGGCGACGGGGCAGGGACCAGCGAACCTGCTGTCGGAGACGGTGTCGGGACCGCACCGAAGGATGATCGGTGAAGATGGGTCAGAGGGGATGAAGTGGATGGCGACAGATTTGAAGAGGATGGCGAGGTAGAGGGAGGTGGCGACGACGCAGGAGTTGGAGCCGTGAAGGCTGACGAAGGCGGGGGTGGATGTCAATGTGTCGTCGAACGAGGAGCGGTCGCATTCATTGTTAAATTCTGAGAATGCTACAATTAAAGTCCTAAATAAAACGGAAGAAATCTTTTCAAAACAGAATTAAAGGTATAATCGACAATGTGCACTTGCCACATCATGTGACATATTTGGGGTTTGTGAAATTGAGTTTATGAATCATTATTGTTTTTTTAATAGAGTAATGGGGAGAGGGTTTTTAGTGGATAATACTTTGAAATCCGGGCTAGTTTATTTTTAAATTATTGGACTGGTTTGTTTTCTTTAAAAAAAAGTGAACCGTATCATTTATTTTTAAAAAATTATAATCAAACTTAAATTAAATTACTAGTTTATTTTTATTTTTTTGAACTTCATGGGTCATTTAACCCACGGTTGAAAGGGCGGTGCCGCCCCTGGTATTGACTAAGCTTTACATCTAGAAGGTGAAAAAAAAATTTCTATATTAAAAAAATATTTCTTTAAATTTGTTTATAAAAATGTACGTATAATGATGGTGTACAAGGGACAGATAGAATCTTGGTCTTGAAATTAATGTGACATGCCCGTTTTGAGTGTACGATGGTTGACAAATTGGTTGTGTATAGATTCGGGTGAAAGTTTATCAAAAAAATAAAAATAAATAAAATAAATAAAATAAAATCAATTATTAAAAATCTTATATTATGTTATGATTAGTGTTATTATAGTTATGAATTATAATATGATTTAATATAATAATTTTTAAAAAATAAATAAAAAGTAAAAACGCACGCGGAGAAATATGAATTTTTTAAATATGCATTTGGAGGAATTAGGAATTTTTCATTGAAAATTAAGAGTTTGGCATTGCCAAATGTAATTTTATTTTTAATTTTCTTTCCAACCCATAAACTTGACTAATCTTGTGACGTGATTGCAGTGACACGTTGATGTAATATTTGATGTGGTTCATGACATAATTTGGTGGCCAATAATTGGTTATTAATTTGGTCAATGGATCAATATTGTTATATTAAACCTCTATTGATTAATCGGATAACTAAAGCAAAGTTTAAATTCAATAATAATATTTTTATAGAAAAATATTGTTAAAATATAATTTATTTTAGAGTCAATTGCCCAGATACCCCTGCAGCCCAACCTGTATATTTTCTGTGCCCCCATCTTTTGAAAATTTATTTCTGTACCCCTGTATTAAACATCCAATCTTTTCTATACCCCTGCAGCAAACACCTAATTTTTTCTATTCTCATCCCATTAATCCACCCAGCTGCACAAAATCGCAATTTCCCCTCTTTAAGTGCATATATATTTTTTGTAACTTGGAGAACACAAAATGTAATTTATGTAAATATTATCTGTAAATGCATTATTATGTTATGTAAAAATCGTAATTTGTAAAACACAAGAGAAACATACATTAATGCATAACATTAATATATATGTGGTTCTTATGTTATCATAAAGTAAAACTTATTGATGTTTGATTTATTTGGTGTTTGAATAATTGTTGCATTTCTAATATAGTTTAAATTGCACTTTCTTCCTAATGATGTACGCTTGCTAACTCGAAGGTGTAAGAATAGCTTCGATTTTAGCTAAAATGACATGAAGATGATCTGAGAAAATACAACATCTCAGTTCATTAGGGTAGGAAAAGAATGTCAGAATGCAAACATTCGATGAATTCAAGTGCTTTTATGTACTTATTGTGATAAAATATTTTCAGGTATTATACATTAATGTATGTTTCTTAGTATTTTATAAGTTTATATTTTTACATGACAAGCATAATAATGCACATACATATGATATTTATAGAAATTACATTTGTGTTATACAAGTTACATAAAACATACATGCACTTATAGGAAAAAAACTACGATTTTGTGGTGCTAGGGGTATTAAAGGGAGAAGGTAGAAAAAAAATCATGTTTACTGTAGGGGTAAATTTTTTTTTTCAAAAGATGAGGGCACATGAAATATTGGGGTTGGACTGCAAGAGTATTTGGGCAATTGACCCTAAAAAATGTTACACTCAATATTTTTATAGTCTCAACTGTATTCCACCCATAATTTTAATTTTTTTAAATTATATATCTCATCTAATGATGTATAATTTTTTATAAAAAATTAAAGTATAAAATCCAATGAATCAAATGATATTTTTTTTTATATATATGTTTATATTTCATTACAGTGAATTGATGGGTTAACTTTGTTTTTTTATTCAATCTGTTTTCCATATTAATGCAACTGACTTTAATTGAATTTGTAAATTTTGTATCTTGTTTGATTAAATTTGTGGGGACTGATTTGTGATTTATTTTTATAGAATGATTTTAATGGCTATTATATTTATCGTGCCCGTTTGATGTTGACGTGTAGATCATTTATTGGGTATATTTCATGTTTCATGTTTCGGTAGAAACAACAAATCCGAGCCGTACATTCTGTGGCCGCATGTTGGTGTACTTTCTCATTGAACGGTGTTGATCAGTTCAATGGAGTCATTGGACGGCTGAGAAGGGATCGACTATGGATGGTTGAGGGGTACTATAGTAAGGTACCGGGCACTTTCTGAAATAATGGCAGATCTAGGTCTATGTGAGTTTGGCCATGCTTTAATTAAATTATTTATAATTATTTTTGAAGCTCGATCTATTGATTCATAAAATTTGAGGCCTCTCAAAAAGCTTACCCATCCCCTCTCCACTATATAAAGAACCCCATCCCAGCATTCCAAAGCACACCAATCTTACTAGTCACACTGGCTGGCTGTATTAAGAGGAGACACACAACACTCTCTGCTATATGGCTAGCACCACCACCACTCTCGCTGCCATTGTCATCGTCGCCTGCCTCTTGGCGTCTGGACCACAGGAGGCGAATGCGACGATCAGGTGTGGCCAGGTCTTGGGCTACATCTCGTCGTGCCTCCCCTACGCTCGCAGTGGCGGGACATTTTCCCCTAAGTGTTGCCCTGGGGTCTATGCGCTCAATGAGGCGGCCAAGACCACCCTTGACTGCCAACAGGTGTGCATGTGTCTCAAGTCCCTCGCGGGCAGCATGAGCGTCCCCTACGCATCAAGTGTCCTTTCAAAATGCGGTATCAGCATCTCCTACACCATCAGCCCTAAAGCTGATTGCACAAAGTGAGTGTGACATGTTTAAAAAATCATGATCATGATTCAGATTCACATGACTAATAATAAAAATAATAACCAACATTTTCATAATAGATAGAATGACCTGTCTTATTTTAACTATTCTGATTATGAAAATGATCTTTTTTTTTTGTCATATGTTTTATTGTTATTTTGTGATAATATTTTTAAGTAGTTTATTTTAAAAAAAATATGTTTTACAGGATTACTTGAGGACAAGATCTGGACCATCCATGCTATGGTATGACCGTTGGTGGAAAATAAGTGGGGCAGTCTCTGTATGGCACACGTGTGAGATCTGCGTGTGCATCCCACCCGTGTTTTTTTTATTATTATATTTTCTCTATTTTCAGTGTTGCAGGTACTTGGGTTCCTAATACATGTGTTTTTACATGTATGTTTTATGATATGGTGATCTTTATAATAAAATAATACTTATTATATTGTTATATATTGGACATTGCATGATGGGCGATGGGGTTTACCGGTTTAATTAAATTGTTATACTCTCTTTCACAAAGAAATTTATGTGAGAGTCGTCATCAAGAATTAAAAAGTGTGTATAAATATAAAAATTAAGGAAAATTAATTCAAGGCATATTTTTCGATTCATTAATTTTTTAATGTCCTTGAAAACTTTTAGCATACCTGATTATATTTTCTTAAAGGTTCTTCTGTCTTTTTGTCACTTCCCCTGTGAAATACCAATTGTGCATTTTTATGCACAACATTCTTAACTCATATATTGTTCCATCTGCTGTATATTGTTATGTATCTTAGGAATACTATTAAATCCCGCACATTCTTAACCATCTAATATACATTGTTAACTAACCTGCGTATACGGACAACAATGGATAGAAGACCCTAAAAAAATATAATCGCTAACATTAAAATGTTTTGATATGATAAAAAATTGAGAGACCTATAAAAATGAGTAGTAAAAAAGTACTTAAAATTAATTTTTCCAAAATTTAATGTTGATTGACAAAGTATGAAATAAATAATGATGATATTTTTATTCATAGCTCATTTTATAATGTGTTTATAGTCTACCAATTTCATACTCGTGATATGTTTGTTTCCAGACATTTTTATGTGCTCATCACATGGAGCATCCTTAATTTGGAAGATATGGGCAGAGAGGCAGAGCCAGGAATTTGCTCTACTAGGCGTGAATAATAACAACCTTTAATTTTTTTCCTAATTAGTAAAAATAAGATGATTCATTTTTTATAATAAAATTTTAATTTAAACAAAATGCATGGTTAAATAGTTTAAAACACAAATAAAATATTTAATTTTAAATTTTTTTGAAAGCAGGTAGACATACGCCATCAATCATTTTCATTAAGAAAGAACCAATACAAGGCTTGAATGAAAGGTGAAAAGAATAAAAAAAAGTACAAATAAACAAAAGAAGACTAAAGGGCCGGGTACAAGAACCCGCCTCAAAAATCCGACGCTCAGCTCAACGCTGCTCCGACTAAGTGATGATCTCAATAGCGCCTCCGCTTAGGATAGCACCCCGCACGTCAACCAACTCCTGCACCCAGTCTCGAATAAGTGACACAACAAAAACCCACATATTCTCAACATAAACCCTCACCCTCTTGAAAATGACATCGTTTCTGGTGAGCCAGATCACCCAAGCACCGGTCAAGATGAAAAATCGAGCAATGATCTTTTAAGGACCTGCTAATGACCTCGGACAAATGAAAGATTTAATTATATTAGTTATAACTATTAAAAATAAAATAAAAAGACTATATTAGTCTCTTTTATACTTTCAATTAGGAAGAAGAGCGAGAAAAAAATTATAAGATCAATAGAAAAGACAATAATTCATTTGAATAAGTGAAAGAATATCAAATATATATATATATATATATATATATATATATATATATATATCCATATATAATTATTTTATGTCTACTTGTAAATTTTAAAACTACAAATAAAAATTAATTAAGTACTCATTTCAAATATTAATATCAAACAAATTAACTAATAATTTAAACAAATTGCTAACATATATATTTAATAATGAAAATACATCAATTTTATAAGTGGATGGATTCCTCGTGTGGGATATAAGGTTGCAAACTTCACCACATCCATTATATTGACTTCAATCAGATCTATTTTCTAGTATTGAATAATGAATATTTTTGAACTTTTGTTTGTTTTACAATGCCACATGACAGGTTACCAATTGGTTTTAAAAAAAACCCCCACACGAACCAATGTAGCTCCGCCAGTGGGCAGAGACATGGTTTTGTGTACTTCTTTATCACAATCTGTTATGTTTCCATGACGAGTACTACCAGTGGGATGACTTATTGTATTTTTGAGAAAGTATATATTTATTGAAATATAAATTAATCAATAATACATTGGAATTGAGTGACAAGGGTGATCCTTGGTTCGAGTCTTACCTCTGTTGATAGGATAATATTTGTGTAACAACTATATTTTGTGCAATTGTTTAAGGTCACAAGGATTAATGGATCAAATTAATTGGTTATTAGTATTTGAGAAATTAAGGGAACCGTAGTAAATATTAAATATTTTACCTTAGAAGTATGTCTTAGAGACCCCTAGATAAGTGTGAAAGGACATTTCTGAAAATAAAATGGTAGCTTGGGCCTTTTAAAAGATATACCCCATATCCTATGAAATTATGTAACGGATGAGTACACCACAATATAACTTTTTTTTTTTTTTTTTACGATAAAGCTGGGAATGCTGGCTCACCTATTTGTCCCTTATCAATCTTGTTCTTCTCAAACCAATCGGCTGAAGGCAGCATAAGGAGGAGAGGCTTAAGGTAATCATCAATGACAGGTGTGTCTCTCTCTCACATTTTGTGTGGTTTTAGGTTACAAGATTCCTAGGTTTTTAGCCTTTTAGGGGAATAAAAGAAGGGGGATTTTGCATGGGTGCTTTGGGTCGTTGGATGGTGGTGACCTTGATGTTGGATCAGGTTCGTGTGGGTATGTGTGTTGTGTGAGAGGAGGAGATAGAAATACTGGTTTTGGGCCTAGGAATCAAGAATTTATGGACAGTGGACCTGCGCCGCCCAACCCACTGGACCTTGGTGTTTTTGGAATGGGCTCTAATACACACAGCCCCGTTTGCAGCTCAATACATTATAATAGCACAATATATATTGCGTTATCATACTGTCTATCATAATGTATAACTTCTATCATAATATATAATACGATTTTGTTTTTTCATTTTTTTAATTTGAAAAAAAAAAATAGTATTGTATCTCAGTATATACATCATTTCATAAGAGTATATATTTCAAAAGGAGAGTATATGATTTTTTTAAAAAAGAAAAAGAATATGAACTGCAATTGGAGTTGCAACTTGGTTGAATATATCTTTTTCCTTTTGAAACCAGAATTTCTCGATATTGGGCATGGACGCAATCCGATTGCCCATCAGCGAGTGGGTTGTCTCAGAGGGCCAATGGGCCCGTAAAATTCATTGGAGCAACTATTCTAATGTGTTTTTTAAGTTTATTATTGTTAAATCAGTGTGTGAAATTTATTTATGGATAATGTTATATCCAACTCCATTTTCAATCTTAATTTCAGTCTACATGTATTTTGAATTTTTTAAAAATAGCATACATCATATAATGAGATACATGCTTTTATAAAAAAAAATAAAGCACATATTCCAATAAATTGCATGGATGCATTTATAGAAAATGTAAATTTTTTTTTCGAAGCATATGCGTTGTTAATGTGAGCGTATGTGTCGATATAAATCTATCGATGCATATAGGACTAGAATTGAGACTGAAAATAGATGAATTTTGGGCTTTAATTGATGATTGGGCTCTAAATAATTTAGTTGGATTTTTGGATAGTTAGAGTTGGGTTAAATGGATGCGTAGATTTCACTAACAGGAGTTTTGGATTAGGGTGCTGTTACACTGAAATCTGTTTCCAATTTCAATTCCAGCTTTATATGCGTCGATATAAAATAAACGATGCATATGCTCACGTTAACAAGACATATGTTTTGAAAGAATTTTTTTACATTTTCTATGAATGCATCCATGCAATTTATTAGAGTCAATGCTTCATTTTTTATAAAAATATGTACCTCATTAGATGAGGTATATATTATTTTTAAAAAATTTAAAACACGACTGAAATTGAGGCTAGAAATTGGGCAGTACTGAGGTGTACGTAACATTATCCTTTGGATTATTAGGGGGTACTGTAGGTATTAAGTGGTTATTGGGTGCTACTGTGGTAAGTTGGCTAGAGGGTGCCCATATGTTTGTTTTCTAATTTGATATCACATGTTGTTTGTATTAGGTATTTCATGTGCGAATAGGGAGTATTCGCACGTGTCATGTCGGGTTCAAGGTGAGTGGATCCCTGCGTACCTTTTTTGTTTTTATATTTGCATATGTATAGAGTTTAGGAGGCACGATTGCCTACGACGAAGCGGCAAGTGCGGATTTAACGAGGGCCGTCCGATCTGGTGGATTTAAATTCAACGGTGGGGATTAAAAAATCGACGAGAGAGGGAACCGGTTGGGCAGGTTTCATTTCCCTCTTCACCTCGACCAATTTTTGGGTTTCTCCCTCTTCAGCCCCCTAAAACACAAAACAAAACAAATTTTTCCCCAAACATCATCTCCACCACCTGAAGCTGTACGAGCTTCTCTTCGACCACGCCCAACCGTCCTCAACCACGCCCTGCCGTCCTCCCCTGCGATCGCCTTCATCGACCCCTGCAAACCAACAGCACCCCCTCCCTCGTCTCCACCACCTGTGGCGGTACGAGCCTCTCTCTCTCTCTCTCTCTCTCTCTCTCTCTCTCAAAAATTGGTATTTCTTTGTTGAAATGATGCATTTGATGATGAATCTAGAGTTTGTTCTTTTATTCATTATTGGTATTCAAATCTAGGGTTTGTTCTCTCTTTTTTTTAGATTTGTAATTTTTTTATTCATTATTGGTATCAAATCTAGGGTTTGTTCTTTATTTTTTTTCAGATTTGTAAGTTTTTTTTATCCATTATTGGTATCAAATTTAGGGTTTGTTCTTTATTTTTATTTTCCAGATTTGTATGTTTTTTTATTCATTATTGGTATCAAATCTAAGGTTTGTTCTTTTTTTTCCTTCAGATTTTTAATTTTTTTTAATCATTATTGGTATCAAATATGTGTTCTTGTTCACTTGCCATTGTGTGACTGTTTTACTTGGTGGTTTTTTTTAATCATGGTGATTAATTTGGGGGTCGGGGTTGTTTCTTTGTATAGGGTAGCTTGGGGGCATTCTGTTGGGTTAGTTGTGTGTATTACAGGGGGTGGGAGATGCCTTATCTCCCCCTTTTTCTTTTTCTAGAGGTTTTGATATATGTACCTGTGCTTGGTTTGGAGCTCTTCTCTAGTAATTAAGTGCATGTGGTGTGCTCTCATCTTTTTTTTAAAAAAAAGTGTGACAATCATATCTGTAAAAAAAAAAAACACTGCTGTAATTTTAGTGAAAACTGCAACTGCCTGTAGTTCAGCTGGCAAGACTTTTTCCTCTTGAAGAATTTAAGAGTTTGATATGTCTGTGTTTTTAATCTTCTGAATTCATAAGAGATGTAATGTAGAGCTAGAGAAGATTTTGAATAAATCAACATATCTCTATAATACAGAGCACTACATATTTCTTTCTTCTGCAAGAATTATAGTCTATAACCTTATTTTATATCAAATCAACAATGTGAAAATGTCAGATTAGATTTCCAAAATGTTGAAATGTGACTTCTGATATCTGTTGTATTAGATAATATTTAAACACTGTTTTTAACACTCTAATCCATACATGTGTACCTAGACTACCAGTTGTATCTAGGACATAACTACATCTTATCAAACTTGCATCTTTACCTCTCCTCTTATCATGCAAAGGCTGTACATTAGGAAAAGGTTTAACCAAAATGTGGATAACTTGACAAAATTAGCTGGTCATCTTATATTAAAAAGAAAAATACTCTGTGGTCCTTGAGGGGTTTAGGTGACCAACAGTTTTTGAAACATGGAAAGTCCATCAATTTTTTAATTTATATAAAGTGGAGAGTTTCCATCCCTGTTGTTTGAAGGGGTTGCAACAATTATTTTATTGCATCTTGATGAAGTAATTTATCAACAGTATATCAGTTTCTACATCAATTAAATCATCATTAGATCTCAAGCTTTGTATGTTTGTATGTTTATTGCATTTTTTTTCAAGATTTGTATGTTTTTTATTCATATTTTGGATTAGGTGACCAACAGTTTTTCAAACATGGAGTATATTCAGCCATTCCACAACTATAAGTACTGAGGGCACCAAATAATAAATCTGTAGTCAAAAGCCTGTCTAGTTGCACTAATTCAAGAAGAAGAAAAAGAGTGTGATGATGTTTCATTCCTGATCTTTGGATGAACCTTCTTTCAAACCTAAAATAGTACTTTATTGGGGTATAGAGAGGATGAAACAGAGGCCTGGGGGCCTTTTCTGTTTCATTCAAACATTTGAGCTAAAAGTATTGGATTAAGTGATGTCTCATTCAAACCTTTTCTGTTTCATTCTATGCTGCAGGGGGGCATGTGATACATGTTGTCTTTCATAGTCTTCGTCTTCATTACATACATACATAACAAGTGCCAAACTTGTCCTCCACCTGTTAATGTGAATAAGGGTTCCTTTTTAAAAAACATGATCTGGTAATATTTTATCTAAGTCAATAAAAAAATGATAATTCATCCTTCCAAACACCATCCAACTTGTGTCAGAGTTGTCCTGTCAGAGTTGTCCTGATTTTTTTTCTTGGCTACAGATCAAGTTTTTTGTGTGTTGTACAACATGTACTTAGGGTTTTGTGGTTTAGCAAAAGTGCATAATTTGGTATTTTGGAGATCAAAAAATATGAACAGGTGAGCATGATATAATTATCCCATTTTTAGTCAGTAGGGTTCATGAAAAAAATTCACATTGCTTGTTCACTATATTTCAGGTGTTCCATATGTGGTGATAGGAAAGACTTCAACTTTTTTTTTTTTTGGGAACGATACAGAGAAGGCAAGGACTTCAACTTGATGGATGTAATGGTTGAAGATTGACTCAATTTTTGTTCACTATATTTCAGGTGTTCCATATGTGGTGATGGTAAAGACTTCAATTTTTTTTTTTTTTTTGGGAATGATACAGAGAAGGCAAGGACTTCAACTTGATGGATGTAATGTTTGAAGATTGACTCAATTTTTTTAATATGTATAACTTGATGGTTTTTTTTGGGAATGATACAGAGAAGGCAAGGACTTCATTATATTTCAGTTTTTTAAAAATTATTGTGGCAATTCTCCCATGGTGTGGAACACTGTGTCCCAGTCTTGTTCTGTGACTTGCCAAAAAGTCTGCTAGGCAATTGAGTTCTCTTACACTATGATTGATTGTCTAGTTCTGTAACTATTGCAGCAGCTTCACCACATTTTGGGTAAGAGCGCGGGATTCTCATGGGACCCGACATTCAGCTCTTGTCCATCTATTGACTAACATTGAGTCAGTTTCAACCCCAACACATTATTTTGGTCTGAACTGCCAACTTCATGTCAACCCCAACACATTATTTTGGTCTGAACTGCCAACTTCATGTCAACCCCAACACATTATTTTGGTCTGAACTGCCAACTTCATGCCTTCTAACACCCATGCTGCTTCCAACAAGTGAATTGGAACACCGGCAGTCTATCTAATAGACGAGCCCCTTTTATTCATTTGAAACTATCTTCCTAATAGCAGCCACCAATATCATACATACCACAAACTAATATCTTCTCCTGTGCTGATCAACTTTTTAGTATACTTTTGCGCTGTCGATCATTGGCCCCTCTATACTTCTCTCTCCGCCTCTCTATATTATATGACTTTATTACATTGCTCTAGATTTATTATACTGTTGAAATTATTAAAATTCCACTTGAACCTTAAGTATTGGAGTTTCTTCTTTTTCTTGCATAGCCCAGAAATCTGGTGTGCATTTTCAAATTGTTTGGATATCTTTTAAGTTTTTATACTAAAATAAGGAAGAAAAAAAAGCAGTTTTTACTATATTTGAAGACATCAACATAAAAAAAAGCAGTTTTTGCAATATCACGAGGAGATATAGACTGGAATACACATCCCAAAATAATAAATAAAGATCCTACAAGCATTAAAGCTAGTATTTATGATACACTTAACTTTGAACCTACAAATACCGCGAACAACATGAATATGACAAAAAAGATCTTCACGAAAAAATGATTCCGGTGTTGTAACTCTTGTGCACGTTCTTGTACTACTTGAACTTCTGTTAGCCTCTCCACTAGAGCTTCAATTACTTGCTCTAGCTCTCTCACACGTTCTTGCCGAGCTTCATCTTTAGTTAGCCTCTCCTCTATAGCTTGGAGGGTGATTCCTCGATTGGAGTATACTGTTGTCCTCTAGAGCTACCAGCACTCTCAGTTTGCCATTCAAAATATTTGCATCCGTTGATATCGTTCTTGGACTAGTTGGAAATAGACATTAATCAACAAATGAAATAAAAAAATGTGCTACTGAAAATGGAATAATAAAGACCAATACATACCTTTCAAATTGGACAAGCCCAAAACCATCTCCCTGGATTAGATTCAGTTCGTGATTGTTTTAAAACCACGTTCTTCTCACAATAACATTTTTTGTAGATGTAGGTCCATCAGAGGACGCCATATTCGAATGTTCCATCTACACAATTGAAGATTGAAGCAACATCATTTAGTGGCACAAAAAACAAATAAGGTAACCTATCATGTATTAATAAGAGGAGCTGAACATAGCTATCATTTACAAAAACACAAAGCACATCACTTAATCCAAAACGTAGCCACAAGGTTTGAATGAAACAGAAAAGGCCCCCAGGCCTCTGTTGCATCCTCGCTATGCCCCAATAAAGTTGGATGGTGTTTGGAAGGATGAATTATCATTTTTTTATTGACTTAGATAAAATATTACCAGATCATGTTTTTTAAAAAAGAACCCTTATTCACATTAACAGGTGGAGGACAAGTTTGGCACTTGTTATGTATGTATGTAATGAAGACGAAGACTATGAAAGACAACATGTATCACATGCCCCCCCTGCAGCATAGAATGAAACAGAAAAGGTTTGAATGAGACATCACGTAATCCAATACTTTTAGCTCAAATGTTTGAATGAAACAGAAAAGGCCCCCAGGCCTCTGTTTCATCCTCTCTATACCCCAATAAAGTACTATTTTAGGTTTGAAAGAAGGTTCATCCAAAGATCAGGAATGAAACATCATCACACTCTTTTTCTTCTTCTTGAATTAGTGCAACTAGACAGGCTTTTGACTACAGATTTATTATTTGGTGCCCTCAGTACTTATAGTTGTGGAATGGCTGAATATACTCCATGTTTGAAAAACTGTTGGTCACCTAATCCAAAATATGAATAAAAAACATACAAATCTTGAAAAAAAATGCAATAAACATACAAACATACAAAGCTTGAGATCTAATGATGATTTAATTGATGTAGAAACTGATATACTGTTGATAAATTACTTCATCAAGATGCAATAAAATAATTGTTGCAACCTCTTCAAACAACAGGGATGGAAACTCTCCACTTTATATAAATTAAAAAATTGATGGACTTTCCATGTTTCAAAAACTGTTGGTCACCTAAACCCCTCAAGGACCACAGAGTATTTTTCTTTTTAATATAAGATGACCAGCTAATTTTGTCAAGTTATCCACATTTTGGTTAAACCTTTTCCTAATGTACAGCCTTTCCATGATAAGAGGAGAGGTAAAGATGCAAGTTTGATAAGATGTAGTTATGTCCTAGATACAACTGGTAGTCTAGGTACACATGTATGGATTAGAGTGTTAAAAACAGTGTTTAAATATTATCTAATACAACAGATATCAGAAGTCACATTTCAACATTTTGGAAATCTGATCTGACATTTTCACATTGTTGATTTGATATAAAATAAGGTTATAGACTATAATTCTTGCAGAAGAAAGAAATATGTAGTGCTCTGTATTATAGAGATATGTTGATTTATTCAAAATCTTCTCTAGCTCTACATTACATCTCTTATGAATTCAGAAGATTAAAAACACAGACATATCAAACTCTTAAATTCTTCAAGAGGAAAAAGTCTTGCCAGCTGAACTACAGGCAGTTGCAGTTTTCACTAAAATTACAGCAGTGTTTTTTTTTTTACAGATATGATTGTCACACTTTTTTTTATAAAGATGAGAGCACACCACATGCACTTAATTACTAGAGAAGAGCTCCAAACCAAGCACAGGTACATATATCAAAACCTCTAGAAAAAGAAAAAGGGGGAGATAAGGCATCTCCCACCCCCTGTAATACACACAACTAACCCAACAGAATGCCCCCAAGCTACCCTATACAAAGAAACAACCCCGACCCCCAAATTAATCACCATGATTAAAAAAAACCACCAAGTAAAACAGTCACACAATGGCAAGTGAACAAGAACACATATTTGATACCAATAATGATTAAAAAAAATTAAAAATCTGAAGGAAAAAAAAGAACAAACCTTAGATTTGATACCAATAATGAATAAAAAAACATACAAATCTGGAAAATAAAAATAAAGAACAAACCCTAATTTGATACCAATAATGGATAAAAAAAACTTACAAATCTGAAAAAAAATAAAGAACAAACCCTAGATTTGATACCAATAATGAATAAAAAAATTACAAATCTAAAAAAAAGAGAGAACAAACCCTAGATTTGAATACCAATAATGAATAAAAGAACAAACTCTAGATTCATCATCAAATGCATCATTTCAACAAAGAAATACCAATTTTTGAGAGAGAGAGAGAGAGAGAGAGAGAGAGAGCTCGTACCGCCACAGGTGGTGGAGACGAGGGAGGGGGTGCTGTTGGTTTGCAGGGGTCGATGAAGGCGATCGCAGGGGAGGACGGCAGGGCGTGGTTGAGGACGGTTGGGCGTGGTCGAAGAGAAGCTCGTACAGCTTCAGGTGGTGGAGATGATGTTTGGGGAAAAATTTGTTTTGTTTTGTGTTTTAGGGGGCTGAAGAGGGAGAAACCCAAAAATTGGTCGAGGTGAAGAGGGAAATGAAACCTGCCCAACCGGTTCCCTCTCTCGTCGATTTTTTAATCCCCACCGTTGAATTTTAATCCACCAGATCGGACGGCCCTCGTTAAATCCGCACTTGCCGCTTCGTCGTAGGCAATCGTGCCTCTAGAGTTTAGAGATGCATTATATATATTTATGAAAATTCTGCATGTTAGTTTGAATATAATGAAGTATGGTTTATGACATTATTTTACATGATATTCTGTTGTTTTACATATTTACATGAAAGTTGATTTAACATATGATTTATAAGACGCATGCATAAGATAGATTGAACATCCTATTTTATGATATAATGTTATACGATGGTAAATGTGCATAACTGTAGCCCACTAGCAACAAGTCCACCCTACAAGACCTAAAACTATAGCTCACTAGGCATATCACATTAATTTCAAGATCAAGACTTTACTTGTCCCTTGTATACCATTATTTATACAAGCTTTTGTTATGTACTTCTATAAACAAATTTAAAGAAATGTTTTTTCAACATAGATTTATTTTTTTCACTATCTAGGTCTAAGCTTAGCCAACATTCCCATTTAGTGAATTGGATGAATTAATGTGATGACGCAAGTAGAAAAAAAAATGGTTAGATTTATGTCTTGTATTTCAGTGACTGATTAAGGAAGATTTGCGACTGATGAAGTTTACACTTTTTAAATTTTTTGTGCACATGTAATGATTATCCAGCAATTTTTGTATTATGTGGGGGACATTGTGATGATACATCTAAGCAATACATGATTTTTCTTGATTTATTTCTACAATCTTGAAACACAGTGAATAATTCTCTTTCCTTTCTATCGATGTAAGCAATCTTTTGTCAAACTAAATAATTTTTTTTTATGATTGTGTGTGTGTGTTTTTCTTTATTTTCTATTTTGATTAGTGAAAATATTTTTGAACTTATACAATTCTATAATTTTTTCTAATTTGATGTCTTGCCAAACTTAATAGAAAATGTATGCGTTCTATTAAAATTGTAAACAAAAAAATGAATATTTTATCTAAGTAAACATATGTGTTATTAAAAACATAAATGTCTAGATAGATTTCATATACAAACTCAGTGTACGAACATTCGATTATCAAAAAAAATGTTAGGCACAACTTCTTTACTTTCAGAAATATGGTCAACATCTATTTTAATTTTTTAAAATTAGTATGATTTATTTGATGATATATATAATTAATAAAAAAATAAAATCACAATCCAATAAATGCATTGACTTATTTATAAATAAAAAATAAAAAATTGTCCATAAAATATGTATATCTTTCCTTTGAATGCCAATTTAAATTGAATTAGAAAAAACAAAAAAAGTGTGTAACACCCAATTAAATATAATAATATAATATAATAATAATGACAATATAACAATAAGGGTAAAATGTGTTTGGTCCCCCTGAAGTTTTTTAAACCTGCAGAACCACCCAATATAGTTTAAAAATATGCAACCACCCCCTGCAATTTGACTTTCCATTAAGATGAGATAAAAATAGGATTTTACCCTTTTAATTAAATATTTATCATGTTTTCACTTTTTTGTGGGTTATTTTCACCTTTTAGTTAATTATTATGTGACTTAATTCTTACAAAAATGTATTCAAATGAATTTGAAGAATTAATTATTGTATAAGTTAATATTCATAAAGCATATCCAATATTAATTAATCAATTTTTTATATAGATATTTAGATAGTTAAGGGTCAAACAATAATTTTAAATTACTTTTGTTACAACTTAATAAAAAAATATAATGGCAGATGGTGTAAGTGCATGTTTTTAAATTTGATGATGTGTTTTTGTAGGTTTCAAAAACTTAAGGGGTTCCAAATGCATTTTACCCCAACAATAACTGCTAGTACGTAAGAAAGTGGGTCTGAAAGAGTTATCAAAATAAGAAAGTCTAAGTACGTATTCTCTGATGAAATTTATACTCCAATGTACCATATAAACCCACTTATAAAAATATAAAAGGTTATATTCTTCATCATTGCATGGGGTGCATAAACCTAAAGTCTAAGTACATGCTTGACAATGATAATCTATGGTGTCATACATACATGGGAGTATGCTAAACATGAAGTAAGGTATTTTTTTCTTTTTTCTTTTTATTTGAGAGGCATGAAATAGGATATTATCAATTGTATGACATACATCCATTTCTAAGTTTGCAGGCATCTCTATTGAGGGTACAAACGATAATGAGTTTCGAAACTCTCCAATACACAATTCAGTTCCTATCATTCCACAAATATTATGTATAGATTTTATTTGATAAGTGAAAAATATTAATTTGTCTAACATGAAAAGACTAAACATCTCAAAATGATGAAAAATCAACAAAGCTAAAACCATAGATCCAGTTAAATTATTCAAACTTCAAAAAATGATAAACCATAACATGTTACGGGGGATCAAATAATATGTGCTCATATTAGATGCATTCACATAGTATATAAAAAAAAATCTGAGCACTCTGTTAAAAAAAAGTAGGGGAAAAACCCTAAATCAATAAAACTACAACAATGGAATCCAGTAAAAAGAATAATAAACCCTAGATCTACAAAATAAGTCATCATGGAGGGACTATGACGAACTTTACCAGGTTGATCACGGTGTCAGGGAGTTTGCGGGCTGTTGTGGTGGTTTGCGATTTGAGAGTGAGAGGGCGAGAGAGAGAGAGAGAGAGAGAGAGAGAGGAGAGGGCGAGAGGCGTCGGGGAAGGTGAGAGGCGTGCGTTGGGAGGGTGAGCGGTGTCAGAGTTGCCGAGAGATTACACCGAGAGAGAGAGAGAGAGAGAGAGAGAGAGAGAGAGAGAGAGAGAGAGAGAGAGAGATCACCGAGAGATTACGCCGAGTGATTTGCGAGAGAGGGATCGACAGAGATGGGTCGCTGATCGACTAGAGTTTCCATTTATGAGAGATTGAGATTTGAGAGTCGAGAGATGAAGAGAGAGGAATTTGAGACTTTAGAGTCGGGTAGGGTAGTCGGGTGGTCGAGCTAGGTGGGCCTGGGCATTCGGGTAGACTAGTCGGGCTGGGCTAACACAGTAACACTAGTGGGCTGGTAAACGGGCTCAACTCATTTAGAAATTGAGCTTTAAAATTTATTCAAGTTTGATTTTATCTAATCGAACGAGTTTAAACGAGCTTTAATCGAATCGAGTCTGAGTCAAGCCCGAGCTGCTCGGCTCGTACACCGGCCCTAATAACTGGTGGTACCTATTTCAACACGTATCCAATGAAACACTAACCAATAATATCATTGGACAGCCCACCAAAAACTCGACATGGACAAAAAGGCATCACATAATTATCAAATCCATGTCAGGCCTCCCCATCTCACTCTCAATGTGATGGGGCCACGTGTCATCCAGTGCAAACGTTCAATCCAATCCGTACATTCTGTGCGACATGTCCGCATCGTCCCCCGTGTCGGTGTACCGTTGGCTCGATGTGTCTCTCCAATAATCCACCGATCGAACGGTATTGATCAGTGCAGTGGATTTATTGGACGGCTGTGA
This sequence comes from Acorus calamus, assembly GCA_030737845.1. Taxonomy (NCBI): domain Eukaryota; kingdom Viridiplantae; phylum Streptophyta; class Magnoliopsida; order Acorales; family Acoraceae; genus Acorus; species Acorus calamus. The sequence continues at coordinate 1,063,161 of CM060877.1, read as the reverse complement.
TGAGAAGGGGTTACACCGACTGCAATAATGGGTAGTTGAGGGGGTACTATACAGTATGGTAACAGTCACTTTCTGGAATTAAATTGAAATGTCAGATCTAGGTCTACGTGGATTTGGCCATCCATTAAAATTGATTTGGCCATCCATTAATTATCTATACTATATATATTTTTATTTTTTTATATATTAAAAGAATAGGGTCCGAATAAGACAACGATCTAACCCTACGCCCCCGTTTGGATACAGAATATGATTTATTCTTGGGTATTTATTTATCCGAGTATAAATGAGTATAAATAAGGATAAAGTAATTTTGTGTTTGGTTGTATTTTGAATTATTCTCGTTGGGAATCGTAAGAATAAATGTTTTGTTGTTTGGATAAAATGTGAATAAAGTATGTATAAGAATTTATAAAAGGTAAAAAAGTAATGATAGTTGATTTGAAATGTGATTTATAAGAGATGGTGACAGTTGATTTGACAGTGGACCCACTTATTCTTTGGGTGGAATAATCTAGAATAACTTTTATTCTAGGGGTTGATTAGAACCATATACCACTTTATACCAGTTTATTCTAGCACACTTTATCCGGGGTTATCCGAGCTTTCTAAACCGAGCTCAAATTTTATCCGGGGTTTATCCGGTATCCAAACAGGGGCTATGGGTTTTTGCAGATAGGACCCCGGATCATTCGTATTTATGATTAGATCCCTGATCAACTCTTTTACATTACTGCCTCTGCCAACCACTCTAACCATGGTCATTTGCATATAAGACCTTGGGTCACTGATATGTATAAATAGGTCCCTAAGTATTACTGCCATACACTTAACCAGACACTTACAAGTGTCTTTTTTTTTCTTTGAAGAGGGTCAAGTTCTTTCTCTCTACTATTCTAACAATAGATATATTTCTCTCTACTATTCTTTCTCTCTATTTTCTGTATACTGCTCATATAGAGAGATTTTATCATTTGTTTTAAGGATTTTATTTATTTTCGCATTGGGATTTTAGTTTTTATATTTTTTGTATGTATTGCTAATTGCTCATATATGGAGATTTTAGGATTTTGGTATGTATTGCGTATTGGGATTTTAGTTTTTATAATTTTTGTATGTATTGCTAATTAAATAGGTCTCTAAATATTACTGCCAAACACTTTATTAACCAGGCACTTACACGTGTCTTTTTTTTTTCTTTGAAGAGGGTCAAGTTCTTTTTCTCTATTATTCTAGCCATAGATATATTTCTCTCTACTATTCTCTCTCTATTTTTTGTATTGCTCATATATAGAGATTTTATCATTTTGTTTTAAGGATTTTATTTGTTTTCGTATTGAGATTTTAGTTTTTATATTTTTTGTATGTATTGCTAATTGCTCATATATAGGGATTTTATGATTTTGGTATGTATTGCGTATTGGGATTTTAGTTTTTATATTTTTTGTATGTATTACTAATTGCTCTTGGTATGTATTGCTTATGTATAGTTGGTTATATATTACTCATATACAAGGATTTTATTTATTTTCATGTAGGGATTTTAGTTTTCATATTTTTTTGTATGCATTAATCATGTATGCATTGCTCATGTATTTTGTGCATATTGCTCATATGTAGAGATTTTATTATTCATATTTCATATACAGAGATCTTATTTTTCATGTATATACAACTCATATAAAGTGGTTTTTCGTGAATGCTTTATAAACATTTTCAATTTATTTCTATTGAAAATTAATTTGTATTTATTTTGTGGGAACTCTCAAATTTATCATCTCATGGAGCAGTCTTTCATTTATGTAGCCATAGTAGAATTCAATTAAGATATAATCACAATTATTTATTTCATTACAAATTATGAGCTTATTTTAAAATAATGTTTTTAAACAATATAAGTTTTTATTTTGTTATTCATTATTCATTATGTATCTATGATTAATAATTAACACGCGTATTAGCGCGTGCATTTCTTTTATAATTACTACTCGATATTTTAGTAATATGACTCACTGAACTAATCATATTATTTTGTGCCATAGTAGAATTCAGAGTTCTTATTAATGTGTCATGTTAGAATTCAATTTAAATATAATCACTGCCATTTATTTTTTATTAAAAAGATAAAATAACATAATGTTTTGAAAATTATGAGCCTATTTTAAAATAATTTTTAAAACAATATACCTATGATTAACACGCGCATTAGCGCGTGCAATTAAACTAGTATTATTATTACAAGAAACTCCCTCACCTTATTTATAATTATTTTAGAAGCTAGATCTATTTATTAACAAAATTTCAAGCCTCTCAAAAATCTTAATTAGTGATAAAAAGAACCAGCTAAACCAAGTCCACCATACAATTAGGCCATAACATTAATTAAAAAACCATGGATTAAATAAATAATAAATAGAATAATCCACACAGCTATTACAATACTTGTTTGTTCATCTTAGGACTAGCAACACTCGAATAGTGAGCAATTAAGCACTCTTTCAGGGTGACAACTTATAGGCGAGCCTTGTTTTATCAGTGAGTCATCATCTGGTACCTTAATTGGTGATTTGGGTTGTTTACCTCTAGATGAGAAAGCTTTACCCCTTTTTTTCATTGGAGGAGTGACTTTGATACTGTGTTTTTTGGGTTATATCTAGCATTAATTGAAAGTTTATCTCGATTTACTACTCACTTAGAGCATCTTCAATGAACATGTTAACTCACTGGTTAGTGTCATATGTTTATAAAACATGTAAAAATGGTGCTTTAATGAAAATGTTAAGGGAAAACTAAATGTGAGCCCCACCTGTCATATGTTATCTTCCAAGCTAACTGTAGCTAGTGCTTTAGCTAATCAAATGTGGGCCTCATCATTCAAAATATTCAAAAAAATATTATTTTGGGTGAGTGGAGAGGTAGATCCACTATTGTTTTGGTTAGTTATTTAGCTAGTCCATTGGAACAACGACAACCAACTAAATGAGAGTGTAGTAAATGAAGGTCTAGTGAATGGATAAAGTATTGACATAGCACTTTAACATCTTAGTTAGTTAATATGTCCATTAAAGATGCTCTTAGATGCTCAATCTAATGGTGTGGTTAAACAAGGTGTTAAAAAAACTAGCAGAACTAAATGATATTCAATTCACCACTACTAAGGAGGTACACACAAACACACTCACACACAAAAATCATAACTAACAAACAAGAAAAGCAGCATTTCATCAAATTCTTGTAACTGACAACATCTATGCAACATTGTATGTCAAGGACGGTTTAAAAACTCTCCCCAGCCAAGATCTGGGGACCAAAACACAAGACTCAAACCAACCCAACCCCCATCCCCTCTCCACTATATAAAGCACCCCCATCCCCAGCGTTCCAAAGCACACCAATCTTACTAGTCACACTAGCTAGCTGTACTAAGAGAAGATACAATACTCTCTCTTAATATGGCTAGCACCACCACCACCACCCTCGTCGCCATTGTCATCGTCGTCGTCTGCCTCTTGGCGTCTGGACCGCAGGAGGCGGATGCGGCGATCACGTGCGGCCAGGTCGTGGGCTACATCTCATCGTGCCTCCCCTATGCTCGTAGCGGCGGGACGATTCCCCCGAAGTGTTGCCCCGGGGTCAGGGCACTCAATGGAGCGGCCAGGACCACCCCGGACCGCCAGCAGGCGTGCAAGTGCCTCAAGTCCCTCGCAGGCGGCATAAGCGTCCCCTACGCAGCAGGCATCCCTTCCAAGTGCGGCGTCAGCGTCCCCTACACTATCAGCCCTAGTACTGACTGCACCAAGTGAGTGTGACACATTAAAAAAAAAACATAATCATTATTCATTACAGATTGGATGACATATATTATCTTAATTATCCCAATCTATTTGGATTATTAAATTCATTTTTTTGTCATATGTTCTATTCTTATTTTGGGATGATATTTCTAACTAGTTTTTCTATTTTTTTAAATATGTTTTACAGGGTTAGGTGAAGACAAGACCTGGACCATCCATGCTATGTGTCTCTGTTATGAGTGTCGGTGGAGAATAAGTGGGGGAGTGTCTGTATGGCACACGTGCGGTTTTCTCCACTCGTGCGAGATCCGCGCGTGCGTCCCACCCCCCCTTTTTTTTTTCTTTACGTGTTGCAAGTGTTGTAGGAACATGGGTTCCTAATAAGTGCTTTTACATGTATGTTTTATGATATGGTGATCTTTATAATAAAAATATTACTTATTATATTGTTATTATGCATTGGAGATTGCATGATGGGCAATGGGGCTTGTCGGTTTAAATTAAATTGTTAGACTCTCGGGTCACAAATAAATTTATGTGAGATTCATCATCAAGAATTAAAATGTGTACAAATATAAAAGTTATTTCAAAGTACATTTTTCAACCCGGCCATTAATTTTTTTTAAGTCTGAATTTTTTTTAAAATATATTAAAGCACTAAAGGTCAGTGGTTATATGTTTTCTTAAAGGTTTTTCCGTTGAATGCTAGTATGTATAAAGGGGTGTGAAAATGTTCAATTATTGGTAGTTCCCCACCTATGGAAAATAAAAAAAATCAGAAATATGAGGGTCTAAGTTTTTGTCCCGTGGCCACATAATAAGAGTGTTCATTGTGTGTTTTTCTACCAAAAACCATGCTCGACCCTTTTTGTGCATAATCAATATGGATGCAACTCTTTTCTTCTCTATTGATCTTGATCAAGTCTTATTCATCTATTCTGGGCATTGATTCGGTTCGAAGACTCTATTTGATTGTATCTTGGGGAATCGATGGAATTGCGAGTCGAGTTTTATCTTGGGAACGAATTATGTCAGTAAAACTCTGTGCGGATGAATGACTTATTTATTTCAATTATAGCATCTCCTATGTGTTGATCTCCACCAGACGATTCTAATCTTATCTCTTAATTTTATTATTTTTATACTATTGATTTTTTAATATATTGATTCTTTAAATTTTTATTTGTTGAGATACAACACTTTTTATGATTTTTAAAAAATATTTCTAACAATAAAATCTCACACATTCACAACCATCAATATACATTGTTAACTAATATGCATATACAGACAATGATGGAAGACCTGAAAAAAATATAGCCGCACATTGAAATGTTTTGGTTTGCTAAAAAAATTGAGGTACCTATAAAAATGAGGAGTCAAAAAATATTTGAAATTATTTTTTTCAAAATTTAATGTTGATTCTTAAAGGTTGAAAATAAATGATGATATTTTTATGTTGTGCTCATTTATGTCCAGGCATTTTTGTATGCGCTCATCACATGGGGGTCCTCCAGAAGATATGGGCAGAGACATGGTTTTAATTGCTTTTATTCATTATGATTGAATCTTGGTTCACTCTTTAGTATTTTGAAACAATGATGAAAAACTAATTTTCATTTAAATTGATTTTGAAAAATAGATTTTGAGGAAACATATATTGTTAGATTTTTAATACTTGCGTTTTTTTATAACTAAAGCTATTTGTTTTCGTTTTCTTATAATGCAGAGACCAACAAGAGCGTTTAAAAATGAATTTAGATTTAACATGATTTTTGCAAAATCAAAATCTTCAACAACTCACCAAACTCGTTTTCAATCACAGTGGAGCAAACTTTCAATAATTTTTCCATGAAAGCAAACCAACTGTTTCATGAAAGTTGTTTTGTGTTTTGTTTTTGTTATGTTAGTTTGTTGACTTTTAGCACAAAAATCAAATATGAAACAACCAATTAACTTAAGTTAAAAAATCTGATTAGAATCGACTATCTAAAAACTGACCGAGAAGCAAATTAGTCTCAATTGGTTGCAAATATGGCCATAGGCCATTTCGAATAGACTTTGGAGGTTCTGCTTTTCAATGACTTATGATCATGATCTCAACTCATCAAGCCAAAAAAAGAAAAAAAAAATTAATCAAGTGCCCCCATAGTCCAAGTTTAAGATGGCAAAAAACATTTTTTATTATAAAAAATAACTTTTTAAGAATCTATAAAATATACTTTTAAAAAGGTAATTTCAGAAGAAAAAAAATTAACTAAAAAGTTATTTTTAATCTATAAAATGGTATCTTGCTATTTAGGATCAGTTTGACATTTATTCTCATTCTGTCACAACACTAAAAAAAATTGCATTTGAAATCTTTCATTCATGTGTTCATTCCTAGACATTCTAGGTCAAATTTTTTATTTCACGAAATCAAAACATAATTAAATTCCTGAGAATGAAGAATTTTAACGCAGTGAAAAACTAGATAAAAAGATCCAACCAGCGTTGAGATCCTTCAACAAACCACAATTCTCAAAGAGAATACTAAAACTCAGAAATGTATTAATAAAAATTGAAAACCCTAGCTTATAAGCCTCCTTTTATAATAGGGAAAAACTTACTAAACATAGTAAAAATAAAAATTTGTTATAACTAACTCTAGGAGATCTTAGAAGATCTTGCGATTTGATTTCGGTCAAATCCGAATTATTATGAATGAGATAGGCTAAATCTAAAAAGTTACTAAAAATAGCAAAAATACGATTTTGAGGGCCGAAAAATAGAAAAAATGGAAAAATAAGGACGTGTTGTGGCGTAAATCTCCTCGACATCTACCTCTAGTAAAAATTTCAGGCGATTCGGAGTTCGGGACGCCATTTATTTCTATTAGCCGGTTTTTCTGTAAATATTTAAAAATCTTAAAATGGATCCTTTCAGGTTCATCACTCCCGAAACGCGTCGGCCACTCGTTTTGCATCAAATTTTCATTATAGGTCAGAGTTATTGATCATTAATCTCTTCCGCCCCTATTTCTATTTTCATTATGATGAACATTAATGTCTAAATATTACGTTGTCGTTTCACAGTGCATATATAGAAAATGTGGTTTGATGATACTTTTAAGAGAGGACACTGATGCACAAGGTCCGATTTGTGGTCCCCTTGTTGTTACATCTTCATTAACATTATAAGTCCCCAGTGTTCATAACACAACGGTTCAGGGTTTAGCGGTGTTACCGATAGGTCCTGGGTTCGAGTCTTGGCGCTAACTTACCCATCTGTTTGTTGGCGATTATTCGAAAGAATTTTCTGTGGGACCGGGGCAAACAGGCAGAGGTAGCTTTCCCAGCTCGACCGTAAGGTTAGCCACGGGGAGTCCCTCCGATATAAAAAAAAAAAAACATTATAAATAGAATCATTCTACTATTTTAATATATATATATATATATATATATATATATATATATATATTCAATTCGTATATGCATCATTTTCTCATAAAAGAATGCGACTCATTACCAAAGTATATATTCAAGAAAAATAAATTAAAATAGATAGCCAACCCATTCCAAATGAAGATGCAGCGAAGTGTATATTTCATGAAAAAAATAAAATAAAATAGATAGCGGACTATTCATAATGAAGTTGAGGCGAAGTATAGGGAAAAAAAGGAAAAATGCATATGACCCCTTCAACGATTGTGAAAATCCATATCAGCCCCTTATTTTTGAAATTTATATATTTGTTTAGGGAAAATGCATATGACCCTTCAAAGATTGTGAAAATTCATATCAATCCCTCATTTTTTTAGAATTTCATATAAACCCCTAATTTTAATCTTGGTTAAGTATATAGCCACTTGAATTAAATTATCATCTATTTTAAAAAATATTCCTAAAATATTACGTGACTTAACGACAACCTTAAAATACATTCATATAACCTCAAACAATTTTAAAAAATTCAAAAAAATCTCAACGACCAAAATATCTCTATTCAATCTTCTTCCTAGCTCCCAACAGTGGACTGTAGAGGAGAGAATTTAACTTATTATGACAATGAAAAAAAAATTGATTTGAGTGAAAGAATTAAGTGATTTGGGGTGAAATATGAGAATTTAACAATACAAGGTTAACTTAATTACACCCACTATTAACAGCACTGGTGTCGATCAATTAAACCCATAAAATCAGAAAGTTATGGATTTTCAAAAAAATAAAATACCATATGGATATTCGTAATATTTGAGCGGATTGTATACATTTTTTATGAAATTTAAAGAGATGGCATATTCCTTCTAAAAGGAGTCTGAACACATAATTTGCTTTTCGAGAGATGTTATAAAAGCTAAACATATGTGGCATTATATGTCACGCGTAGAAAGTCTTTCCCACCACAACATTGTAAAGATTAGGTTATAATGCCCTTTAGTCTTCGTCCCCCATTATTAATGCTCCACTTCCACGACACAGGTCTCAAGGTGAACAAACTTTCAATTGTAATAATTGTTATGCCACCTTCCCAAATTTTGATTCACTTTATATTAAAATACTTGTTTATTAATTATTTAAATAGTAACACATTAAAAATAAATCAAAAGACATGACAATTAATGAACAAACATGCATTATAGCAGTACCTTTTAAGACTAACAATTTTTTGGTTTTCAAGATTTCAGGCTTATTTTATCTGTGGGCTTTGTTACGCACACTGACTCTTTCAACCCCAGTTTCACTTTCATATATATACTAATCTAGTTGTCTTATATATTTTGATAGCATTATATGCCCACATTAATGATCTATTTTATTTTGTTTTGTATTTTTTATAAAATGATCAACATAATTCATTGAAATATATAATTCAATTTTTCATAAAAAAAATAAAATATATATGGATTGAAATTGAGACTAAAAAAAACTATATGTTAACATTTTTCCTTTTAACTTTTCATCTTGATCACTGAAACTATAATCCCCTTTACAGCCTCATAGGCTAACCTTGTTTATCAGTGAGAGATCATATGAGCATTTTAGCTTGTGACCGGGGTTGTCTACCTCTCGATGAGAAAGCTAGAGTTTATCTTGATTTAGTAACCACTTAGGGTGCGTTTAGTTGCGCGATTATAAAACTGATTATGCAGGAATCTGAGTTTTAAAACTGATTATGTAGGAAGCTCACTTTATCAGTTTTTTGAAATTGCAGCTTTTGAGCACTATTTGCCTGATATTTGTGTGCAGGAAACTGATACAGTAAAACTGTTTGGTTGCACGATTGTAAACGCAGCTTCCTGCAATCACAAACGCTGCGCAATCGCGCAACCAAACACACCTTTAGATAACAAAAAACTAGTAGTAGTAAACGTTATTCAATTCACCACTACTAAGGAGGTACACACAACAACAAAAAGAAGAAAAGCATAACGAACTAACAAGAAAAGCAGCATTTCATCAAATTACATTCTTGTAATTGACAACATATACGCATCATTACATGTCAATGACAGATTAAAAACTCACCCCAACCAAGATCTAGGGACCAAAATCAACCTAACCCCCACCCCCTTCTCCACTATATAAAGCACCCCATCCCCAGCATTCCAAAGCACACCAATCTTACTAGTCACACTAGCTAGCTATATTAAGAGGAGATACAATACTCTCTGCTAACATGGCTAGCACCACCACCACCACCACCACCACCCTTGCCACCATTGTCATCGTCGCCTGCCTCTTGGCATCTGGACCACCGGAGGCGGATGCGGTGATCACATGCGGCCAGGTTGTGGGCTACATCTCATCGTGCCTTCCCTACGCTCGTGGCGGCGGGGCGATGCCCTCGAAGTGTTGCCCCGGGGTCAGGGCGCTCAACGGGGCAGCCAGGACCATCCCAGACCGCCAGCAGGCGTGCAAGTGCATCAAGTCCATCTCGAGGGGCGTTAGCATCCGCTACGCATCAAGCATCCCTTCCAAGTGCGGGCTTAGCCTCCCCTATGCTCTCAGCTCTAAAACTGACTGCACCAAGTAAGTGTGACGCTTTTAAGAAATCATGATCATAGTTCAAATTCAAATGAACCAATAATAAAAATAACAACTAACCTTTCTAGAACAATAAGATGACAAGTTTTATCTCAAGTATCCCAATCATCTTGGATTACTAAGTTGATTTTTTTGTCATATGTTTTATTGTTATTTGTGATAATATTTCTAAGTAGTTTATTTTTTAAAATGAAATAACTCTCTGAAACTTTTGAAAATCAATATAACTCCTTAGAAACTTATATTGGCTAGGGTTAGCCTTCCTACTTTGAAGAATGAATCGAAGATGTCCACAATCGAAACAAAATCAGGTTCAACCCAATGACCCAATAATTCCTTTGTTTTTTTTACTTGAATTATTATATGCGATGATTTATATATAAAACACCCCACAATTGCATACAATCCAAGTATTTACCTGAGGTGGAAGATCTTACAAAGAACACATAACATTAATAAATGGATTTAGTCCAAACATACATGCGGTTTGGTTAAGATTACCCAGTCATATATACCTGCAGGAGCGTGGATCATTTGACTTGCCCGTAATCACCGTATGTTCTTTAACACAAGTGTCTATTTGGAGAACCTATGGGAGTTGGTATTGAATTATATAAAAAAAATTAGGAGACTGTTTGTGCGGGGGTAAATAGATTCTTGAATATCAAAAGAAAAATTGTGATTAAGGAGTAGTCTATTGTAATTGTTATGTTTTCTTGGTAGACTAGTTCTCCATTTTTTCATGTTTTGGGTATGTTTATTTTGATTTAAAATAAAATTAATGCGCATGCTTACCATTTCGTTAAAAAAAATGTCGTTGAACCTGAGGAACAAACCTCATGTGTGGATATATTGGGCATTTTGGTCATTAAAATGACTAATTCTGATTTAATCAACTTTTCAGGGACTTATGCAAATGTAATTTTATTTCACACCGTTAACTGAATATTCTGGGAATGTGTTGTCTGAAACGACATAAATTTAATTCAAGGATTAAAAGATAGAGACTTTTTTTTTTTTTTGTCATATGTTTTATCATTATTTTGTAATAATAATTCTAAGTAGTTTATTTTTTTAAATATGTTTTAAGGGTTAGGTGAAGACAAGATCTGGACCATCCATGCTATGTGATGATCGTTGGTGGAAAATAAGTAGGGCAGTCTCTATACGGCACACGTGCGAGATTCACGTTTGCGTCCCACCCGTGTTTTTTTTTGTTTTTTTCTTTTCTCCATGTTCAGCGTTGTATGAGCACGGCTGCACGGGTTCCTAATATGTGCTTTTACATGTACTTTATGATATGGTGATCTTTATAATGAAATAATAATACTTGTGATATTGTTATATATTGGAGATTGCATATTTGCATGATGGGATGGGGTTTACCGGTCCAATTAAATTGCTATACTCGTTCACGGAGAAATTTATGTGAGATTCATCATCAAGAATTAAAATGTGTATAACCATATAAAATTAAGGGGAAATTACTTTCCAAGTCCATAAAAATTTTTAGCATATCAAAATAGTACTCGAGGTCAGTGGTTATATTTTCTTAAAGATTCTTCTGTCTTTTTGTCACTTATGAAATAACATTAGTGCATTATTATGCACAGAACCTGAGCCCCAAAATTTAAATCTCATTCACTGTCATGTTTTAATTAACTATTGTTTGTCTTTCAAAATATTTTAAAAAGACAAAATATCAAAATACCCTTCTTTTATCTTATCCATATCAAAACATCGAAACGAAGACACCAAACGAGGCCGACAGACGCAGAGTGGACATAATATATATATTTATTTAATCAATCTCACACATGGATGATTAATCGTGTGATGGACGTGATTTTTATTTATTTTTAATCAATCAGATTGGCTATGGTGTCTCTACAGCAGTGGAAGCAGTGATTCGAAGGAGGGAAGGAGGGGAGGGGAACAAAATTTTTTTTTTGGGGGAATATCAAATTTCAATGCAAAAGAGTTTTCAAATTTAAATATGTACTTGGATTTCATAGAATATACCTACCTATATTTGAAACACTTTATCTTTTTCAAAACTATCAATTTTCAATGTATCTGAATTTCATATAATGTAACTGTAAGTATATAGATTTCATAAAATATAATTAGATCTAGAACGATATATCTAAATTTCATAGAAATTGTCCTTACAAATTAATCATTCATAAATGTAACTGATTATTGTTCAAGCAAATGTAACTGAATTTTAAAAAAGGGTGGAGGTGGGGGTTGGAGGAGATGGAGATTGGAGGAAGGCTCGAAAGGTAACCGAATTACATCTCATATGATAGAGGGCAGTGAGAGGAATCTAGGAGCAGTGACGCCGATCACCGGAGATGAGTAGGCCAGCTAGAATGATTTTTTTGAAGTGGTGGATGGTTTAGGAGGGTATAAAAGGAATTTCACAATTACCATGCCACGGGGCTTGGGGGGGGGGGGGGGGGGGGCTAACAATGGGACTTAAAAAACATTACAGTATTATGCACTACATTCTTAACTCATATATTGTTTTTCATCTGTTATACATTGTTATATATCTTAGGAACACTATTAAATCTCTCACTCGTTCTATTGATCACTCACTTGTTCAGGTTTTGAGTACCAAAAGCCAAAGAGAGAGACAATGAAATGCTGAAAGAGATGATGCATCTGATTCAATATCTACTACTACCAATTTTTAGCACAAAAGCTTTATGGCATTAAGAATAGTTAGGAGAAAGATGAATATAGATGACAAGATTGCAACACGATTATGCAAAGATTACACAAAGGTTCATGGAAAATGCAGCACACATTACACACACTCATGAGGAATGAATGTAGTTTGACAGGCAAAAAAGAATGTGAACGCACCACGTTTGGCATTTTGCAGCGAATAATTAGATGATGAATAACCAATGAAATTATAAAAAAAAATCGGTACCTGGTGAAGAAGAAAGCTGAACGGTTAGAATGTGCGGCTGCTCTCACTGGCAGAGATGGACGAGCCCTCGGACTTCACCAGATGAGGATCTCTATTGCTGATGTTGAGACCCTGCATTTGGCTGAGGGGGTCTTGCTGCATCATTTCGGAGAGGGTGTGGGATTGCGAGAGCAACAGTTGATTGCAAATGTTTGGTGGGAGATTCAACTGGTTATGAAACGGGTGCTGGGTGTATGAAAAGAAGGATGGGTTGTAGGAAGGCATGTTTTGCATACTCAGATTGAACGGCTCGCCTGGGTTTATTATCTCTCCGGTGGAGATCCTGAGCCTATTTACTTCTTGCATCAGCGCATCATTTAGGGCTGCAAGCAATTATAAGATATATCAAATTGCAAAGTTTGTGTATAACAAATATTCAAGAGTCCTGTTTGGTAAGTGTTCATTTGTAAATCATATGAGATGAGTACAATAACACCTCGTTTGGATAACGGGTTAAGAGAGTATAAGAGGGGTATAAGAAAGGATTGGAAAAATGGCTGTTTGTTTGCAGAGTATAACTTTGTATTACTAAGCTAGTTTAGACGAGTATAAGAGAGTATAACAATTCTAAGTAACCCCTAGGATAAGCTATACTCAGTATATCTATTCCCATGGGCTCACATGTTAAATAAACTTTTTATACCTTATCACATCAAATCACCTATCAACACCTCTTATACATCAATAGGACCCACATGTCAAATCAACTTTTTACATCTTATTTATATTTTATTCTTTATCAACCAAACAACTCAACATTTATTTTTACGTTTTTCAATGAAAATAAAAAAAACACAACCAAACAGAAATTCTCTTATTCCCGTAGACTTGTTATCTATACTGGCATAGTTATTTATCCAGAATAACTCAATTCCTCAATCCAAACGGGGGCTAAAAGAACAGAGATAATTAAATTGTTTTTTAGATGCATTATGATATTTGATATGAGAAACATATTGGATAGAGGCATAAGCTATTATGGGGTTTATACTTATTTCAGGAATTGTTGACTTTATCAATGGAATAAGTAATTTTGTGTTTGGTTGTGTTTTTAGTTATTCTCATTGAGAAACATAATAATAAATGTTAGTGTTTGGTTGATGAGGAATAAGACGTGAATAAGATGTAAAAAGTTGATTTGACATGTGAGCCCCATTGATGTGTAAGAGGTGATGACAAATGATTTGATGTGATGACATGAGATTTGATAGGTGAATCCCCTGATTCCAGTTGAGAAATAACACAATTCCATGGGTGGACTTGGAATACAAATATCAGTTTATTCTCTCCTAATTCCGCATAGCTATACCCCCTTATTCCCTCTACCCAAACACTTTTTTTACCTTATTCTCCTCTATTCCTCCCCTATTCCACCCTTATTCCTCTAGCCAAACAGCCCCTGTGTGAGGGAAGCGACGACAATCAGGATTAGTTTTCAACTAATAAAGTATCCCAAATAAATGGATACACAGGTATTAAATGCACTTTTCAACTAATAAAGTATCTTTGGATGATAAATACTAGAGGTCTACAATTGCCAAATACAATACAGTAATAGTTGCATCATATTATACATAATATCATGAGTGTGTGATGGTTTTATTGGAAGGATGGATAAGAAAATTTACCATCACGCAAATGGGCCTGTAGTTCCATAACTTGTAACCGCAATTTGAGCTCCGTGTTTTCATTATTCAAGCCTGTTGTATCTCTCTAAACAATAATGTCAATTTGAAAGGGTGTCAGTTTAACATCTAACCTAATACAACATTACATATGAACAGAGTGTAAACGTAGAAGTCATTTCATTTGAAAGGAATTTTGAAGCAGATGATATAACCAACAGCAAGCTCCTAAAACTCGGCAAAACAGAATATGGTAGGATTCAGAAGAGTGACCAATTACTGATAGCCGAGAAGGAATGCCATGACTGTACAACAATATGTTGTGAATATATTTATGTGCAGAATATATACAGAAACCGATGATTGCATTATATTGCGTATTATTGGATATGAAAAGACAATGAATAGAAAAGGAATTTTTATTGAACCATCTCTCAGCTTTGAGACTATGCTAACTTTTTTTAAAAAGAGCTACGATTACTCATTGGAAGCCAACAAATGTCAAATTAATATCAAAGAGAAAAAATTGACCAAAATCAATTCATTGACTGAGGACATAAAGTCTGATGTGGTCTTCAATCTGTGGATATTTATGCAAGTGTTTCATATATTGATCATATGGATGTAAGTATTATTTAATTCAAGCATACTTCAATAACATATCTCATTTCAGTATGAAGTAACACAAGTGTGCAAGGAATTCTGGCATAAACCAAGATGAAAGTATGCAATCAATGCAATTTAAAATGTTAAATGTAAAAATACTCATTTAAAAGCAAAATCTCTATGGAAAATTTGACAAAGCAAATGTAATCTTACAGCAAGAAATTAACAATACACGTTAACAGAGCATAGTCACCAGTAGGTCAATATGGTTGATGGCAAAGAACAAAGACAAATAAATAACTATAAACAGGAATTCTGTACATATACAATGTTCTATAATTAAAAAAAAATTAGAAATTTGTATCAGCATACTAAATTTGATGGTTCCTTCTGACTGCATTCATCATGATAACAAAAGCACAAGAAAATTGAAAAGACTAGCATATCTTAACAACAGTCCATTACTATCATGTGAGTGAATCATCAAAGAGAAGTGTAAACAGGGAAGAAAATTCAGATTATTATTTTCTGGGAAAAGATATATATATTTTGGAAAGAGAGGAGGCAGGAAAATAGTAAAAGAGAGAATTAAAAAATCAAAATAAAAAATAGAGGTATCTCATGAAAAAACAGATGATTGGCAGCAGATAAGTCATACAGCAAATCTCCATTCTACATGAGGATTTAACTGGTTCAAACCTGGAACAAAGTGAACTGTGCGGAAAGAGTTGTAGCTTCAGTTTGGAGGGTCTGAACTTTACGTTCAAGTTCTGATATATAACGTGTTTTCCGTTCTTTAGAGCGAGCTGCAGACTGCCGGTTTGCAAGAATTCTGCTTATAGAAAATACATCAGTTCTGAAAGAAACAAGAACATAGAGTATAAATCTCTATAAATTTTCCTAAGACATATATTCTATGGAGAATTGGAAGAAATGTTGCTTTCTTCAAGACTTGAGGTCAATGTTTCAATGTAACATGGAGCCCGCACATGTAGTTGGGGTCCAAAAGGTATATGCGGCACATATACCAAACATGTGATCGCACATTGACCGCTTGTCAGTTCAAACGGTCGGTATTTTATATTTTTAAAGTCATTCAAGTGATGTTTGAATGCCATTAGAACAGAGTTCGTTCTCGGAGCGCTCATTTTTTGGACATTTAAACTATCGTTCGAACCTCATTCAAATGGCAATCACTCCATTTCACTGCAAACTGGAAAAGAAATTGCAGCCATATGTGACATGTGCGGCGCATGTGGCCGCACATATGGCACATGTAGGGTACATGGCAAATTAAATGCCCTCGGGCTGTAAAACAGCATTTGCGACCGCACTTAAATCACTCCTTGAGGTAGATATAATAAATAATTAATTAAGATTGTAAAACATAACAATCCTCATTAACAGCCCCAAACATAAAGCAACACAAAACAAAACATAAATCATAGGTACTTCATGTAATTCTCTTTTTCTTAGATAACAAGTAGATGTGGTCATAATGATTGTACCTAACTTATATGGCACATGTGGGATGAGCGTGTACACTGACACCATCTAAGTTCTAACTTTTTTTAAAAAAAATATTTAGTTGCTTTCACCCACAACACATTCCACTCTTGTGATCTCATTTTCCATCTCCTATCTTAATATAGAAGATTTAGCTCAAGGATAAAACATGCATGAAAACACAAATCCCAAAAATGTGCACATGTCTACTAAATCCATAACACAAACATGCCCACAGAGGCATGTTTTCATTTATCCATGTACCCTTTTTTGCCTTTACGTAAACTAAAAAAATTGAATGTCAATCCCAATATGACAATATCCAGATCTTTTTTCCCCTCGAAACCATTTCCTTTCTTGGAAGAGCAAACCTTGCTAACAAATGCTAATAAAGTTAAAACAACCATTACAAGCAAAAAGTTATTTAATATCACATGAGACTATGACTGAACCAGGCCCCATTTCATTTATCAGAAAGCTAATTCCCATATTTCAAATGTCTCCATGCAATTGGCCAATTTCCACGGGTATCACACTTTCTTGGTGATTCACTAATATTCTTAAGGAATCTCCCCACACAAAAACACCCAGATTTCCTCATCAGAAAACCATATTAATTTAACAGTTGTTGGGTTCCAAATGAGAAGTAGGATCTGTTCAAGATATCATGGTCATGAACGGTGAACAGCAGTTACAGTTGCACACAATTAGGTAATAGCCTAATAAAGAGTAGATGAAGCTTTCAAATGCCAGTCTCTTCATGGTTTATGTACAATCGTACAATCAAGAAAAGAGGGTTGCAGGGTACAAGAACCAATAGCAATTCAGATGTACACAAGATAACATACCTCATATAATGTGGATTACATGTGAGTATCCATATCCAAGAGAGATGTATCCAACAATAGTCAAACATGTAATGCAAACAAATAGATCAAATTATACAATTCATTTACTTGTCTAGGATGCAGCCACCAACTCCAACAGTCAAACGGGTCCTTATCGCCACAAAAGCATTAGCTTTCTGGCAGCTCACCATCAATATCACATTCCTTCAATTTGTACATATTGCATGGCAAAGTGGGTCCTTGTGTACGCCTAAACACTTTTAGATCAATAATAGGATGTCAATCAAAACATTTGTTTTACTCTGTGGCCCATCCAGTCACACCATTTGTTTCTTTATCAACCACCAAACACAGTCATCACTTCTTTTTTTGGGTTGTTAATAATCATCACTTAAACAAAGCATTCCCCACAAATTCAAACAAAATCAATAACAATCTTGATTAACCTATGAAGAAACATATTAATCTAAAAATAACCCAAATTTCACTATCAAATATGGAGAACAACCAAAATCTCATTATACATTAGGTCACCAACCACGGTCCCTGATTTAGCCTATGGATAATCACAATTGTTCAAATATTCCAAATTTCACTATCAAATGTCAAAAACAAACAAAACCCACTACACACTAGTTCACTAACTACACATACAAACCGAAAATCTACTGATCCAAATTCACCCATATCAGAAACACAAGACGAGAAAGAAAGGCCGGACCTTTTAACCCTCTTGGGGTCGAGGATCGCGAGCTCCGCGAGCTCCGCGAGCTTCTCCGCGTCCATGGCCTTCTTCGCCTCCGCCACGTCGGCGAACACCCCCGTTGCCGCCACTGTAGACCCGTCCACCGACACGCTGTGCCGGTGCCTCGGCCTGCTATCCGCCGTCGTCGCGGCGGCGGACACAGGATCTCCTCCTCCGTCCTTCTTGTCGTCCGCCGTCAACGACGCGATCGGAGCTCCTTCGACGACGCCGTCGTCCTCCAACTTGCAGCCGATCTTCTCCATATCCATGTAGGTGCTGAAGAGGTCGTCCTCCGAGGCTTCGGCGGAGATCTCATCGACGGCGATGGAGGAGGCGGAGGAGAAAGGGCCGATGTCATCGGAGAACCGGAAGGCGAGCTCGGACTGCGCGCGACGGTGGTGGGGGAGGCGGAGGGCGGAGGATAAGGAGGAAGGGTTGGGGCGTTCGCCGGAGCCTCGCATGATCGGCGACGCCATTGAAGGTCGGACATCGAGAGAGAGAGAGTGAGAGAGAGAGAGAGAGAGTGATTAGATCTGGCGGAGATGGAGAGACGATGGGGTGATCCTCCGGTGAGAATAAGCGGAGTTTTTTTTTTGTGGGCTTTGACGGTTTGTTTGCTATGGATATGGGTTCTCGACGGGCCGGCCCGGGCAAATTAGTAGTTAGTGGATCGTTGATGGGCCATTCGATTTTTGGGGGAGGGGACGAAGGCCCAACCCGAAATTAAACTGAACCAAACTAAACTAAACTGACTAGTTAAATTCATTTCATTATCATACATAGGAATAGCAATGGGGTAGATTTTATTGGTAACCTAACACGCCTCTATTGGACTGAATTTGGATTTTATGTTTTTCAAACCCGCCCCAACCCGTGTAATACATGAGTTGGGTTTGAGTTTTACATTTACAACCAGACCCCACCCGCGAACCCGACCTCACCCGTGAACCCAACCTATATTCGATCATTAGGATTTAAGAACTTCAAATAAAAATTAATTCTAAATATAGTTAAAAATTAAAACTCAACTATCATCATTTTTTTCTCTACATCCATTTATTCACATTCATCTTACAGAGAAAATTCAAAATCAACACCTTCATAAAATCAATTGTCTGTCGCCATAAAAATAAAAGATATTTGATATTTTACAACATTTTATCTTTCATTTTTCCTTTCAACATATAAGTAATTTTTATTTATTTATTTGATCTTATATGTAATTTTGAACTATTTATATTATGTAGTAAAAAAATGTTTTAATTAATTTTCAAATATTGTATGTAATGGATGTCATGAATTATTTATGTTTTACCTATTTTAAAATTTTATATTCAAATTGAAGTATTTTTTATGAATATGATTTGCATATATGTCAAAAATCATTTTTTTTATATTAAATATAGTAATTGAGCAATCCATATGGATTTTAAAACATAAAACCCGAAATGTAACATAGTGAATATGAATTTCAAATTATAAACGAGGTGGGATGGAGTGGGTACAGAGTCTAACATTGGAGAGACGGATTGAGTTTTGATTGTGGTAAATCCAACTCCAACTCAACCCATTGTCATCCCTTATCATACACCGTTAAACTTAGCTAGTGTTTGGATCTGAAGCATTTGGATCCGCAGTGGGGCAGATTACGTAGTAAATCCAGCATACTGTCAATGTAGATCAAATACTTTGTCGACGTTCGTGTTGGGGCAGACAAAATAACGTTAATATACCATAATGTTTTTCTATTGTAGGTGGCTTTGATGGACGTGAGCCCATCTCAGTCCTAGAGCTTTAGTCATCCTTACAATTTTAAATATAAATATAAATATACTCGTTTACATATTATATTTTTTAAAATCATTATTTCTCGTTTTCTATTATTTTCTAGTGAAATAATTAATTAACTTGAACATACAAATGACATTGGACAGAATCACCTAGAAAATAATATATAAGTGTCACCATGAAGATGTTTTAATATGACAAAATAATTGAGAGATTTGAAAAAAAAGAAAGGTATTAAAAAATAGAATTAATTTGTCCTATTTAATATTTATTTTGAATATCAATTTATATTCCTATACAAAATTTTACTAACCATTTTTTTTATTGAGTAAATTTTTTTTTACTAAACATTAGTTTAGTCCACCCTTCCCATGCGCGTGTTAGTGTGTGACAGGTGATATATGGATCACGCGTGACATGTGACACCGACTGCCTAACAATGCCAAAAATTGGGTGTCACACGCTATGGTTTGTTATGACTCCATTACGTTACATGTGCCCCGGTACATATTTTTGTGCCAAGCGATTTCTTGTTGGTCTTTTATTCGTACGTATAACTAATGTACGTTAGTTTATCCAAACCGATATTTCATAGTTGTTGTGACATATTATTAATTTATTATTATTAATTCAATTTTTATTTGGTTCCAACCAAAACCACTTGTTGTTTATGTGGCATGCATGCAAAGTTGGTGAAAAGTTTTTTTTTTTTTTAGTGTGTGTGGTTGAACCTAAAAATATCTGAATTAGACGTGCCTTTGATCCAATGGTGTGAAATCTATAGCTTGTCGCATCTGACAATGATGGCCGTCCATCATTTTCTTGGGCCTCGAGTTGTTATGGGGCTCGAGTATGACTTACCACGTATCTTTCAACATTAAATTAGTTGGATATTTGTATTTACTGATATTAATCTGGTTATAAAAATCTTATGGGTTATGCATGTATACCATTCAAAAATATGCTATTTAATTTTATATCACTTTAAACAAATTATTTATTTTTATATTATTGAAATATGTAGAACTTATGCATATTTATCATTTTAGTTAACTTCCATCTAAATTTCTATTAAAACCGTTAAAATCTTAAAAAAAGACCAAATTACCCTTATCTTTTTATTTTTATGCATATTTACCCTTACTAAATGCAATGTTTATAAAAATAAAAGACATTAATTTTAACATGAAAATAATAAATTTCATCTAAAATTCAAAATTATAAAAATTAATCATAAAAACTATTTATTAGCATAGATATTATAATTATTAATACTTACATTAATAAAAATGAAATAAAATTATTTTGAGAACAATTAATAATATATGTTACAAAATGCAAATTTTTAAAAATTTAGATCTTTATTAGAAGAAAAGGAAAGAAGAAAAAGAGTGAATAACTCACGATTCATTTAGAAAGAACATAAAATTAATTAGATTATTATGTTTAACTATTTACATTATGACAAAAAAAATATTATATGTTAAAGTTATTTTTGTCAATATTATTTCTTGGTTAAAGAACTAATTATAGTTAAGGCCTATTTTGGTTAAAAATGATAAAAGAGGGACATATTTTTATATTAAGAAAAATTCTAATGGCATAAAAATAAATATGTGATTTGTGGTGGTATAAAAATAAATACTATATATTTTTAATGGTATACATGCAAAAAACCCAAATCTTATTTAGTATTTAAATGGGGAAACATACCAATTTTTTTTTCAAATCTCGGAATACTCAATTCAGTAAAAAAAGTTTTTAGAATTTTAGAAAGTAAAATAATTTAATTATCTTTATATTGTTTATTATTTAACATACACATATTTAATTGTTTAACACCTCGACTAAAGAACATCAGTAAATAATAAAATATTATTTATTTGTACATGACGTTTATTAGTATTATATTTTGTATATCTATATACACTATTAAGAGTTAAATGGTAAAAATTTAAAATTCTTTTGTAATAAATTTTTTTTATATATTTCTAAATTTTATAAAATCTTTTGGACACTTAAATATATTTAATAATATAAAAAATTCTTTATGCAAGAAATTTATAAGATATATAAATAACAAAATATTAATAAATGTTTTTTTCATAAAGTTAGAAAAAATCCAAAAAAAAAACATTGTCAATTTAATAATAATTTTTTTAACAATATTAACATTTTATATAGTATTTATAAAATTTTAAAACATATAAAATCACTCTCAAATAAAAATATTTTCTTATATTGATATTATTTATCCATTAGATGATGATGTTAAAAATTTTAAATATTGTAAGAGAGATTTTAAAAATTATAAGAGACAAGGTCATTCGTGTCATTTTAAGTTAAAATATTGTTAAAAGAAATTTTTTCTATAGAATTCTTAAAAGAAACAGTTTTTTTTTCTTCTTTTCTTCGGAAGGTTATTTTTAGGTTATTTTTCTTTTTAAAATATAAATTTTATAGACATAACCCTATAGAACAACTATTGGATTGTTTGGCAGTGGTTAAAGAGGTCTGTTGTATTAGGCTCCGTTTGGAAACACAGATTAAAAAGTAGATTTTGGAATAAAGCTGCTTTTTAAGATGATTTTAGACCTTGATTTTTTTGGGATGTTTTTTTTTTTAATTCAGGAATCAATATTTGAAAGGAGTTTAATGTTTGGTAGAAAAAGTTGCTTTTCAATTCAAAAAATCGATTCCGACCAAAAAGCGTTGTTTTTGAGATTTTAAAAACACGGATTTCGAGGGAGAAATTAAAAGGAATCCAGCTTTTGATTCTGCCGAATCCGATCCGTTTGGCAGCACGATTTTGAGATTTTAGCTTTTCAAAAAGCGGAATCCGACCCAATCGTGCTGCCAAACGGAGCCTTAGTCATGTTCATAGGTCAATCGGAGAACGTGACATGGACCACAGAAAATCAATTTTAATGAATAATGCTTTCATTTTAATTAAGATTTCATTTATATTGTTCATCCTTATTGAACCATGCAGCAATGTTTCGTGTTTGTTAAACCATGTGTTGCATTATTTTACAATTTATTCTTGGTTCTAGATAAATAAAATGTCACAATAAAGTTTTGCCACCAAATCCATATTAAACCAATTTTCAAGGTCAAATATTAGCTAAACATACACTTGATTCTTTTTGTTATGTTGATATGCACAAAAGATTATCTTGAATCTCCAACAAGTAGGAGATCCTAGTAAGCATACACCACCCACTTGGTGAAACAAGGGGAGCAGATAATTTTGGGATAGCAGAAAGTGCACGAAGTACCACATACATGAATCAACAAAAAAAATCCAATCCAAGTTCAAAGAATCCCTAATTTAAATCAACTTGAAACACCCAAGATTCTTCTTCAAGAAACCCAATGAAAAGACACAATGTACATCTGCAAAAGAAAAGTGTGTTTGTGTGTGGAGTACTGTGTCCCACACATAGAACAAGTGGTTGCTAAAAAAAATATCTTCATTAGAGATTAGGATCTCCCCTTATATATAATGGAAAAAAATCTCAACAAGTTTCTTTTTCACACAAAATCACTTGAACTGCCTAACTTGTTATATAAGCTTGTAAAGTTAAAAAAGATTAGATACACCTAATGACACATCAGCAACTAAGTAGATTAAAAAATTACATTTGCAGATCAGTGGATTGAAAAAATTAAGGGGGAAATGATTCTAAGAGTGATTAGGTGGTGGTGTTAATATTTCCAATTAATTAAAAGGGGATTCTGTACACAACAAATTCTCTATTGTTCTTTGAATACTGAACGGATATGCCTACAAACTCATTTTCGAATTTGTTACTGAGTATCTATTAGTCAATTTGATTTTCGTTCACTTTCTACTGGTATGCCTCTATGTAAAAAAAATTATTCCATAAAATTTAACATAACTAGATTCTTAAGAAAAATGAATTCTTCATTTGCACCATAGTTATTAAACTGAGTCAAATATAATTACAATAAAATATTCGAGTTTATGTAATCATCCGAAGTAATCAATTTATTAAATATTTATTAAAGAAATAAATAAAGAAATATATATATATATATATGAGTTATTGCGTGCGGCGAACGGCAGGTGCGGCAGCGACTACGGGCCATCGATTACGGGTTCATCGCATCGGACGGTCGGGTGCGATTCATGTCGATCGTTGGATGCGATGGACCCGCGAACGAACGGCCCACGTCGCGGCCGCACCTGCCGTTCGCCGCACGTAATAATTTTCATATATATATATATATATATATATATGTGTGTGTGTGTGCGGTGTGCGACGTGGGCCGTCCGATCGCGGGTCCATCGCATCCAACGGTCGACGTGAATCGCACCCGACCGTCCGATGCGATGGGCCCGTGATCGACGGCCCTTGATCGCGCACCGCACCGACCACACACCGCACGTAATCGCACACCGCACCTAATCGGTTCAATATATATATATTGAACCGATTAGGTGCGGTGTGCGATTACGTGCGGTGTGCGGTCGGTGCGGTGTGTATATATATATATATGTCGATGATAATATGCGGGTCGTGCGGTCGTGCGGATCCGACGTGCGTCGTCCGATCGCGAGTCCATCGCATCAGACGGTCGGGGGCTGGATGCAATGGACCCGCGATGGACCCGTGATCGACGGTCCGTGGTCGACGCCGCACGACCACGACCTGCACGATATCATTCCTCTCTCTCTCTCTCTCTCTCTCTCTCTCTCTCTCTATATATATATATATATATATATATATATATATATGTGGGAGTTATTGCGTGCGGCAAACGGTAGGTACGGCAGCGATTACGGGCCGTCGATCACGGGTTCATCGCATCGGACGGTCGGGTGCGATTCACGTCGACCGTTGGATGCGATGGACCCGCGATCGAACGGCCCACGTCGCCGCCGCACCTGCCGTTTGCCGCACGTAATAATTTTCATATATATATATATATATATATATATATAGTCGAGTGATATCGTGCGGCGTCCCGCACGGTGCGGGAACGATGTCGTTCGTCTGATCGCGGGTCCATCGCATCCAACGGTCGATGTGAATCGCACCCGACCGTCCGATGCGATGGACCCACGATGGACCCGTGATCGACGGCCCGTGGTCGTTCGCGCACGTTCCCGCATCGCGCACCGTATCATTCCTATATATATATATATATATATATATATATATATATATATATATATATATATATATATATATATATATAGATTTCCGATAATATGCGGTCGTGCGGAGCGATTCGACGTGCGTCGTCCGATCGCGGGTTCATCGCATCCAACGGTCGACGTGAATCGCACCCGACCGTCCGATGCGATGGACCCGTGATCGACGGCCCGTGAATCGCGACCGCACGACCGCACGACCGTATAATATCACGACTCTATATATATATATATATATATATATATGCCGACGATTAGGTGCGGTGTGCGGTCGGTGCGGTGTACTACGTGGGCTGTCCGATCGCGGGTCCATCGCATCCAACGGTCGACGTGAATCGCACTCGACCGTCCGATGCGATGGACCCGTGATCGACGGCCCGTGATCACGCACACCGCACGTAATCGTAACTATATATATATATATATATATATATATATATATATATATATATATATATATATATATATACACGGGGGCGATTACGTGCGGCGACGATGTGGGCCGTTCGATCGCGGGTCCATCGCATCCAACGGTCGACGTGAATCGCACCCGACCGTCCGATGCGATGGACCCGTGATCGACGGCCCACGATCGACGCCGCACCTGCCGTTCGCCGCAGGTAATCGGCCCTCTATATATATATATATATATATATATTAAATAAGAATATACATATTTATTCGAATCTGAAAATTTGAATGACTGACAATCATACTAAACAATGAAACCATAATTTAAAAAAAGAAAAGAAAAAAAGGAAAGTAAACCAAATACAACATCTCATTTTCATTTCTTCCATCTCAACCTCTCCTCTTCATCTTCTCCAACCCAAGTGAGAGAGACATTCATAAAGACCCAATTGAGGTTGTCAAATGAACAGCTCATCCTATTGAGAGACTCCTGAATCATATCAACAAAAATCCAATTTTTGTTTCTCCTTCAGAAGTCCCATCCTTGAAAAAGATTCAGCCTTCACTGCTCCAAATTCAATATAAAAAAAAACCAATCTTTGGCCACCACCCACCATGAAAAACCTCATCCACCGCCGATTCCTCCTCGACCCACTCACCGATTCGCCTCCGGCGACCTCCCACGACAACGGCACCGGACCCAGACAGTCCTCCGGCGCCGACTCCACCTTCGACACCAACATGGTGATCATCCTCGCCGCGCTCCTCTGCGCCTTGGTGTGCGCGCTCGGCATCAACTCGCTCGTCCGGTGCGCGCTCCGGTTCGTCGGCAGCAGGCGCGCGCCGTCCGACGGAGCGGCGCGGACGGGACTGAAGAAGCGCGCGCTCCGCAAGATTCCGGTGGCCGTGTACGGCGCGGCCGCGGAGGGGCCGGCGGCGGGGATGATGACGGGAACGGAGTGCCCGATCTGCCTCGGCGAGTTTTACGACGGGGAGAAAGTGAGGGTGCTGCCGGAGTGCAACCACGGCTTCCACGTGGGGTGCATCGATGAATGGCTCGCCGGGCAGTCGTCGTGCCCGACGTGCCGGCACTCGGTGGTTGAAGTGAAGGGCGGGGCGAGCCGCGGCGGAGGGGGGGAGGTTGTGGTGGGTGTGGACAGTGTGAGTTGATGGGGGGGGGGGGGTGGTTCTGGGTTTGGGTTTTGAATCACTTGTTGGAGTTGTGAAGATTCTCTCTTTTATTTGTGTGCGTACTGTGTAACTGAGTGAGTTGTGTATATGGTGTTTGTTTTATTGTTTGCTTAAACGTACGCAGATCCAAATGATTTTCCATGATTGCAATTTTTTACCACGTTCAGCTTCTTTTCTTGCTTTGTCTAAAGCAATGAATTCATAATTTATAGCGGATCGGGCAATACATGTCTACTTTGAGAACTTTCATGAGACGGATGCACCTCCATGTGTAAAGACATCCACTGGTGGATTTGAGTATTTTGTATCGGATATCCAATTTGCATCATTATGACCCTCAAGAACAGTTGGATATCTTATGAAGTGTAATCCATATGTTTGAGTGTATCTTAGATATATAAAAACCTTGACTATCACCTTCTACTGGTCATGTCATAGATTATTGGTAAACCTACTCAATTTGTTGACTGAGTAGGTTATGTCAGGACACCTGCAGTTTGTCAGATACATTAAACTGTCAATTATTCTATAACACTGTAGTTGTAATACGCTACGATAATTATTTTTAGACAAGTGTAGATTTACATTTATAAGTGTCTTCGTTTAACCATCATCATTTTTATAAAAAAGTTTCAGTATTTTTTCAATGTAGTGTGATTTAGACAATATCAATTCATCAAATGTTTTAGAAATTTTGATTCCTAGAATCACGTCGGCCAAATCTAAATCTTTCATATCAAACTTATTAGTCAACATCCTATGGGTTAAATTGATGGTGGTTGGGGACCTACCCATAGTTTTTTCTTCTATGGCGGAGCTTAGGAGTTCGACGATGCTGGTCGTGCGCAGTGGGGATCACAACCTCCATCATCACGTTGAACGCCAGATTAATTAAAAGGGGATTAATTAATATTTCCAATTAATTAAAAGGGGATTCTGTACACAACAAATTCTCTATTGTTCTTTGAATACTGAACGGATATGCCTACAAACTCATATTCGAATTTGTTACTGAGTATCTATTAGTCAATTTGATTTTCGTTCACTTTCTACTGGTATGTCTCTATGTAAAAAAAATTATTCCATAAAATTTAACATAACTAGATTTTTAAGAAAAATGAATTCTTCATTTGCACCATAGTTATTAAACTGAGCCAAATATAATTATAAGAAAATATTCGAGTTTATGTAATCATCCGAAGTAATCAATTTATTAAATATAAAAAGAAATATAAAATAAAGATATAATTTAAAAAGGAAAGTAAACCAAATACAACATCTCATTTTCACTTCTTCCATCTCAACCTCTCCTCTTCATCTTCTCCAACCCAAGTGAGAGAGACATTCATAAAGACCCAATTGAGGCTGTCAAATGAACAGCTCATCCTATTGAGAGACTCCTGAATCATATCAACAAAAATCCAATTTTTGTTTCTCCTTCAGAAGTCCCATCCTTGAAAAAGATTCAGCCTTCACTGCTCCAAATTCAATATAAAAAAAAAACCAATCTTTGGACACCACCCACTATGAAAAACCTCCTCCACCGCAGATTCCTCCTCGACCCACTCACCGATTCGCCTCCGGCGACCTCCCACGACAACGGCACCGGACCCAGACAATCCTCCGGCGCCTCAATTTATCCCATAGTATGTTGACTAATAAGTTTAATATGAAAGATTTAGATTTGGCCGACGTGATTCTAGAAATCAAAATTTCTAAAATATTTGATGAATTGAGGGTGGTCGGGGACCACCCTCAATTTATCCCATAGTATGTTGACTAATAAGTTTGATATGAAAGATTTAGATTTGGCCGACGTGATTCTAGGAATCAAAATTTCTAAAACATTTGATGAATTGAGGAGGTTGGGGACCTACCCATAGTTTTTTCTTCTATGGCGGAGCTTAGGAGTTCGACGATGCTGGTGGTGCGCAGTGGGGATCACAACCTCTCTGCGATGATTGCTAGAAGTTTGTTATCAACAACTCTTTGGGCAACATGGCTTACGCACAATGAGGTAATCTTTCGAGGTCAAAGGTATTATTTTGAAAATCTTTGGGCCTCGACTTTTGTCGCTTATTCAAGAATGGGGTCATTTCATTGCAGGCGCAAATGAGGTGGAGCTCCGACAGGAGCATCTTTTTATTATGGATTAAGTGTACATTTGATCTACGGCAGTCTCAAGTAGGAACCTCTCATACTTTGAGTAGACGATGTTTCACTTTTGTTGATTGTTGGTGTTTTTATCTTTCCTATTATGCTTTATCTATTTGTGTTCCTTCTTCTTTTGTAAAATTTCAAACTCTTGCTAGTTCGGTAATATATTATCAAGATAGTAATTGTCTATCGATATTTAAAAAAAACATACTCATGGTAGCTTTAATGATATCTTTATTGTTATCAATTTTTAGCATATCATCCACATAAAGGCAAACAATGACATGTCCATATCAAGTGTTCTTCGTATAGATAAATTTATCACACTCATTAATTTTAAAACCATTTGACAACATTACATTGTCGAATTTTTTATGGTATTGTGTAGGTGTTTGTTTTATTCCATAAAGAGATTTAACAAGTATGCACACTTTTCTCTCCTTTTCAAGGACAATGAACCCTTTAAGTTGTTCCATGTATATCTCCTCATCCAATTCACCATTTAAAAATATAGTTTTACCATCTATTTGATGTATCTAAGAGTGATTAGGTGGTGTTGTTAATCATTATAATTAATAAAAAAAGGGATTCTACACACACCAAAGTCTCTTTTGTTCTCTCATCGAATATAGAGCGGATACGCCTATATACAAACTCATTTTCAAATTTATTTATTGATCAATTTTGTGTTCATTCTCATTATCCTTTTATTGAACACTCAAAAATATTATGTTTGAATAATTTATTCTTGTACTCGTTCTTAAATATCTTAAACAAAATTTTCATTTCATGGAATTCATCAAAATTAAATTCCTAAAAGAAAATTTCTATTTTTATATCAAAGTTATTAAATTGACTCTATATTAGAATTTATATCTCATGGATGTTCATAACACGATATCCAGGTAAACATCATAATTATCTTATTTAATATATGTTTTAATTCATTTTTTTATTTATAAAGTAATGTATATCTATTTCTCCAAACTCTTTGAACTCACCGAGGGCATATGATGTGCACTAGCGAGTTCGGTACGTTTAATAGGGGGCTTATTTGCGATCTAGGAATAGTCCGATATGTTAATTCTAGCCCGTCCTGGTAGATATCTCATCTACTAAGATAGATTCTTTCCTATATGTGTAAGCTTATTTTCTAATTTTTTTTATGTTCCCTTTCATGTATTGAGCATCATTCTTGAATTTATATAATTTTAGAGACCGGTTATCTACCCTTTCCCTAAAAATTATATATATGTGTATTTCTAAAAATATAAAATAAATAATCTATATATATATATATATATATATATATATATATTTATTAGGATCTAAAATTTATATACATTATATATATATATATAGGGAGTGCGGTCGTGTGGATTCGACGTGCGTCGTCCGATCGCGGGTATTGCATGCGGTGAATCGCACCCGACCGTGCGGGACCCGTCGGACCCGTGCGCACGCGACCGCACGACCGTATAATATCACGACTCTATATATATATATATATATTATTACGGCCGAACGGCGGGTCGATCACGGGTCCATCGCATCGGACGGTCGGATGATGCGAATGTGATCACGGCCCGTCGACCGTTGGATGAATATATATATATATATATATATATATGGTCGATGGCGGTGTGCGGTCGGTGCGGTTTACCCGCGATCGGGGTCCACGGCCCGCACCCGACCGTCGCGTGCGCACGTCGCGCACGCCACCATAAACCGCATTAATCGGCTCCTATATATATATATATTTATTTATTTATTTATCCGAATCTGAAAATTTTGAATGACTGACAATCACACTAACTGAAACCATAATTTAAAAAAAGAAAAAGAAAAAAAACAGGAAAGTTAACCAAAAATACAACATCTCACTTTCATTTC
Source organism: Acorus calamus (assembly GCA_030737845.1). NCBI lineage: Eukaryota > Viridiplantae > Streptophyta > Magnoliopsida > Acorales > Acoraceae > Acorus > Acorus calamus. The sequence continues at coordinate 1,032,406 of CM060877.1, read as the reverse complement.
TTGCATCCCAACCTCTCCTCTTCATCTTCTCCAATCCAAGTGAGAGAGACATTCATAAAGACCCAATTGATGCTGTCAAATGAAGAACTCATCCTACTAAGAGACTCCTGAATCAGATCAACAAAAACCCACCTTTTCTTTTTGTTTCTCCTTCAAAAGCCCCATCTTAAAAAAAAAAAAAAAAAAAAAAAAAAAATTTCAGCCTTCAATCTCCAAATTCAGTAAAATAAAACCAATCTTTGGACACCACCCACTATGAAAAACCTCCTCCACCGCCGATTCCTCCTCGACCCACTCACCGATTTTCCGCCGGCGGCCTCCCAACGACAACGGCACCGGACGCAGACCGTCCTCCGGCGCCGACTCCAACTTGGCCACCAACTTGGTGATCATCCTCGCCGGTATCCTCCTCGCCGTGGTGTGCGTGCTCGTCCGGTGCGCGCTTGAGGGCGGCGGCCGGACGGGACTGAAGAAGCGCGCGCTCCGCAAGATTCCGGTGGCCGTGTACGGCGCGGCGGGGCTGATGACGGGGACGGAGTGCCCGATCTGCCTCGGCGAGTTTCACGAGGGGGAGAAGCTGAGGGTGCTGCCGGAGTGCAACCACGGCTTCCACGTGGAATGCATCGATGAATGGCTCGCCGGCCGGTCGTCGTGTCCGATGTGCCGGCACTCGGTGCTTGAAGTGAAGGGCGCGCCTTCGGCGAAGATGGCCGGGTCGAGTCGCGGCGGAGAGGGGGAGGTTGTGGTGGGTGTGGACAGGGGGAGTTGATAGGGGTTAGAGTTTGGGTTTTGCATCACTTGTTGGAGTTGTGAAGGTTCTCTGTTTTTGTGTATATTTTGTAAGTTGTGTATATATAGTGTTCATTGCTTACTTAAACTTTCAAACGTGGATTCAAATTGAGTGATTGAAGTTTTTCTGGTGCATTTGAACATCCGATTGAAACATTGAGATCTTAAAATCTTGTGTTTAAACTCAATTTTTGTCCAACTAGAGCCGCCTAATGAGTTGGTTAGATTTCACAAGAAAATCATCTTAAAATCTTGTGTTTAAACTCAACTTTTGTCCAACTAGAGCCGACTAATGAGTTGGTTAGATTTCACAAGAAAATCCCCTATATACCCTTAACATCAACCCTAACAAAAACATGAATAAATTCCCCTGCGTTCTCTCCCTACTCGGCTAATCCCCATCTCTGCAGACGCAGCCGCCAATCCATGAACATCCCACCGCCACTATCCGCTGCTTCATTGCCCGACCACTCGCCGCCGCTCTCTTGGTGCCCAGCCGCCCACTGTCCATTGCCAAGAACCAGGAGGGCAGGCCAATGAACCACAACACCATCTGAATAAGATTACCCCCTCACCCTCTCCTAGTTATTAAAGAAAATTCTTATTTTTAATATAACTTTGTTATATTTATATATATATATACACACACATCATTGTATCATTTAACCCTCATGATTTCTCAGATGTGGGTCAAGGATTTGATCACGTGCTTGTATTAATTTTTTTAAAGTTCATGATTTTAAATTGATTTAATAAAATAAAATATTTATTAAAAGAAATTATGATTTTCATATAAATTATTTTTATGTATAACTGTCACGTGAGGTAATTTTTCAGTGAGCTTTATTCACTGAGTTAAATCGCTCACCATTTTTGATATGGACTGGTTGTTTTATTACCAGGTATTGCATATTCTGATAATCAAGGTAAAGTTTGGACTTTTCTCATCTTTCAAGAATATTTTCGAAGTAGCGATTCGAGAATTCACGATCGACTATTTGGGTTCGTTCAGTTTAGATGGCTCCCACATGGATGGTTTATTGTGTATTTCATTTCTATTATCTTGTTTTTCGTAAAACTCTTATATTTTGTAAGACCATTGATGATTTAAAATCCGTTGAAAATTATTTATTTTATTATAATTAGTTTTATTATATGGTGTTGTACAACACAACACTATTTTATTAGTTTTTTAATCACTAAAATTTTAGGTTTGAAAAATAAGATGGTGGTTTGAAAAACTAAACTCTCAAAATGTGTTTGGATCTGCATTTGATAATCTTTAGCTTTTCAAACGAAAAATTTACTCAAATGCAGATCCAATGGAGCCAAATCAACGCGTTGTTGAATTTTTAGCATTTCAAAACTTGTGGAAACAATGTTTTTCAAAACAGATCAGACTATGAGAAATTCTACGTTCAGACCACAGAATCAAACGATCTGAAATTTTTAAGTTTGGGGAGGTGAAATTAGAGGGAAACAATGGGTTGTATGCTTTGGCTTTTTTTTTTTTTCACAGGAAGAGATTCAATGAGGATTGGATTGGCAGGTCTTATCGACCTTCAATATAAGAGTTATACAGGTTAAACATAGATGAACTTTACGTGCCCGTTTGGATAGAGGCATAAGTTATTATGAGGTTTATACATAATTTATGAATTATTGACTTTATGAATAAAATAAGTGATTTTCTGTTTAGTTATATTTTCAGTTGTTTTCGTTGGAAATGTAAAAATAAAGTTGAAGTATTTGATTGAGGAAGAATAAAATGTTGATAAAGTGTGGTGGATGGTTTGTAATTTTTCAAATTGACGTATTTACCCTCCATATTGTTTTCTATAGGCATTTGTTAAAACCCTCTTTTGTGATTAAAAAAATAAAAAAGGCAATTCACATTCTTGGCCGTCTATTATTTTGGATGAACATTGTGATAGATAGAGCAACTTGGTTATAATATATGCTATTGCATGTCTCTGCACTTTTTTTCCCCGCAGAGAAGAGGATCGTATGTGGGTTTAAGTGGGTTGACTTCAATTTGGAGAGAGAGGTTGAACCGAAACAGTTGGGTTAGGTGAGACCCTGATCACTGCACATTAGTTCAGTAGGCTTCTCCATCTAAATGTGCCCGATTTGTTTCCAACTGTAGTAGAGGCAATGAAAAATATGACTGGACAGGTGGGTCTACTAATGCTTTTGCTTTGAATTGTCGGCTGGAATTGGCATCATGGGAGACGGTGGAATCGGATACCCATCTATTCCACCTTATTTCGGGTTCCAGATACCGGGCTATTCTGTCTATCCAAACTCCCAAATTCACCTTATACCAGGCTATTCCATGTTATACCACTGCTAATACCCTATCCAATAGGGCAGTAACAGAGATAAGAGATAAAAGAATTAATCTTGCGAGAGAGAAACTCATCAAAAGTGTCAAGCCAAAGAGGCCAGAGAGGTTGGTGTAACAGACCTTGTCTCACCCAAATACCACTTTTGGATGCTCTCCACTACATTGCAATTCCCCAAGAAAATCTGTTTCTTGGTGGTCTTGGTGGTCTCTTTCCCATCTGTGGACAAATGTTATCTGTAATCTGTGTAAGATCACCCAAGAAAATAATACATCGACAGATTTGAAGTGAGAATTGTTTCTTTTTGGCTGATACCCTGTATCCTGTTTGGTCAGATGTAAAACATTTATACTGGGTTAAAAGAAAAATAGATGCTTTTAAATTTAAATTCATCATATACACTATTATATCAGTTTACACACTATTAAAAAAATGTATAATATATATACACACAAGCGTGCACGTATATACTTTATTTATTTATAAAAATATATTTCATATATCGAGTATATACACTAAAAAAAAATCAAAACCGTTTGCACAGACCGCAACCTTAAATTGGGCTGGACTTTTAAATTGGGCTGACAATGGTGGAAATCCAGTGAGCAACCTTAAGCCCAGGGACTCTTCTGCAAGAAATATCTAGCACAAGTACCTCCTATGCAAATTTCCCCAACTTTTTGAAAATTTACACATTTCTCAAAATCCCAAATTCGACCGTTACCTTCAACGGCTACATTGGAATCGAAAATCTTTCAATCTGTCCAATCAGTTCCAAATCCAAATCCATTCATTGTTGTCACATCATTTCAATTCGGATGACAAGACCCAATCTCCGGCCATGGAGGCTCTCGGTCCGAGCGGTTGCCTGCGGCGGATTCGAACTCAGGCTGAGGGCCTCGAGATTCGCGTCCCGGTGGGGGGCGGCAGCGACGGCAAGCCTCCACGTCCTCCTCAGGTTTCGGAGGCTCTTCCTGAGGCTGAGGTGGCGGACGGGTCGCCCGGTCTTGATATCCGTGCGGCGCGCCTTGAGATCGCGAGTCCGCCGGATATTTGACCGGGTCATCAGATGGTGTGGCAGAGGAGGAAAGACTAGAATGGGAGGGTTTAAATTGTATCCCCATAAGTTTGAATTGGTTTTTCCAATCAAGAAACATCAAAATCAGGTACACATACATACATACAGCATAATGCATATAAGAAATGTGTCTTATATTCTAAATCTTTAGATAATGATATTAATATTCAAATTCATATTTTTTTTGAATTTGGAGTGGATAAGAATACTCGGCGAATAATTTACATATTTAACACTTTATGATTTTTAGCCCCCATGCTGGATAAGATTTATTATTGGGTATTTATTTATCCGAACATAAGTGAGTGAGTATAAATAAGGATAAATTGATTTTGTGTTTGATTGTATTTTGAATTATTCTCGTTGGGAATTGTAAGAATAAATGTTCTGTTGTTTGAGTAAAATGTGAATAAAGTATGGATAAAGATTTATAAAAGGTAAAAAAGTAATGATAATTGATTTGACATGTGATTTATAAGAGGTGATGACAGTTGATTTGACAGTGGACTCACTTATTCTTTGAGTGGAATAACCTATGATAAATTTTATTTTAGGGGTTGATTGTAATCTATATACCATTTTATACCAGTTTATTCTGGCACACTTTATCTGGGTTTATCCGGGCTTTTCAAACAGTTTTAAAATTTTATCCGAGGTTATCCACGGTTATCCGGAGCTTATCCGGCATCCAAACGGGGGCTTAGAGAATGAGGGAATTCTCATCTCTTTCAAATATCATGCAAAAGGAATATAATATGTAATTAAAATTTTAAGCATATAAAGATTTTTTTTTATAATTGATAAACTTACTTACAAATAAAGTCTTGTTTATTTGGATTTTGGAGGATCCTTTTTGTTGGAAAATATGTTTTTTTTAGTAGTCTTTCATTTGAGACATTGAAAAATTTGTTTGTTTGTTTTTCTATTATATCAATTTTTTTTTTCATCCACAGGCATTTACATTGAAGAATTTTAAGGTCGTCTATGAAGCCATCTCTACTGAGAACATCTTCAACATCACAATCCAGCTAAATACGATGTTGTTTGCTCGATTCAATCCATCATTGAACAGGAAAAACAACCTGTTCATCCATTTGTTTGCAATATTGGTTCTTTCAATCTGGTTTGGTTTGATTGGCTTGCATTTCACTAATCATATTTCACAGGATGTTGGGAAGGTTGTTTTGATTGTGGTTTCATCTCCTTTGGGTGCTTGTATGTTGTTCTATCTAAGGTTAGTTTTATAGCCAAATCACCATATTTCAAGAGATACAATTAGTTTTGGATCATATCCCATCAAATTAACATGTGATAAAAACTATCACAATCTCACATGTCAAACATATGGATTCTCACATGTCATTATTCTGATGAGATTCTAACTGTATGCTAACCCATAAAAATCTGATTTCTTTATTGTCTTATTGATATGTTATCTCGCCCGCAGGAAGAAGAGGAAGCTCACTTGGGTGCTCCTTTATGCTTTGATACCAATTATTATATACCAGGTATCACCAAAATATACTTTGAACTTTGAACTGCAAATTTTAAATATTACATAACCTTATATACTAATAAGATTTGGATTAAGACTTTCTTTTATTTGAATAGTTTAAGATTCTCATATGTGACTCTTTGTTTCTGTTCATTTGTTGTCTCAACAGTTAGCATGCTATATATCCTAGAGAAGTCCATTGAAATGGTGTCTCCCTCAAGTCTCAATTGGGAGGTATACAATAAATTATGCAATTGAAATAGCATCATTTGAAGATATTGTTGTAATTTAACAAAGGAAAGAAAAGTGACTAAAATATGTCTTTTTTATATATACATTTCTCTGGTTAAATCTTTTCCTATAAGCAGGTGCCTCTGAAGTCTGAACTCATTATATAGATTATTGGGCTCTTTTTTTTTGTTCCGTTTTTTTAGATTTCTATTAGATATCTTCATTAGAAAAAGATTTTTAAATTACCGTATCAATTACAATTAGTTTACGAATATTTTAAAAGATGCACTGAGTAATTGCAAGAAAGCTAGACACAAATAGATTTATCCTCAAACATCATAAAGAAGGATGAATAATCTCAATAGAGATTAGATCTAAGAGATATAGCGATCATCAATAAAAATATGATCATAAAGAAACAAACAACTAGTATTACTTTTAAGCAAACACAGATCACACATTCATTTTATCGAATATTTCATACGCACAACACTAAACATATATCTTGATGTATTTATTCACATGTGTTGATTTTTTTAAAAGATTATATTTCATGACAAAATATATATTCCAAATAAATTGTATAGATTCACTTACATAAAAAATAAAATAAAAATTACATGTTTAATTTAAAGAAGCATACACCACAAATGTGACACTCAAAATAATATCTGCATGTACCATACCAAAGCCTTAAATAATATGAACCTTAAATAATATGAATTTAGAAGTTTCATATTTGGTGAGGATGACATCCTTAGAAAATTCATCCTTATTTGGGAAGAAAATATTTCATTATGCACATAATCTCATATTAAATGTTAATTAAAAATATACCATGAAGCCAAACGTAATCTCATTTATTGCACCTTTTTATTATCCACATAATCTCATTGAATTTGGCATAAAATCTTTTCGAAGATTTGGTATTAGTTGTCATCCATTGAATTTCCTCTATTAAAATTATTTCACATGGAAACAAAATCTTTCTAAAACCATGCATTCACTCTTCAAGCACTATATAACACAGTGAAGTCTTCCTTCGTCTCCTCAGCATTATCATCTAACAAACAAATGTTTGAAGGTTCTTATTCATCTTTTCTTTTTAATTATACATTTTTCATTTTGTTTTCCAAATCAAAGAAGGGCACATGCTCTCCATTAGACCTATGGGAAAGTGGAACTTCAAAAATTACTTCCACTAGATGATATCATCTAAAATCTATCTGTTCGAGGTATCGAAGGGCAAATTCAAACTTTGGTAGATCGAACTTGGAAAAGAAGTGACTACCTTAACCATTTCCCCAGTGATCGACAACATCGAGGTGAGACATTAATTCACCCATTTGAGAGCTCTGATTTAATTGCTTCAGATTTTGATGAAGTGGATAGGTATGTCATTTTGGTTATTCACTGATTTAATTTCCATATTCTACTTCTAAATTCCTATCATGTTAATGGTGAAATCATTTAAATTATATATATACAGGATATGCTGGTCAGGTCGTATGTTGGTAGTAGAAGATATTCAGGAAATGATATGAAGCAACCAAAGGTCTAACAGGGTTTTTTTTTCTGTTTTTTTTTTCTTCTGTTGTTAAAGTTCATTGATGTATTGTGTATGCTTTTATAATTTTATAATTTTTTGTAGTTTTTGGAGGGGGGCTTTGAAGAGCCTCCGGTGGTTTGATATCAAATTTGGCAAAAGTAACAAGGTTTCAGATTCAGGCAAAAGTAACAGATGCTATAAATATTTTTGATGAAAAATATATGGGATTTTTTCATATATACCCATGTTAAATTTTAATTTTTTTAAAATACCCCTAAAAAAACCACAGTGCAAAAATACCCCTTAAAAACAATGAGTGAGTGTAACCATACCCCTATACCACACGCCGTGAATAACTCTTGATTAACCATAGTTAAAAAGTTTAACTCTAGTAAATTGACTTAAATGCCCTTATTAATTTTGAAAAAATATTTTTTTGCATAAATACCCCTCTTAAAACCTGTATTTTTGGAATTACCCTATTATTTCCATCATTACATAAATACCCCTGAAATTTTAATAAATTGTGCAAATTAGATTCTTAACCCTATCAGTACCATATAAAATAATCAGTTTACCCCTCACTTAAATCACACACACTACTCAACCTTGTATAAAAAAGAAAGAGAGAAGATTGAAGGAAGAAGAAGGAATAACTAGGGTTCAACCATCTAAACAGAGCGTGATGAGGGAATTTTGAACTATTCACATATGATTACGGTGACTAATAGAAATATTATAATCAATCATCACGAACACTAACCTCATGGGCAGATTTGCACGATGTATTAAAATTTCAAGGATATTTATATAATGATGAAAATAAAAGGGGTAATTATGTAAATATGTATTTTAAGAGGGGGTGTATATGCAAAAAAATAAAAATAAAACTCACTTTAAGTAACCTAAGGTACAAAGGGTCAATTCAACACCTATAACATAATGAAAACATGAAATTTTAGCTAAATCAGATGGAATTTGACCACAGGGGTACGGTTGCACTCACATAGAGTTTTTGAAGGGTATTTTTGCACTATGAGATTTTTCAAGGGTATTTTAATAAAATTAAAATTTAATAAAGGTATATATGCATTCATGATGATTTAAATTAATACATTTTTAACAAATATGAAAATATTTAACTAGTTTTTTTTAAAACTATCATGGTATATGAATTGTTTATGGGATTATTCCCATAACAATGTTCTTTAAATTTGAACTTATGCATATTGAATTTTAGCTGATTAATTTAATATACGTCGTCTGACTATCGGGCAGATACAAATGAACTTGTATCTAGAAAAAAAACACCCATACTTATTCAGAGGAGAGTTGAGCATGATTGTATTCTTGAATGTCCTAGTGGAGTCACACCATCAATACTTTTGCCAGCATTTGTGTACAGAAATAGGGTTTGTGTAGACAAAGGAAAAAAAACTGTTTGTTATGGATTTTATCCGATAGCTATTCTTAAATAAGATAGTAAATCCAGTCTTAAAATAGTCTATTCATATTTCATACTAATTATGATATAACAATATTGTAATATCTAACTAAACAGTGATGACAAAATAACCAAATGGAAACTAGTTTGATAGTTATCCATTCCAAAATATCAATACACCGAGAACATGTTTATTCCACCCCAAATGAGAAGTTGGAGTTTAGAGGAGAGAGATGAAGAGGGCAAGGATATCCACCTTGTTTTGGTGTTGCAATGAATTAACCAATTAATAGAGGATATGCAACATATGTAGCAGGAACATATACTAAGAACATCTCCAATTCTATACCTAAATATATACTTAAACTTAAATTATTGACAAAATCATCTAAAAATCTCTCCAACCATTTACCAAATATCTATATCAATGCTATTTTTCTCCCTCAACTACACATCTTTTTTTAAATATTTAAATAAAATACAAAGTGATGGTTAGAGACACATTATCAAATAAAACTTTTACTCAAAGTTTTAGTAATGTTTTAGTATATATTTAAGTAAGAGCTGGAGATGATATAATATATATTATAGATACAATAGGAGCAAGCACACCAGACATGTGAGAAGATGCGATAGATCTTGAAGCAGATTCATCAACTTATCTTTAGATTTTTTTCTCTGGATTTTGGACATGTAATTGCAATTCTAAAAATAAAAATCTAAATTTACAAAAAATTATTTATGTAATTTTAAATTATAGTTCACAGTCATTTAATACAGGGAGCAACAATTATGTACAAAAATTAATTACTTGTTGACTGATTCATTGTTCCATTATTATAGAAAATACTTAGGACTAAAATATGTTACAAACTGTTTTTATTCACCTTTGTTAAAATCAACACAAGAGAGGACAAAAATTGTTTCAACCTTAAGAAAAAATATTTAAATCTCCAATTTTAGTTTAAAATGAGGATTAATTATTTTTATGTAGCGTTGAATTTTTAAAACAACAAACATGATAAATTGTATTTTAACCATTTATGATAAATTGTACTTTAACCATTTATTCCAATGTTTATTCTATACAAACTATGGGTGCGTTTGGTTGCGCGATTGCAAAACTGATTCTGCAGGAAGCTCACTTTCTCAGCTTTTTGAAATCGCAGCTTTTGAATACTGTTTGCCTGCAATCGTTGGATTTAAAACTTCGATCGCAAAACTGTTTGGTTGCACGATTGTAAACGCAACTTCTTGCAATCACAAACGCTGCGCAATCACACAACTAAACACACCCTATGTCTAATACAAACAAGCTAGAGTTTTGATGTATCTTATATATTCGGGGGGAAAGGGTAGCCTTAACTACCACCCACAAACTAATACCAGAAAAACTACCACCCACAAACTGACATGCCAAGATACAACTATAATTAAATGACACCCACCTTTATGGCTATCACACCCACCGTTATTCATTTTATTGCGCACTTTTGTTGGGATTATGTCTTGATCCGGTCTATTACATCGGATGGACATGATGAAACCACATTAGGTTGGACACCAAATAATATAATATTATTTAAGATTTGATTTAATTAATATTTAAAGTGAATCTCCTAAAATAAGAAACAATATTTGTTAATTACGAGAGTGAATATCTCCTAATTAATAAAAACAATATTTGTTTGTTAAATGGGATATTACTAAGAGAGGAAGTTATTTATCTCTACATATATATTCTAGGGTTTCATGGCAAAACAAGGCAGACATTTCAATGCAGAGATCCTAAAAAAATGTTGAGAAGTTCTAAAAGAGGGTAACTCTATGAGAGAGTTTGTGAGTCTTTTAATGTATCTCAACTATCAAAGTGGATTATCTATTTTTTGCCCCATGGATGTAGGCTTAGACCGAACCACGTTTATTCTTGTGTCCTTCGTCTGATGTGATATTTCGTTCTTGTATTCGATCTCGGGTTTATTGTTGGCTTCCACGAATTGCCTTTCCAACACCCCTCCCCCATAACAGTGTTTGGCAGAATAAGACCATCTGTGTTTGGTTGTATTTTTTGTTATTTTTATTAAGAAACGTAAAATTCAGATTTTTGGTGTTTGGTTAAGTAAGAATAAATTGTGGATAAATAGTTGATAAAGGATGGATAATGAGTTATTATTTTCAAAATATCAACTTTGTTACTTATATATAAGTTGTTGTTTGGTATAGTTTATAGATATATATCAATCTATGATGAATTTAATTAATTCTGAACCATCCATCTTATGTAATATTTTATGGCCATAGATTAGATAGCATTAGAGTAATTTTTGTTTGGTGGCATTTTTTTTTATGTGATCATCATTTTGTTTTTTGTTTTTTTGGATGGTATAAAATATGGATATGCTATTTGATGCAAATTAGTTAAGAAGTTCTTTTTTTTTTTAAATCAGTGTCTATATTATTTGATCCTCTGAACTCTTTATTGGATTGGGTGTGACATCCGACAGACCCAACAATCCCAAGAGATCCATGGGTTGAGTGAGAGTGATGTGTTTAGTCCTACATCGTCTAATAGGAGAAGATTACCTTTGTTTATACGTGAATACAATATTTACACATTAAGATGCATTTTAAAATCGTGAATCCATTTAGGGGGCCCTTACATAGGGGGTGCTAGCCGGCTAACCCCAAACTTGGTGATATTTTATGGTTAGGAATTTTTCTATTTTAATTTAAAAATAATTTGGTTGAGATTAATTTGTTAATTTTTTTTGGGGTGAAAAGTATTAATTAATTTGTTAGTTGAAATTTGTTTTGGTTAGGATATCACATTGGGGGTGGTTAGATATCCATTTTTAATATAATTTTAAGCCTGTAAATATGATCCCTTTGTGAGTATTTTTATTTTTATTATTTTTTTTTTTTATTTTTTTTTTTTTTTTTTTTTAGTGTAAAGGCCCCTAAAGGGCTCATATATTTATACTATCAAAAAAGGAAGATTGTATCATTTACATCATGTACAATACCAACAGGATGACCCTGTTTTACTTCCTGTATACAGTTATACAAAGATTGTATAACTGGATTTATCCATTTTCGAAAGCATTCAGCCATCGCACCATCTGTAGATAGAGTAAGCTGACACTTTGCTGCCCTTCTGGCAATTTTATCTGGTGCTTGTACTCCTTCACGAGATACCTTGTAAAAACGTATAGGGTCCGTATAAGAGTCCAGAGCTCTGATTTGCACCACAAAGTCTTGAAGTTGAGGAGGCCCATGATGGCAGCTAGTAATCACCCTTAGAACAGATTCTGCATCACTGCAAATACAAAGGTTAGTCAACCCCAACCTTCTTGCATGTCCAATACCCAAAAATATACTCTCAGCTTCCATTCTTATATTAGTAGACCATATTCTACTGGAGCATCCAACCCCTAGTATTCGGAAAGGTTGATCCTTGACAATTACATATGCAGCTCCCGCCTCACGAGATAATGGATTCACACTACCATCTGTGATCACAAAGACATCACCTTCCACCCTCTCCTCTTGTCTCTTGAATCTATTCAGAGCCTGTGTTGTAGTTCCTATATACCGTGGAAGTTTGAGATCCCCAGGACCTTTATGTGAAAGCCAAAGAAAAAATTCCTCCATCATGGATATAGCTCTATTTGCCACCACCTGACTAGGAATTAGTATTCTTTTAAATACCATTTGATTTCTAGCTTTCCATACTTGCCAGCATATACAAGCAAACATAACCACTTTAACTAGCCCATCTGGTATTCTCTCTCACAAATACTTGTCAAAAATTTGTAACCAAGAATTTGCTATCCACACTTGTCGAGGAGGGTGTATACAACTTGGTATAAACTTCCAACAATCTTCAGTATATATGCATTCCAGAAATAAATGATTTGTAGTTTCAAGCCCCACTTGGCATAAAGGACAACTCATATCCATGTGAATCCCACGCGAGTCCAAGAAAGTCCGTGTATGAAGACTGTTCCAAACAAGCTTCCATAGGAATATTTTCATCTTTGGGACTAGAGGAAGTGCCCATAACCATCTCCAAGTGTTTTGGTCCTGCTGATAACCTCCCAACTGAAGAAGATTATATATATCCCCTGCTTTTGGACACACTGCCGTTGACCCCTCCCAACACCATTGAACTTCCCCTGTTCCTGAGCATATTGGAGGGATGCTTTGAACTATCTGGTCTGCCCAGAACTGAGGGAATAATTGATAGATTATATCATGTCTCCATTGGCCCTCTTGGAGAATGTCTGAAAGTTTATAATCTAAGATTGCAAGCTCCATATTTATGTATGTTGGAATTCGAGTGAAAGGCACTGAAAATAGCCAAGGATCTCTCAAAATATCAATATCTTGGTAATCTCCTGGTCTTTTGCGAACATACTGTCGCATTAGTTCAAAGCCTTCACAAATTGATTTCCATACCTGTGAATCTGAATTAGTAATCTTTAACTCCCATGGATTTCCAAACCATTGGTATTTTATTGATAGCATTCTCGTAACTAGTGATGAATTCAAAAGTATTCTAAAGGCCATCACCCCAAGAACTGCTTTTCTCATCAGTTTTGTCCTTCTGATTCCCAAACCTCCAGCTTCTTTCGGTGATGTCACAATCTCCCAGCAAATAGAGTGCAATTTCCTCTCATTGTCTCCACCTTTCCATAAAAAGGAACGAAGTCTCTTATCTACTTGTTTTGATGTACCCTCAGATAGGGTCATTGCATACATTAAATATGTTGGCATTGCTGCTAGGACCGATTTGATTAAAACCACTCTTCCAGCCATTGTAAGAGTGGAGGCTTCCATTGTTGAAGTCTGTTAGACATTTTCTGTTCCAGAGCTTCTCTTGTTTGTCTCTGTATATTTCTGCCAAAGACCTGTACTCCTAAATATTGCCAGTTCCCTGAAGCACGCTGGATCCGCAAAGCCCTGACCATCCATCTTTGAAATCTAAAAGGAACTGAAGGGGAGAATCTAACTGAACTTTTAGTCCAGTTGACTGTAAGCCCTGTTATCTGATGGGCCTGTTGAAGTATATTTCGAATTGTATGGCATTGTGCAGGGGTAGCAGTAGATACTTATTAGGAGGTCATCAGCATAGAGGACATGAGTCAAAGCTGGCATTAGATTTTGCTTGTTGAGGCTAGGGTGTGGCTGATATCCAGTGAGTAATCCTTGTTGGTGTTGTTGCCGCAGCATAGATGAGAGCACCTCTGCCACTAAGACAAAAAGGTATGGCGACATTGGATCACCTTGTCTCAATCCTCTTTGAGGAATAATCCATGATGTTGGGGTTCCATTAACAAGAACCGATATATGTGATTTAGTAACACATTGCATAGTCCATCTGATCCATATTGTGGGAAAACCAAATTCCTCCAGTACCTGTTGTAGACCTTGCCATTCTATGGAATCATAAGCACTAGCCAGGTCAATCTTTTATTATTTGATTTTGTAAGTATGAAAGAGACTCATTAATTCTTTTGACTTTTATCTTTGACTTTTGTTTAATAATAAAGCTTTGTTAATTGTGTTCTATATTTCTCCTTTTTTTTTCTTTTTTTTTTAAGTTTTTCACTTTCTAAACTATTTCCACTTGCATCATTGTTCCAACACATCCCTTTGGCTTTAGTGTTTCTAATCTAACATATTTTTTTAGCTATTCCGGCCGTGTCCGACTCTTATTCCGCACCCCAAATGGGGGATATAAAATTTCAGCTCATAGTGTAAGAATTTAAAAAGAGGCAAATGCATTTTCTTGAGGTAGATGAACATGTACAACTAATGCACATAATGGGTCATTGAACAAATGCAACAGTGGTTGGTATTCCATTATTAGCTAATGGTGAGGCTGAGAGGTGTTGGAAAAAGTAGATCTATTATCAGACAAAAACTGGAAAATATGAAGACAAGGATTAGAAGAGCCTGGTATGGAGTCACGTGGTGACGCTGTCTTCAGAACAGAATACGCCCCCTCAATCGCACAGGGTTCTCGACGATCTGTTCCCAAGATAAAACCACCCAGCCCTGCTGTTCTCTTCTAGGTGCAAGCAAGAAGAGAAGTCGAACCGGTCGCAGACTTGATCGCCCAAAAGAAAATGTTTTTGTTTGTGGAGGATTTCTGGTGAACACTTTGTTTTTTCGCATACGATGAATCTCTGCAAAGGTAGCCTTTTTATAGGCACAGAGAGTCGACTGTTGGAGGTGTAACGTTAGCATTAATTACACGCGTTAATTATGGTAAGCGTTTACGGTTACCATATTAATTTCCAACGTTTAAAATTTAAATTTAAACGTTGTCAGCCGTTGCGAAAAACATAAAACGTTTCGAAGAATTTTTCCGTTTAACCCATACCCATACCCGTACCCGTACCCGTACCCGTACCCGTGCCCGTGCCCGTGCCGTGCCCGTGCCCGAACCCGAAGTCCGAAGTCCGAGGTCCGAGGTCCGAGGTCCGAGATACGAAATACGAAATACGAAATACGAAATACGAAAAAGCAAATGCAAATGCAAATGCAAATGCAATTTACAAGCCCCAGCCCCTGCTTGGGTCCCGACCCAAGATCTACACGAGGCATATTTAAAGACTGCTTCATCGCATTCTTTAACCGATGTGGGACAAAACATTTTTGAGTGAATTAAACATCCCATAAATTCTTTAATCTATATTTGGAAACTAATTAATACAATTATTTGGAAATGTATTAATTTTTTTCCAACAATCCCCCACAAGATTAAATAATTTTTATTATAAAGAAAATAAAAAAATAAACAATTGGGCGATACAATACTGTGCGTTCGGTGAGGTAGCTTAGGGCTTTGAACCTCACTTAGTGTTAACTAGCTTTCATTTGAAGGGACGTAGTGAACTAGGTCTTGAACTAGACCCTTTTGATCAAAATTCAGTAAGTCACACAACACAGTATAAGCACTAGACCAGGTTCTTTATCGGTGTGCGCATTACGGCCATTACGCTTATCTTGTTTCATGAGTGCTTTAGAGATCAGCCCTTGTTCTCATGGATCGCGGCCCCACGATCACACTCACATAGTAGAATTCTCAAAGGGTGCACTGTGCGGTGCTACACCCTGCCTTATAGGCCTTGAATTCATTCAGAGCGTTTGCTCTTCCTATACCGACACAGTTACAAGTACTGGCACCATAGGGATGTTCTTTTAAAAATAAAATAATGAATCTCATTTATTTATTTTTATTTCAGTACTTAACATAGATACACATCAGTTTGTTTTTCCCTTTGAACTTATCCTTATGGGATCTCCATTTGGATAAGTAGGGTGTCTACTGTGGTACTATATTATGGGCTTTAGACCCATCCCCCTCGATGCAGAAAAGACTAGCCTCCTCGCTAGACCTTTAGTGAGTGGATCTGCAATATTGCTCACTGATTTGACGAAATCAAGTGAAATTACACCATGTTGTATGAGATCCCTCACATTTTGATATCTGAGCCTCATGAATCTCTTTCCAGGCTTGTCCTTTGTTTGTTTAGCCTTATCGATTGCAGCTTTATTGTCACAGTGAATTGAAATAGCTGGTAGAGGCTTCTTTATTATTGGCAAGTCCAGCAAAAGAGTTCTCAACCATTCTGCATGTTCTCCAGCGATATCGAGTGCAATAAACTCAGCCTCCATGGTAGACTTTGCCCGAATAGTCTGCTTTGCTGATTTCCAAGAAACAGCTGCACCACCTAAAACAAACACATAACCACTGGTAGATTTTGTTTGATCAGAATCAGAAATCCAGTTAGCATCAGTAAATCCTTCTAGAACAGAAGGATATCCTGTATAGTGCAATGCATAATTAATTGTACCCTTAAGGTATCTAAATACTCTACGCAATGCAAACCAATGATCAGCATTAGGATTACTGGTATATCTGCTCAATCTCCCTATAGCATATGATATGTCAGGTCTAGAGCAGTTAGCTAAGTACATTAGACTACCAATTATTTGAGCATACTTAGCTTGTTGTATAGGTGCATCATCATTCACTTTTAAATGAAAATTTGCATCATATGGAGTAGAAACAGTAGTGCAATCAAAATATTCAAATTTTTCAACACTTTTTCAACATAATGAGACTGAGATAAAGCAATACCATTATCAAATTTTATCAATTTAATACCCAAAATAACATTAGCCTCACCAAGGTCTTTCATATCAAATTGACTGGATAAAAAACTTTTAGTCTCATTTATAATGTTAATATTTGTGCCAAAAATCAAAATGTCATCCACATACAAACATAGAATAATACATGCACCATTTTGAATTTTACAGTAAATGCAATTATCAGATTCATTGCTTACAAAACCAGCAGATAAAATAATTTTATTGAATTTTACATTCCATTGTTTAGGAGCCTGTTTTAAACCATACAAAGATTTAACCAATTTACATACTTTGTATTCTTGTCCAGGTACTACAAACCCTTCAGGCTGATCCATATAAATCTCCTCATCAAGATCACCATTCAAAAATGCGGTCTTGACATCCATTTGATGGATCTCGAGTTTATGGATAGCAGCCAAGGCAATTAGTACCCTAATAGAAGCAATTTTTGTTACAGGCGAAAAAGTGTCAAAATAATCTATACCTTCTTTTTGCTTAAAACCTTTAGCAACTAATCTTGCTTTAAATTTATCAATAGAACCATCAGTTTTAAGTTTCTTTTTGAAAACCCATTTACAACCAATAGTTTTGCAACCAGAAGGTAAATCAGTCAAAACCCAAGTGTGATTATGCATGATACTTTCAAATTCATTTTGAATTGCTTCCTTCCAAAAACCAACATCCACAGAATTCATTGCCTCTTGATATGTCTTAGGATCATCTTCAATAAGATAAGTATAAAAATCAGGACCAAAACTTTTTTCAAATCTTGTTCTTTTACTTTTCGAATATCACCCGAAACTTCAGGTTCATTTGTATTTGGATACTCAGTTTCATCTAAAGATGGAACTTCATTAGTATCTAAATTACTGGATGAACCTTCACCAACAGATCTAGAAACTTTATCTTTCATTGGAAAAATAGTTTCATAATAAACAGCATCTTCAGGTCTAGTTTCGAAAATAGTATTAACACGAAAATCAGAAATTTCAGATTTAATAATAAAAAATCTGTTAGCATGACTGTTATCGACATATCCAAGAAAAATGCAATCTACAGTTTTAGGGCCCAATTTCCTTTTCTTCATCTCTGGAATTTTAACTTTGGCTAAACACCCCCACACTTTTAAGTATTTCAAAACGGGTGTCCTTTTAAACCAAAGTTCAAAAGGAGTTTTATCAACATGCTTAAAAGGAATTTTGTTTAAAACAGAATTTGCAGTCAAAAGTGCTTCCCCCCACATTCTATTACTAACACCAGATTCAGAAAGCATAGAATTAACCATGTCAATCAAAGTTCTGTTTTTCCTCTCAGCCACCCCATTTGATTGAGGTGAGTAAGGGGCAGAAACTTCATGCACAATGCCATTTTCTTCACAAAATTTATTAAGATCATTGGAAGTGTATTCACCACCTCTATCCGATCTTAACCTTTTAATTTTTGTTTCTGTTTGATTTTCTACTAAGTTCTTATATGTCTTAAATTTATCAAATTGCTCATCTTTTGATTTAAGCAAATAGACATAACAGAATTTAGAATAATCATCAATAAATGTAACAAAATATCTCATATAATCCTTAGTAAGAATACCATTCAAATCACAAACATCAGAATGAACTAATTCAAGCATGCAAGAGTTTCTTTCAACAGACTTAATGGTTTCTTAGGCAATTTAGCTTGAACACATATTTCACATCTCTTGGAATTATCAATATGTGATTTAGGTATTAACTGCATATTCATCATTTTTCTCATGGAATTTAGATTAACATGACCTAATCTAGCATGCCACATATTACAAGATTCAGCCATAAGTGCGATAGAAGAATTATCATTTCTACCAGAAACACAAGAGTCTAAAACATTCAATTTAAATAAACCATCACAGAGATATCCTTTGCCAATAAATGTACCAAACTTCGTTATTACAACCTTATTAGATTCAAACACTAACTTGTAACCCTCTTGGATTAACAAGGACCCACTAACTAGGTTTCTTCTTATTTTGGGTACATATTGCACGTTCTGAAGCGCTAGGACCTTTCCAGAAGTAAACTTCAGGTCAACTCGTCCGAAGCCTTCAACCATTGCAGCCCCAGAATCTCCCATCATCACGCTTCTTCCATCGCATTTCTGATATGAGTCAAAAAGGGAGCGACAGAAGGATACGTGTGTATTAGCTCCGGTATCAATCCACCAATCAGTGGAAAGATTAACAGAATTAATTTCAGGAGTTAAAGAAACAAACCTAGCAGTGTTTCCAGAGGTGTTCTCTTCTAAGGTCAACATGTTGACTTGGGAGGTAATGGCGGCTTGAGGGTTTTCTTTGGCCTTGGGATCCTTCCGTTTGCGACAATCTTTAGCAAAGTGCCCAGATTTGCCACAAACGTAGCAGTGAAAGGTCTTTTTCTGGTTTTGATTGATGTTGCTCTTGGAGTTTGTGGGTTTGGAGAAGGCTTTCTTGGGTTTGAAATTTTTCCCTTTAGGTTTGAACTGCTTCTTGGTTTCTACAAGACTAACCTCAGCTTGTTTGTTTTTCTTGTCTTTGGTTCTATGGATATCTTCTGTTTTAAGGGATTTCAGAAGATTGGTCATAGACATGGAACCCTGACGGTGCCTAAGAGTTTTGGCAAAATCATTCCAGGAAGGAGGAAGTTTTTCAATAAGGGCCGCAGCTTGGATATTTTCTTCTAGAGTAAAACCTTTGGTCTTAGCATTTTGAACAAGGTTGGTATACTCTAGGATCTGAGCGGTTACAGTTTTTGTTTCGACCATCTTGAATTCAAGCCAGTCAACAAAAGTGTATCGCTCCAATCCAGCATCCTCTAG
Organism: Acorus calamus; assembly: GCA_030737845.1. NCBI lineage: Eukaryota > Viridiplantae > Streptophyta > Magnoliopsida > Acorales > Acoraceae > Acorus > Acorus calamus. Next base: position 1,012,480 of record CM060877.1, on the reverse strand, counting down.
ACCATATTTTTCCTCTAAGGCAGTCCATAACTCTAAGGAGGTTTTTGTTAAACAGTAGGCATCATACAATTCAGGGGATAAAGTGGACAAGATACGACCATGACAGAGGTAATCAATTTCATAAAACTAAGCTGAGGTGTACTGGTAGAAGGAGCAGTCTCAGTGGTGGTTGTGACTTTAACCGGGTCAGGGGTGGTGTCTGTGGACTGAGTTTCTGTGGAATTTTTCTCAGTCTCGGTAGGGGTAGGCTTGAGGATGGCAGAAACAAGTCCAAGTGTGGTAAGCCAGTACCGAACTTGTTGCTGCCATCTTCGGAAATGGGAACCATTGAACTTCTCATCAGGTTTGGCAGAGGTTTTATCATCGTTAAAAGCCATAGCAGACTGATAATAGAAAATATTCTGTTCTGAAATTGTTGGAAAAATAGATCTATTATCAGACAAAAACTGGAAAATATGAAGACAAGGATTAGAAGAGCCTGGTATGGAGTCACGTGGTGACGCTGTCTTCAGAACAGAATACGCCCCCTCAATCGCACAGGGTTCTCGACGATCTGTTCCCAAGATAAAACCACCCAGCCCTGCTGTTCTCTTCTAGGTGCAAGCAAGAAGAGAAGTCGAACCGGTCGCAGACTTGATCGCCCAAAAGAAAATGTTTTTGTTTATGGAGGATTTCTGGTGAACACTTTGTTTTTTCGCATTCGATGAATCTCTGCAAAGGTAGCCTTTTTATAGGCACAGAGAGTCGACTGTTGGAGGTGTAACGTTAGCATTAATTACACGCGTTAATTATGGTAAGCGTTTACGGTTACCATATTAATTTCCAACGTTTAAAATTTAAATTTAAACGTTGTCAGCCGTTGCGAAAAACATAAAACGTTTCGAAGAATTTTTCCGTTTAACCCATACCCATACCCATACCCGTGCCCGTGCCCGTGCCCGTGCCCGAACCCGAGGTCCGAGGTCCGAGATACGAAATACGAAATACGAAATACGCAATACGCAATACGCAAAAGCAAATGCAAATGCAATTTACAAGCCCCAGCCCCTGCTTGGGTCCCGACCCAAGATCTACACGAGGCATATTTAAAGACTGCTTCATCGCATTCTTTAACCGATGTGGGACAAAACATTTTTGAGTGAATTAAACATCCCATAAATTCTTTAATCTATATTTGGAAACTAATTAATACAATTATTTGGAAATGTATTAATTTTTTTTCAACAAGAGGTTCACTAGCATTTCGTGGTAACATATGCTTCACTTCAAAAAGAATTGGTGAGTTGAACATATAGTTATTGTTCTTGAAGCTAAGATAGTAGAATATAATGTTGGATTCCATCCATCACTGTTCCACCACTGTTCATCAATCTAATAAATCATGTGTGTACGTATGTGCATAAGTTACAATAACACCCAAAATAAATCATGAAAAAAACCAACTAAATTATATAAATTTAAAAATTAATTGTATAAGACATTAAAATAAGTTCATCAAAATTACACAAGCATATTGCATTACTAAGCTTATTACATATTAAAATAACCAAGTTCTTACAAGTATAGGCTTATATAAAACAGTTGGGTCTCAGGTAGACCTGTCAACAAGTCGGGTCCGGGCTGGGTCGGGGTGGACCCGGACCCGACCCGTAACAGGACCTGGCGGGTCCGGGGAAATGTGGACCCGGACCCAGATCCAGACCCGTCGAACCCGGGTCCGACCTGACCTGAATGATTGGTATAAAAAAAAGGGGAGAGCTTATGAATTTGTTTGCCTCATTATTCTATTTGAAATTTTTTTATAATAAAACAATATTATTATTGAAACTATGTTTGAACTGGTGTCCTGACATTAGCAATTTTATACAATTCAAAAAAAGTAAATGAATTACAAAACAATATTCAAAACAATAAACACTAACATAAACAACATATTAACCTAAACATCAGGCATTGGTTGAGTTGTGTGCCATTGTGGGCTTAATTGATTGTTATGAACTTGTGATATGATTTATGAGTTTCCTATGAACCCGTGGATACAAAAATGAGTTAAATAAGACATAAAATTATGGATCAACTAATATTAATAATCTTGTAATATATGAGCATATGTTAATAAATATTCGGGTCTCGGGTCCAACGGGTCGGGGTGGGGTGAACCCGGACCTAACTCGTTTGTATGTTCAAGTCCACAAGGTCAGGTTCAACTCGGGTCGAATATATTACATGTGTAATTGGGTCCGGATCTGGACTCAACCCGTTGACAGGCCCAGTCTTAGGTCCACATGATCGGATTGGGGTGAGTATATACTCGACCCAATTAATTTTATGTTCAGTTCACCGGATCAAATAATACATGTGTAATCATGTTCAAGTCTAGATTCAACCTGTTTACTGGCCTAGCTACAGGACAAGAAAGTCTAACTGAAAATATTTAATGCTCATCTCCCATTAAGGGTGGCAAGCCAAGTTCAACCCCCCCCCCCCCCCCCCCCCCCCCCCAAATAGAAATCACTTCATTTTTATGGCGACATAGTACACGAACACTTCTGAACCGACCATTAATTTCTAATGAGGACACCTGACCTAATCTTTTTTACCTAAATTTAAAGATTCTATCCCTTCCATCAGTACTTATTTAAACCCTGTGAATCTGAACAAATTAAACAAACTGTTCCATTGCAAAAAAAATCATTAGGTTTTCATCAATGGAAAACAAGTTTTGGCATGTCTTCCAACCATCAGAAAATGCACTCCTCCTCATGTTCTTCACTACTACTCTCATTTTGATCCTCATAAAATTCATTCTCACCCATTCTGACCCTAAAAATATTCCTCCAGGATCCTTAGGGTTTCCAGTCCTCGGTGAGGCCTGGAGCTTCCAGAAAGCCTTGTCAGAGGATCGTTTCGATGAATGGGTATCGGAACGGGTGGCGAAGTACGGCCCTGTCTTCAAGACGTCGTTGATGGGACACCGATCAATTGTCATGACCGGCCAGGCGGGGAATAGGTTCATATTCACCGCCAATGATAACGCGCTTGTCGGCCACCAGACGGCCCCCGTGATCTCCATCATAGGAGAGCACAGCCTCTTTGTGCTTAATGGGGCCCGGCACCGCCTCGTGAAGAGCGCTGTCTTTGGCTTCCTAAGGTCGGAGAGCCTCCAGAGGTTTGTTGGGGTGGTTGATGATATTGTTATGCGGCATCTCATGCAGGCATGGATTCTTGTCTGACAGTTCTACTTCTAATTTTATTTCTAATCACAACATATAACGGAAAATATACAACATAACATTTATTATTGAAATAAAAAAAATAAAACTAAAAATAGGACTATTAATTTGTAGCACTACCGCTCAATTGAATGTGACAACACAAATGAATTAAATGTCAAACTTTTATCAAACATGAAAACGATGAATAAGAAAAACCTTAGCTTTGAAAGCGACAGAGGTGTCAACAATATTAAACTTTGGATAATATTAAGTATAGTCTCTTTTTCTGCTTCACTTTCAGTTCACACATATTTTGATTTATTTAAAAATAATATATTTCTCATTTAATGAGATACATATTTTTATAAAAAAATGAAACATATGTTTCAATGAACACATTTATAAAATATATAAAAAAATTATCGAACCATATACCTCGTTAATATGAGTATATGAAAGACTTAAAAAAATTGTGTGTAACAGCACTCTAAAATCATATGTGCAGGCATTGGATGGAAAGGACACGATGAGAGTGATTAAACCTCTGAAGGAGACCACATTCAAGGTGATGTGCCGCGTGATCTTCGGATTCGAAGACAAAGAAGTCGAATCCGATGATCACACATCGTTCTTCGACGACTTCCTCTCCCTCTCGAAGGGCCTGTGGTCGTTCCCAATATACTTCCCGATGACGGCCTATTATCGGGCGTTGGGAGCGCGTCGAAGGGTCGTCGAGCGCGTGCGCGCGCTCGTGCGGAGGCGGAAGGGAGAGGTGGAGGCCGGGCGGGCGGGGGCGAAGAGCGACATCGTGTCATGTTTGTTGTGCGCGAGGGATGACGAGCGTGGTGGCGGAGGAGGGGTTCGAGAGGAGGAGATCGTCGACAACCTGATCACGCTCATGATGGGGAGCAACAGCACCGCCGTGTCCCTCCTCGCGTCGTTTATCAAAGCCGTTGCGCGGGATGATGTTGTTCGCAAGGCTGTGCTTGAAGGTCAGTATATATATTAACTGACATCAAACCACTTCTTGGCAGAAGTCAGGTATCCCTTTTCATCAAGGTTCAGTGTTCAAATTTTAAAGCATGTTGATAAGAGAGATTTTATTAGGACATAAAAAAAAGAAATTTTTTTTTAAAAAAAACAATCTTAAAAAAATGAATTTCATTTTTGACCCCATGCCAAGTTTATTTGCAAAAACTGGCTCTAAGATTGGCGCGTTGACTGGTTTACAAAGTGTCATGCCGGAGACGTGATTCACAATCACATCTCCACTGTTTTACCCTACGCTGCGTACGCGCGGGGTTATATATGTCTCCCCCACATGGGGAGACAAAATCACGTCTCCCCCTGTGGGGGAAGACATGCATGACCCGTCAGTGCGCGCACGGTGTTGATTAATTTTTTTAAATTTTTTAAATTTTTATAAAATTAATCAAATTCACATAGTAAAAAGATAAGGATAATAATAATAATCTACTATTTATAAAATTTAATTTTTCAAAGTAATATTTGGTTAGAGATAATCTAGGAAAGATAAGGCCTAATTTTAATTTAAAATTAAGTTTAAATTTTTTAATTCAAATAAAATTAATATTTAATATTCAGATAATATTTAAAATTTAATTTTATAAACAACCATTTATAAAAAAAAATCAACAAGAGGACATAACAATTTATAAAATTTAATTTTATAATATAACCATTTATATATAAACAAAAAAAGAGAGGAAACAATAATATTTAAAATTTATTTTTGCAAAACAACCATTTATATATATTTGCATGTATTTTTTTTTTATAAATGATAGTTTTATAAAATTAAATTTTAATTATTATCTATATTTTAAATATGATTCAAATTATAAAATTTAAGCTTGATCTTAATTTTAAATCAAAGTTAGTTCTTATTTTTCTTAAATTATCTCTAATCAAATATTATTTTGAAAGAGATAAAAAAAAATTATGATGAGTATTATTTGTATTTGAGAATAGATCATCTGCTTTTTATTCCATGATTGTTTAATATTAGATTATTTTATTAATTTTTTTCAATATCTAGTGAGATCTATTTATCTCATCTCGATAAATAATTTATTAAATTATAAAAGTGTAAATAATCTTGTTAAAGAAAGAAGAAAAAAAATTAATCACTCCCCGCGCGTGGGGCGTGGGTCAGTGCGTGCTCGGGGTAAAATGGTAGAGATGTGATTGTGAATCACACAATCACGTCTCTACCGTGGCAATACGTAAACAAGTCAGCGCGTCACGTTGGTGTACTAACCGGGGTCAAACCAATCCCAAGCTTAGTTTTACAAATAAATTGGTCCTAGGATCAAAAGTGAAATTCTTTTTTTCTAGGGGGTTATTTTCAAAAATTTCCCAAAAATGGAGAGATTTGTGAGGTGTGATGAGATTTTACAAAAAAGGTGCACCTAACATTCCATGCTCTTTGACAAATAGGTACAACCCAGTGTTCTGATATGCGGTATGCGGTTTACGTGCGGCTAGGGTACCGCACAGAGTATATGCGGTATGCGGGAGTATATGCGGTTCTATAATTTTTTATTAATAAAAAATATATGATGATTTTTAAATATATGAAGATAAATATTAAAAAAATATATATAAAACATGTGTTAAAACATTCAAGATGTTCTATTCTAATCAAATTACCTTAATATAAAATATTCTAGATTACCAACATATACATTCTAACAAATAAAAATTGATTGTCCTCATATTGGTTCTAGATAACAAAAAAAATTAAAAAAAATTAACCAAATTAAAAATCAATCGGAAGACAATTGTTCCAATTTGTTACACCAAAAACAAGTGTCATCTAACCCTTCTCTCTGCCTAAAACAAATCCATAAAAAAACAAAACAGTGAGAGAGAGATAACAGAGTGAGAGAGAAAACAAAGATGAAGAGAGAGATAGAGAGAGAGAGAGAGACAAAGGGAGAGAGAGTGTGGGGAGAGGATCTGAAGCCAAGAAAATTATCTGAAGAAGATAAGTCAAATTAAGTTGATGAAGAAGAAGATAAAGCCAAGAAGATGATTTGAACAAGAAGCGTGGGCAAAAGAAAATAAATAAGGTTGAAAAAGAAGATGATCTGAAGAAGAAGCTTGAGTTGAAGCAGATGTTGGACTGCTGAACAGCTGGAGAAGAAGACCTCACGAAGAAGAAGCTTTGTGTATGAAGAAGAAGAAGAACCAACCCTAATTGAAGGTCAGGTCTATCAGTGAAGAAGATTAGGGACTCCTCGGGGAACATTGCAATCGGGGTCGATCGCAGCTAGGGTCGGCTGAAGCTGGTCTGCTGAAGGTCAAAGGAGATCCTTGTTGTTTTTTTTTTGGTTAAACGGGTTGACAGGCCGACCCGTTTAAATTTTCAAAAGCTGTGCGCCCGCTTAAGCGGGCGCACATGCGGGATCGTCCCGCATACGCGGGTCCAATCCGCATATACACGCATTTAGCTCCAGGCGGTTCGGTCGAGCGACCGAACCGCTCGTGCGGCCGCATATGCGGCCGCACGGAGCGCATTTCCGAACAGTGGTACAACCACACCGCTTCTGATTCTTTGTAGACTCTCCATTCTATATTCTGGATACTCTGCTTTAGAGATTCAGGAGATTTATGTGTGAATTTAATAGGAAGACAGCACGCTAGGTGACAAAAAATAACAATGCTGTTTTCAATGAACAGTTTAATTGATTTACGTGAAATCACACATGCATGATTTAAAGAATTCTTTTTCTCATATATGACATTTTTTGTTTAAATCTCACAGGAAATCTTTTTATCTCCAAAATAATACAGAAAGTCTAGATCAATAAATCAAACGATCAGTTCTTAAACCATTTTTTTTATAAAAAAACTAATTAGTAAAGCTGAAGAAAAACATGATAATCTAGATCTTTTGAGTCTATCCAAATGAAGAAATGGATTCATTAAATACTGCTCGTACTGACATGCGAAGTGTCACGCATTAATAAATCGTTTACAACACTTTGTAGAACAAAAGAAAGTGATGAATGAAAAGGAAAATAAGGATGGAAACTTAAGTTGGGTGGATGTTCAGAAGATGAAATACACATGGAGCGTGGCACAAGAGCTTATGAGGACGGTTTCACCTGCGTTTGGAAACCAACGTAGGGTTGTCAGAGATACCACTTTCAATGGCTTCCACATCCCTAGGGGATGGCAGGTAATATTTATTACATGCATATTTTTAGTCCATGCTTGGTTTGACCGATTGAGAATTAAATTATTATGAGATTTATGATTATTCTAGTATAAATAAGAAGAAAATGGTTTTGTGTTTGATTGTATTTTAATTTATTTTAATTGAGAAGCGTAATAATAAAGTTTTTGTTGTTTGGATAAAATGTGTATAAATTGTGGATAATGATTTATAAAAGGTAAAAAATAATGAAAGATGATTTAACAATTGATTTATAAGAGGTTATTATAGTTGATTTGATAGTGGACCCACATATTCTTTTGATTTGAATAACTTGGTAGCTTAATTTTAATGGGTGAATGAAATTCATATTCCACTTTATACTAGTTAATTCTGACATATGAATTCTCATTTATTTTAGACATCCAAACATACATAATGAGATTATTTCGACTAATTTTAATTTATTCCAGGTTATTCTCGAACCAAACATGAGCTTAGAGTCTTGAACTTCTAATCCAAAAGTTAATAAATTTGGTGATTTAAGTTGATTTTGGATAATGGACATCATTTTCCAAATGTTAAACGTATCTTGCATTCATTTTTGTTTATGACACATGTTTGAGTTTTCATGTACTTTTACAAAGAAAAATGTACTTTAACCAAACCTTGGCTTGGACATTAATGTGGGCTTGAGCTTAGATTTGAACGTGGATATGGGCTGAGCATGGGTCATGAGTTTTGACAAATGGACTAATTAACAAGTCACTATTCCATAGGAAAATGATACGTCAAACCCTGTTGTTTTGATTTTTTTAAACATGTACTTAGTTAATTAATGAAGTATTTCTTTTTTTGTAAAAATTAAAATGAATTACATACTCTATGAATTGAATGCATATATGCTTTCATAATTTAGTATATATTGAGATAATGAAATATATATTATGTTAGACTGTTTCATACATTACTGGTGGCGGATTAGTAGTTTTTTTCTTTCTTTTGGCTTCAATTGATGGGTTTGCTATGTGAAAATTTTGTATGGTAATTTTGTATTTTTTATGTGATCCATTGGCTAAAGAAAATTAAAAATAAAAAGAGCCAAGTCCTGAATTGATGAGTGGGGTTTAAAATTAAAAAATATTATAGTCAATTCTATTTGCATCATAATTAGCATGCATATATTTGATTTTTTTAAGTGTATACCAATATAATAAAATATTCTAATTGTTTATAGAAAATAAAATGCATGCTCATATAAAATAAATGTTTATATTAATTTATGGTTTCTATAATTGTATATGAATATAGTGAAATATATTGAGTTTGTCAATTTTATGTATTGTGTTAGACATGACGATGCAAATAAGGCTGTAAAATGAACTGTGTTTAAATGCCAATTTTTGAAATTTGGAGCTGTGGGATTTTTTTTTTAAATGTGAAGCTTTCTTCTCAAGGGCATTAGTATATGGTTTTGAAGGGTTGAAAAATCATTAATTTTTTTTTCTTTTGATTTTTATTTATTTTAAATTTTTATAATTGCTATGTCAATTATTTCAGATAACTAAATATAGTATATAAAAAAACTTTCGATCTAAGTTGTCATTACTCGAAGAACTCGATCATTATCTAACTGTATTAATTTTATTTCAATTTTATATATTTATAATTTATTTTTTATCTCACTTGAAGTCTCTAGACTCCATGACCCCTCATTGCTCTAATTCAATGTTCCACTCCTGTATATTACATTAATAACGTGACTACTGCAAGTGGAGTCGCAAAACAAACTGAGTATATCAATGTTGTAAATCTTTAGATTATCATCTAATGTATTAAACCGTTGGATATGCAAAGTTGTTTTTGGAATTTCACCAATGAACATTTCTTGGATACCGAAATCTGGCATATTTGGATACGCCATTTTATTTAAGATCTTGAACTTGGAAAGAAGACTTAGATTAAATTCAATGCATGAGTCAAATTCTAGAAGACTTGATTAAATCCAATGCATGAGCCGAATTCTAAGGGTGTGTTTGTGTACAAAGTTAAAGGGAAAATGAAAAAAAGTGAAGAAATTTGGATAAAAAAGAAAGTGGTGGAAAATAATTTTTTTTCCTTTTGATTAACTTTCAAGGTGTTTGTGCATGTGGTGGAAAAAAAATTTTATCACTTTCTCTCAATTTCTCACATATAGGAAAATGAAAAGTTTTTCTCACTTTTTCTAATAAGACAAAATAGAAGAGCGAAAGTGATGGAAATAATTTTTTTTTCTTGTTTGACACAAATGCTAGCTTTTTGAGTGGTCAAAGAGAAAATTTTTATTTTCCTTCACTTTCCATCATGCACAAACACACCCTTAGACTTTCAAAGGATGTAACATGACCCATGTTCCACAGGTGCTCTGGGTGACCACAACACACAAGGACAAAGACATCTTCAGGCATCCCGAAAAGTTCGATCCTTCCCGATTCAAGGGCGGCTCCTCGGCCCCTCCCTTCTCCTACGTCCCCTTCGGGGGAGGTCAGCACATTTGCCCCGGCTACGATTACATTCGAATCCTATCGCTTGTCGTCGTACACCACCTCATACTCAATTACCAGTGGTCGGAGACGGTGGCCGACGAGCCGGTCACCCGCAATCCCTTCGCTTATCCGGCCATGGGACTCCCTATAAAGCTTTATAGGAGGATTGAATCCTGAAATTGTAGTTGTATTAATCATATCTATTTGGAGTGTTAATGGTCTATATAGGTGTGTGTGTTACGTTACAAGAAAATATGGGTGGAGCATATATGTAGGACCTAGATAATATTTGTAATTGAATGTCTTCGAATAAAACTTTTGGTAAAATAAATGATCTGTGGATATATTTCAATGGACATGCACTTTGGATGTGTGCAGTATAGTGTTTCTTTAGTATAGTGTTTCTTCAATTGTTTGCTTAAACATAAAATACATATCCAAACGGTATTCTACGATTGGAGTTTTCAACGCGTTTTACGCATTGTTGAAACTTTTGTGTTGCAAAATCTGTGGAAACAACACTTTTCAAAAATGAATCAGGTTATGAGAAATCTTGTGTTTGGACCACACAATCAACCGGTCCCTAATTTATAAGTTTGGGGAGGTGAAATTAGAGATAAAAAAAAAGATGGATTGTCTGCTTGAACTTAATTTACAGAGGTTGATTTTTCCAATATAATGGACACTTGACCGGGTCATCAGATGGTGTGGCCAAGGTGGAAAGACTGGAATTGGATATACACATACACACACACACACAAATAAACATATATTTGCACTTATACGCAATGTATATATGTACACAAATAAGTTTGTCAATAGATCAGATATTGATTGGATACCATAATATTTCTATCATATCCTGAATCTTCGGATGAAAATATTAATATTCAAATTCAAATCTTTTTCGATTTATAACCTATAAAAGTATTATTTCAATGATTTATATGTCTGACACTAGTAACAAGATATCATAGAGATGAGTTAGTTCTCATCTCCTTCAAATATCATGCAAGGAGAATGTAATATATATAATTTAATTTATAAGTAATTTAGAGTGGATGCTATATAACATTTTAATAAGAAATATTTAATTTTAACCCTATATCAAATATAATTTCGCCTAAATTTAAACTAACATGAGCTTCTTTTGAAGGGATTTTATCTTTTTGAACAATATCATTAGTGTCATCATCAAACGATGATTGTTTTGAAGTTTAAAATGACATCCTTTTATAAAATCTTTTCATGACTTATTTATAAAAAATAAAAATTAATTAAATTATTTGAGTAATCAAATAACTAATCTAAATATTTCAAAGTCCCTACTAAAAAAAATAAGAGTTTTGAGTGAATCTAAATCTAAAAGATATGATAAATTAATAATAGATAAAGACGTCATTCAATGACAAAAAAAAATATGTCAAAGTAATAAATTTAAAATAAAATAAATGCTCCGTCCTTATCTAGTTGTGAATGGTTGTCAGTTGTTGTTGGGAGATTAAAATAAGGGAAAAAAACTCAAGTGTAGATGTTGATCCAGAGAATAATCAAGAGAAACAAAGAGAGAGATTAAAATAAAAAAATAATAAAAAGTTTAAAATACACAACATGGCCAGATGCCCCTGTCAACAAGAACAATTAATAAATATTAAAAAACAAACCTTAAAAAAAATATATTGAGTGTGGACTTTTGTTGAATACTTAACCCTTTTTTCAATTCTATCCAACTCCCTTCGTTTTTTCAAATGTCATTTTTAACATTTCTTTTATGCTCTACTTACAAACAAACAACCCTTTATGGTTTCAAATATTTCAGTGGGTGCCATCGCCCTCGATGACCCTTTTGTAGGTTCGCCCCTGCCTGTACCTTAGATCTTCAGATCTCATCTTCCTATGTCAGAACACGGAGCTCTGATATTAGTTGTCTGAAAACTACAAGGTATCAATAAAATACGAAATCATACACAAAACGGAACATAATCACACAAAGAAAAAAAAATATGTGATTTGGCCTATGCCTACATCCACAGGGCGAAAATTGAGAATCCATTATAATAATATTATAGTTGAGAGATTTATTTGAAACAATATGATAATAAGACTATCATGATGAATTTTTAAAATATGAAAGTTTGCATATGAATGTTTTGACAATAACATGATATTGTAGACTTTTTGAAAACATCAATCTACTACGAAGTTTTTTGAGATACAATATGTATTGCTTTCATTGTGTTACTATCCTTTTATTTTATTGTATGAAGTGTAAATTTAAATTTAATTATATATTAGACATGACCCTCACTAAAATTTTTTTGAATCCACTACTGAATACAGGAGGTGTCTTTTCAAAATATTCGAAAATCTAAAACACACGAGCTCGAAGTCACCCATTTGAGACACGTGATGTGGATGCTTCGTTCATGCAAAGGAAGAAGATGGAACAATGCAACACCGTCCACACGGAGAAGACGTTCTGAATCCGGGCAAGGTGATGTCTCAGGTGGTTCAGGTAAAAAGTGAGTCCAGGTATTCGGAGTTCGCGAGCGCGTGGTATAGCTTGTTTAAGGTGGAGTCCAGACGATCTTTCTTCAGAAATGCACACGGAGCATATGATAGATTCACGTGTTTACCAAGTCAAGATACTGACTTGAAGATGCGGTGGTACAGATTTTCGAAAGAAGAAAAGTTCTTCTGTCAGATGGAGTTATGCAGAGCGAGGTGAAGACATCAACAAAAATCTTCAAGGAATTCGTGGAAGTCCAAGTTTACCGAATTCGAGTCAAGGTAGAGACTATTGGGATTATGTCTCGATCCGGTGTATCAATATCGAATGACAATGATGAAATCAAATTAGGGTGGACACCTAATTGATAGATTAATTAAGATTTGATTATAAATAACATATAAAGTGAATCTCCTAAAATCAGATAAATAGATATGTTTGTTAGGAGATTACTTAGAGAGAAAGTTATTTATCTATATAAATACCCTCTTAAGGTTTCAAGGTAAAACTCTACATGGCATAAGCAAAAAAAATACAGAGATCCATAGGAGAGAGATTGAGAGGGTCCAAGAGAGGGTAACATCATAGTGGTGTAGTGACTACTCTCAAAGTTCTCCTTGATATCTAGCTCAGAGGCGGATGCGAAGGTAGACTGCCAATTTTTATAATTTTTTTCACATTTTATAAATACTTATCAACAATACGTGAATCACATTTTACCCAAACGACAAAAAATTTATTATTACGTTTCCCAAATAAAATAATTTAAAACACAGTCAAATATAAAATCATTTACTTCACTGTTTACTCATTTATACTGGTCTAACTGTATATATCAGAATAAGTATTATTTTGTATTGAAATATAGGTTGAGTGTTCTTTATCTATTTTAGATATTGTTCTTGAAACTACTATAGTAGAATATAATGTTGGATCTCACTGATCAATGTTCATTAATCTTTATCCCCCGTTTGGAACGGGGATAGATTTTATTCTAGGGTATAGATTTATCCAAGCATAAGTGAGTATAAATAAGGATAAAGTGATTTTGTGTTTGGTTGTGTTTTGAATTATTCTCGTTGGTAAACGTAAGAATAAATGTTTTGTTGTTTGGGTAAAATGTGAATAAAGTATGGATAAGAATTTATAAAAGATAAAAAAGTAATGATAGTTGATTTGACATGTGATTTATAAGAGGTGATGACAGTTAATTTGACAGTGGGCCCACATATTCTTTGGGTGGAATAACTATAGATAACTTTAATTCCAGGGGTTGATTGGAATCCATATACCACTTTATCTGGGTTTATTCTGACATAATTTATCCGGGGTTATCCGAGGTAAACAAACGAGTGAAATTTTTTATCTGGGGTTATCCGGATTTATCCGGGCCTTATCCCCAATCCAAATATGGGCTTAATGAATAACTGACGCGTGTTTAAAATTTTATATGTTAAATATGCGAGCTAACACGTGACAGTTAAGAACTCTCACGCATATCTAATTCATCTATACCATTGATAGGGTGGGTGTACATGACTTTGTATATATATAATATTAAATATGTTAAATTATTAAATAATCAGTTTTTAATCATGGATTAAGACCGCAGAACATGATTGAGGGAGCAGGTGTCTGTCATTCGCAAATTACATCCACAAATAGGAGGCATATAAGACAACATAAATCCTCTCATTGAAAACTAACAAAAGCGATGAGATTTAACCATGATCAAAACTCATCAATGATTTGTCTAATCAACTATACAGCAAGTGAATATATATCTTAGACATGTATATATTAGACATGTACTCAAATAGAGCATGTAATTTAATATTTTTTAATAAAAAAATATTTTATTAGACATGTATATATCTTCTAAAAAAGTATTAAAATTTGCTGAGACTACAAAAATACTTCCAAGTGTCCATAACATCATTTTCGGAATATAATATGAGCACTTATCCTACTCCGACTACACTCGGATTTTTCTGAAATATTTTTTACTTAGATGAAATATGCATAATTTTTTGTTTTTTTTTATAAATGAACACTTTCAATAAATTCATTGGAGTACTACATATACATACCAAAACAAGACTACATGTAGCATTATTCACATAATATTAAATCCTCTTTGAAAAAAATTCTAACTAACATTTATGCCATGGTTTCTATTATTCACATGCAATTTATTTTTTGAGAAAATGATAGAATATATATATATATATATATATATATGTGTGTGTGTGTGTGTGTGTGTGTGTGTGTGTGTGGGAAGTGATTAGGTGCGGTCGTGCGGTCGGTGCGACCGCGATCAGGGGCCGTCGATCACGGGTCCATCGCATCGGACGGTCGGGTGCGAATCACGTCGACCGTTGGATGCGATGAACCCGTGATCGGACGGCCCGCGATCGCGACCGCACGACCGCACCTAATCATTTCACTATATATATATATATATATATATATATATATATATATATATATATATATATATATATATATATATATAGGGCTTTGATATCCTGCGGACGTGCGGACGGAGCTCTTACGTGCCGACCGCGCATAAAAAATAAGATGACATTAACATTATGTAGTAATGTTGATTTCCTTTTAAAAGTTAATCAACTTTGTACAATATTTCTCTTTGATGGAGGAGCAGGAGCAGTTCCTGTTCTCAATTGTAATGTAGGATTACAATGGGTTGGCACGTAGTCTCAAGCTCAGTTGAGGCTGGTTGGATTAATCTAGACTGATCTGTGTCATATAAGTAACAGTGATTCTTTTTTTTTTTTTAAAGACTGTGGTTCATATTATGTAGTTTTGATTGCCTCTAGACTGGATGTATGAACAAATTTTCTAGCTCAAACAAAAAACAACAAACAAAAAGACTGGTCTAACTGAGATGAGCCAAGTAGAGGATAAGTCCAGGTGTGAATGTTAATTTGCAGGTACTCGGCCCGAGTTGACCCTAATCCCAATCCCGTCCAAGTTGGAACCCTAATTAAATTCTAAACCAGGGGTTACTTACTGAGTAAAAAAATCTCTTTTCTTCAATTTTACTGAGTATAAAATAATGGTTTTGATATTAATCACTTCTTGGACTTTTGAAACTTCGTATTGAATGCCTCCTCTTCAGGTTTCTTTGAGGGGAGGAAGGCTTGTTGCGGTACGGGAACGATAGAGACTTCACTGTTATGCAATCCACATTCACCGGGGACATGCGCCAATGAATCACTGTTACTTATATGACACAGATCAGTCTAGATTAATCCAACCAGCCTCAACTGAGCTTGAGACTACGTGCCAACCCATTGTAATCCTACATTACAATTGAGAACAGGAACTGCTCCTGCTCCTCCATCAAAGAGAAATATTGTACAAAGTTGATTAACTTTTAAAAGGAAATCAACATTACTACATAATGTTAATGTCATCTCGGTGTTAATATCTGGATGACTCACAAAAGGGAAGGGGGGTCAACTCTAATTCAATGAGCCTTCCAAGATTTAAACTACTGTTGAGTTGAACTCATGCATTTTTTTGTAAAAAAACAGCATTCAAATGATGCATCTACATAGAAAGCATAGAACATTACAATTCATGTATAGCATCAAAGTTCATAATATTTTTTCTTTCATGAGAGGAGAGGAGGACTTGATTGCATATATAAACTACACATACAAGGATGACATGTATAGACTGATTAACACCTCCAAAATTACTAATATCAATAAAAAAAAAATTTAAACTGATTTGAACCTGAGTTTTTTTTTTTTTTTTTTTTGAGACAGTGAAAAGAACTTGTCATTTCATATTTGATATTACTACTCTCATTCACCAAACAATGTGCTCATAACACAGATTTAATCATGTCACCAACTCAATAATGGAACCTAAAATCAAAAACCCCCAAATGAAAAACCTCAATCACCAAAAACCCTAGATAGAAACCCTCAATCATCACAAACCCTAGATGATAAAACCCTAAACATCACAAACCCTAGATAGAAACCCTAATCATAGAGAGTGAGAGAGAGAGCTCAACCTGGAATCGGGGTCGCGGGGGGTCGCCGATGGTCGCGGATGCTCGCCGGGGGTCGGTGGTCAAAGGGGGTTTGTGTGGTCATTTGAGAGGGAGTGCAGAGAGAGTGGAGAGAGTGAGAGTCGAGGGAGAGAGAGAGAGAGAGAGTGATTCGAGTCGAGTGAGAGGGAGTGCAGAGAGAGTGGAGAGAGTGAGAGTCAAGAGAGAGAGAGAGAGAGTCGAGTGAGAGGGAGTGCAGAGAGAGTGGAGAGAGTGAGAGTCGAGAGAGAGAGATGGACGGGCCGAGAGAGCTCCATTCGAGTCTATTCGAGGTTTTTATTGATCTTTTTTGGACCATCCGTAATCAAATATAATCGGACGGTCATCACAAATGGTGTTCCTTTTTACTTGTTTGTGTTTTTCAAATTTTTTATCCGCGATCGGACGGCTATCACTCGATCCCGCGTGATCGAACGGTTGACACGCGATCCGCACGTAAGAGCTCCGTCCGCACGTCCGCAGGATATCAAAACCCTATATATATATCACATTTAAAGAAAGTTATACAAGATGTGAGAAACACAAACAAAGTCAAAAAAAAAAAAACACGAACATTACCCAAGATATCCACAGTTGATTTCTACTATTCGTATGCAATTATTAGGGAAAATGTCCACAGTTTTAAGTAAGCATCATCAGCTACAAGCCGAGAAGTTTTGAAAAATATTTGAAGCTGGCATGCCAATTTTACTTCACCATATGAAATCACTTTATTTTTATTGGCTACACAGTACACCAGCATTTCCGAATTGAATCCGCCATTCATTTCTAATAAGGACATCTGACCTAATTTTTAAAGATTTTGTCCTCTCCATCAGTTCCTATTTAAAACCTTTTAGACCTGTGAATCTGAACATATTCAACCACATGTTCCATTGCAAAAACATCATTAGGTTTTCATCAATGGAAAACAAGTTTTGGCATGTCTTCCAACCATCAGAAAATGCATTCGTCTTCATGTTCTTCACTACTACTCTCATTTTGATCCTCACAAAATTCATTCTCACCCACTCAAACCCTAAAAATATTCCTCCGGGGTCCTTAGGGTTTCCGGTCCTCGGTGAGGCCTGGAGCTTCCAAAAGGCCTTGTCAGAGGACCGGTTCGATGAATGGGTGTCGGAAAGGGTGGCAAAATACGGCCCTGTCTTCAAGACGTCGTTGATGGGACACCGATCGATCGTCATGACCGGCCAAGCAGGGAATAGGTTCATATTCACCGCCAACGATAACGCGCTCGTCGGCCACCAGACGGCCCCTGTTATCTCCATCATTGGAGATCACAGCCTCTTCGTGCTTAATGGGGCCCGACACCGTCTCGTGAAGGGTGCGGTCTTCGGCTTCCTAAGGTCGGAGAGCCTCCAGAGGTTTGTTGGGGTGGTGGACGATATTATTAAGCGACATCTCATGCAGGCAAGGATTGTTGTCTAATGATTCTACTTTTAGGGGGCATTAAGACGTGTGTGTGTGTGTGTTTTTTGAAAAGATTATGGGTTTGTAAGAATATGATATTTTCAAATTGGTTTTCAAAGTAAAAAAAAAAACGTTGTTGTCTAATTAAAAGCTACATACACATTTTACAAATAATTAAGTACATAAAAGTTAGTTTTTACATAATCTGTGAAGAGACGGCTCCTTAAAAACTTAGTTTTAAATTTAACTTTTGATAAATAAAAAAAACTAATTCTCATACCTATTTCCAAATAGGGTTTTAGGCCGCGTTTAGAAACAGATTTTAGAGTTATTTTTTTATTTAAATATTAGGTTTAAAATTGAGTTTGCAGTAAACTGTTTATTTACATATTATGAAAAAGTTAGCTTTTAATCATTTTTTTATAAAAATATGTATTTTTTTTTTAATTAAGCGATAATTTTTTTCTATTTAGAAACGGATTTGAGGAACGCAGCTTCTTACAAATCCAAAATCTCCTCAAACTCATTTTAAAATAAAGTTTTAATCTTATTTTTAATCTCAACAAATAACAAAAAAATATACAACACATATTATTAAGATAAAATATAAAGCTAAACATAGGATTGCTTATAGCAGAGCCCAATTGAATGTTATGACACTAATGTATTAAATGTCAAGCTTTATCAAACACAAAAAACGATGAAAAAAAGAGAATCCTTTGAAAGCGACAGAGGTATCGACGATATAAACCTTTGAGTGATGCTACGTGTACTCCAATTGTCCATAGATATTTTGAATTTTTTTAAAAAAATAATAATATATAATAAAGTATATATTTCTATAAAAAATTGAAACGTATGTTCAAATAAATTTCATAGATACATTATAAAAAATATTAAAAAAATTTATCGAATCATATATCTCGTTTATGGGGGGAGCAAATGACGACGCTAACGAAGTCTAAAATATCAATTTGCATCATATGCGTAGGCATTGGATGGGAAGGACACGATGCGAGTGATTCAACCTCTAAAGGAGACCACATTCAAGGTGATGTGCCGCGTGATTTTGGATTCAAAGATGAAGAAGTCGAATCCGATGATCACGCATCGTTCTTCGATGACTTCCTCTCGCTCTCGAAGGGCCTGTGGTCGTTCCCGATATACTTCCCAACGACAACATATTATCGGGCGCTGGGCGCGCGTCGAAGGGTCATCAAGCGCGTGCGCGCGCTCGTGCGGAGGAGGAAGGGAGAGGTGGAGGCGGGGCTGACGGGCGCAAAAAGCGACATCATGTCGTGTTTGTTGTGCGCGAGGGATGATGAGAGAGGAGGAGGAGGGGTTCGGGAGGAGGAGATCGTCGACAACCTGATCACGCTCATGATGGGGAGCAACAGCACCGCAGTGTCCCTCCTCGCATCATTCATCAAAGCCGTTGCGCGGGACGATGTCATTCGCAAGGCTGTGCTTGAAGGTCAGTATATCAATGCATCACATAATTCTGTTCAGATCCTCTGTGGTGTAAAACCACAAAGAAATCATGTGACAATCAATAAGTAGCTGCCACGTAGGCGGTAAAAGTCTATTAAAAAAGTAAAAAAAGAAATTACACCACTTACATGGTAGCCTCTTATTGGCTGCCACATGTGTGGTTACCAGAGAGGATTCGAACTCCACAAAATTGATCAGTATGATCAGTGGTGGACCTAGGATTTTTTTTCTGTTTTTTTTCCAGTGGGGGCCATCATTGATAAATAGACAGGGGATAATAATACGTATAGTCTCTTTTTCAAACCCAAATTCAGTTTATACATGTTTTAAATCTTTTAAAAATAGTATACATTATTATATAAGATATATACTTTTATATTTTTTTATCTAGTCACGCATAGAATCTATATGTATACATGAGAATTTAATAATAATAAAATAAGTTAACATCATGTAAGGGACCAAAAAAAAAAAATCACACATGAAAAATTTAAAGAGCTCTTTATTTCTATTTAATATGTTTTTATTAGATCACACAGAGGATCTGTACGTCTCTAACATAATACATATGATCTCATCACCTAACAGTCCCTGTCATATCCAACCTTGCTTTCTATAGCCATTTTGTTGTCTTAACTGTCTGTGCACGACGTTCACTAATTCAATCAATGAATACAAATCGATTTACGTGTCGATTTTTAATAAATTGAATTGATTGATCTAACTTCCATATGAATAACACTTAAAAAACTCAATTAAAGAAATCGACTTATATAATCTTAAAACTAATTAAATCACTGGGAAAACAATGCTTTTTAAAAATTCCAATAGTTTATTAAACCGATCAGTTATTCAGCTATATAAAAAAAAACAATGGTCACCTGGGAACTGGAAGTCAAGTTAATTTAATAATACAAAAAAAATCTAATTAGTAAAACCGAAGAAAAAACATAATAAAATGCATCGTTGGAAGTCCACTCAAATGAAAAAAAATGAGTTAGGTTGTGTTTGGTTATATGATTGTATTTTAGACAAAAAGATGAGTTTAAAATTGATTTTAAAGGAAGTTGCCTCTCCACAGCTTCCACAAAACTCTGGTTTTTTGCATTTTTTCATAGAAATTTATTTATAGTTTTTTATCTAAGTTTTTTCGTTTGAAGATGAGTTTAAGAAAAAAACTTTCTGCAAATTTAAAAACTATTCAAACTCATTTATAAACTAGACTTTAATTGAAAAGGAGTTAAGATTGACAACTGCAACATTAATGAAATATGGTTAGGTTTCACCATCAATGAAATACTACTCGTATGTCACGCATACATATATTGCGACATTGATTGCACCTTTTGTCAGTCAATAACGTACGTACTCTTTAATATATCATTTATAACTTTTTGTAGAACAAAAGAAAGTGATGGATGAAAAAGGAAACAAGGAGGGAAAATTAAGTTGGGTGGATGTTCAAAAGATGAAATACACATGGAGCGTGGCACAGGAGCTTATGAGGACGGTTTCACCTGCGTTTGGTAACCAACGTAGGGTTGTTAAAGATACCACTTTCAATGGCTTCCACATCCCCAAGGGATGGCAGGTAATATTTATTATATCTTTCTAGTGTCTTTTTTTTTCTTTTGTTAGTCTTGAACCTCTGGCCCAAAAGTTAATCAATTTAGAAGATTATGGATCAAATCATGTCATTTTTCTGAGTCCATACATGAACGTGGAACTTGGAAAGACGACTCTTGGGTTGAATCCAATGAGTCGAATTCCAGACGACTTTTGGGTTTCTAGAGGATGTAACATGACCCATGTTCCACAGGTGCTCTGGGTGACCACAACACACAAGGACAAGAACATCTTCAGGCATCCCGAAAAGTTCGATCCTTCCCGATTCACGGGTGGCTCCTCGGCCCCTCCCTTCTCCTACGTCCCCTTCGGGGGAGGTCTACACATCTGCCCCGGCTACGATTACGTTCGAATCCTATCGCTCGTCGTCGTACACCACCTCATACTCAACTACCGGTGGTCAGAGACAGTGGCCGACGAGCCGGTCACCCGCAATCCCTTCGCTTATCCGGCCATGGGACTCCCTATAAAGCTTTATAGAAGGATTGAATACTGAAACTGTAGTTGTATTAATCATTTCTATTATGTGTGTTGATAATGGTCTATAGGTATATGTGTTACAAGAAAATGTGGGTGGAGTATCTAGGACCTAAGTAATCTTTGTCATTGAATGTCTTCAATAAATTATAATTATTATGATTAATGGAGTGTTACTGGTCTATATAGGTATATGTGTGTGTTACAAGAAAATATGGGTGGAGTATGTAGGACCTAGTTAATATTTGTAAGAATGTCTTCGATAAAAAATTTATTATTTGATTAATTGTGAAGATGAGATTACCTTCAATCAAACTTTTGGTAAAATAAATGATTGTGATATTGGTTATGAAAATAGAGATGAAATAATGTACATGAGATGGGATCCAACCCTAACCAGATGCCATGAGCGTAAGTTAGCTCTCAATAAAAGACTAATATATTGTCATAAACATTACAATTCTCATGTGAGATTGATGGGATTTTGTGTTGATCGGGTTACATCTTACTTCTTAGCTTCTAAGAGTTAATATAACAAATTGTCCTTATTGAGCCATTGGACACTAGACAAAAACTTATTTCACTTGGTGTATATCATTTTTGTCATTTCAATGTGAGGTTAAAACGCTATGATTCTTAAAATCATGCGTTCTAAACTCAGCTTTTGAAAATCATTGTTTTGTTAGCTTTTTAGCTTCTAGATTTTTTAGTCTATAAATGTAAGATAGTGTTTGAAAAAATTAAACGCTAAACAATATGTTTGGATCTATGTTTGAGAATCTTTAACTTTTCAAATGCAGAATCTACTCAAACGCATATCCAAACAGGGTCTAAACCTCCGTTTGGTAATGCGGTTAGACAGGATTTTAAAGCAGAAAAACGCAAACGTGTTACCAAATGTTTTTCAAAAAACAGATTTAATTAAAAATTTATTTACAGTTTTTAGGCTGCGTTTGGATGTGAAGTTGAAACATTGATATTCTTATAATTTTATATTTCAAACTTAACTTTTGAAAAATGTTTTTTTTATTAGTTTTTCGATCAAAGATTTTTTAATCTAAAAAAATATTGATTTAAAAAATCAAATGTTAAAAATATGTTTGGGCGACGATCAGTGGTCGAGTATGATGCAGAATTTACGCGTTTATCGCGATTTGGAGCACATGTATTGCGGGATGAGGAGACTCGGACAAGGAGATTTGAGAGGGGACTTCGTCCTGATATCCGTATCACATTGACTGTATTGAAGTTTCCCACCTATGCCCTTGTATTAGAGCGAGCTTTGTTGCTGGAACAAAATCTGACGGAGATAGCGCGTGCCCATGCACCATTGAGTGGTGTTACTGCATCTGGAGTAGGTCATGTTGGAGTTGCATTTTAATCTACCCATAATATAAAAATATTACTTTACTTTTCTTTCTTTTTTTTAATGAAAACCGGTAGACATGTTACTTCTTATGATTAAAAAGGAGTTACATACAACAAAAACAAACAAAAAGGTCAATTAAAAAAACTTAATCGACCCCATCATCATCAACATTTACCATTTAAGCATGGAATCACCTCCACAATGTCACCAATAACTCTCCCCTTCCTATCCGGACCGACTCCACACCCACACATAAACATCCCCAAGCAGAGCTAAAAGCCTTTGCGGACTCCCAAATTCCCGTCGCTGAGACCAAGGAACCTTGAAATATAGCGTCGCTCCGTCCCAACCAAATCGCCCAGAGAGTTGCCGGGAAGAGGAGCTACAACACCTTGCTCCTATCACTTCGGTCACCCCTGCGAACCATCATGTGGCAACCCCTCCACATCTGCTCCAAAGACTGGAACCTTCATAACCAAACTTCTTGCACAACCAGGCACTCACATAAGAGGTGAAAAGAAGTCTCCTCAGGCGCACATTCTATCGAATCCAATGGCCTCCACCTAGCCCGATATGATCTCGTCTTCAGCCGTTCATGAGAAAGAAGCCATAGGAAGACCTTCACCTTCAGAGGAGCCCAAGATCCCCAAAAGTCACGCGCTTTCGTTGCCACACCTTCAGATTGAATGGTCTATCCCGCCACCACCAATCATAGGCAGCCTTGATCGAGAACCCCATTCCCGGATTAGGAACCCAGATTAGCGCATCTTCCACGGCTGAATTGGGGCGAAAATTGACAAGAACGGCGAAGAGTGTTAGGGTTTTTCGGATCTTGGGATACAATCAATCAAAGGAAAAAACAAACAAATCGAAATAAAAAACACAAAATTTACGTGGTTCGACAAAGCTTGTCTACGTCCACGGAGCACACCAGAGATCAATCCACTATTTCTGAGAAGTCAAATACACTGTAGATGAAAACCCTAGAACCTAATGAAAAATATGAGGTGCCCTTTTATATAAGCTCGACCCCCGTCCGCCCCTGCGTAACACCAACAATCATCTGCGCACATCATCAAGCTCCACAATATATAATAAAGAGTTGGACAAATTTTTTATTACTTTACTTTTTAAAAAGCATAGAAAGTCACTCAATTCCCAGTAACCTTTTTATGGGAAGCTTTCCAGACTCGTCTCTTTTTACACGTATAACCCTTTTACACTTACATTTAATCTCTCTCTCTCTGGCCGAGACATCGCCTCCCCTAAAATGGCTATCCACTCGTCCCCTTCATCTCCGTTCCAAGACCCACGCCGTCCTGGCCAGCGTCAACAAGGGCTCAGTCCGAGCTCTCTTCAGAGCAGAAGGAGATATTCAAGGTCGAAGACAAGGCCCAGGTACCCTCCCTCTCTCCCTCCCCATTTCGGGGGGGGGGGGGGGGGGGGGGGGGGGGGACCCCAGATTTTGATCCCGTCCTGTTTTTCGATTCTTTTCATTCATTCGTAGGGCTGTCTTTTGTTTGCTAAACACTTATCATGATCTGATTGTGGTAGAGTGATTTGAATTCCTTGGATCCTATTTGTGTTTGATGACACAGAATGAATGTTCAGTTGGGTTTGGAGAAACCTTAGGTTTTTTGGGTAAGGATAATTTAGTAATGACGCATTTTAGAGAACTATTTTACATGACAAATTTTCAAAGACTAATGTGTTTGATTTTCATTTTTTCCGGAAAGCTTGGGTTTGGATAATAGATTGTCAAAACCAGCTTTAGGTAAATCATCAATTAATTGGTCTTTGAATGATTTAATCAGGATTTCTATATTTTGTTAGTGTGATGACCTTCAAATCTTCCCTCACTTTCAATCAAGCCATACAAACAAGTTACTTTTTTTATTATATTTAGGACATGCCATGACATGGATGACTCTGTTTTTTTTTTTTTTTTCTTAATTCATCAACTGCTCCAATGTGTTGATGAGGGTCATCCACCCCCACCCCCCTTATTTTTTTCCTTTGTTTTTTTCTCATTTTCATCATCTCCCTGTACCCAATTTCAGGCATCATCTGTTTCTTAAAATAAATATGTCTACATTCAACTCAAAAAAAAAAAATGTTTGAAGGCAAGCCAAATTGACCAAACAACAAAATGTGAATCACATACAAAACATAATGGAAAGCTGGAAGGCCAAAGCAACAATTCTAGACTTACAAACTCTTAATGACCTAATTTCCTGGGATGGAGCTTTATAGGGAGGCCCATGGCCGGATAAGGCAGAGGGTCCCTTGTTATGGGCTCGTCGGGGACCATCTCTGACCACTGGTAGTTGACAATCAGGTGATGGACGATGAGCAACACCTCGACGCGGGCAAACTCGTTTCCGGGGCAGCCGTCGCAGAAGCCAACCAGAACACCTGCGACTACTGCTGTTAGAGGCGTAGTCACAAAATTCTTGTATGGTAAATATTCATTGAGATTTCATTCGGTATAGTAAGCATATATTTTTTTAACAAGACAAGAAAGGTACAATATGAGTATGAAAAATACGTGCAGAACAACAATGATGAGTGTATAGGGGACATGTAAAGGCAATAATTAAATTTTAAATTATGAAAACAAATTGGTATTCCATCCAAACTAGAATAATCTTGAATTTATTAAACATGCAGTTCGACAAACAAAATAGATATATATGTAATCGGAGAACTTTGCAAACATTTGCAAACATTCAGGAAAAGTTTGGAGAATTTTGTGACCAAGGTGGAAAGGGTTTACAAATCCTAAGGTTAAAATCAATCTTAGTTTATATTAATCTTTTCTACTATCATAGAAATGCATTATAAATAGATAGTCATTACATGTATTTTTCTCAATAACATAATGTAATGGTGACAAAAAAAAAAATTAGTGCTGTGAACATGATTTGTGGACATGGTTTGTATCTGGTAATAGTAGTATTACCTGCCATCCTTTAGGGATGTCAGAGCCACCAAAAGAATTATCTTTGACAACCTTTTTGAAGTTTCCAAACACTGGAGGTATCTGCCTCATTAATTCTTGAGCAATTCTCCATGTATACTTCATCTTCTGCAGGTCATTCCATGTGAGCTTCTCATCATCCCCTCCTTCCCTCTCCTTCAATATTGCTAGTTGTTCTACAAATCTCAAACACCCAGTCAAGATCCTGTAGGGACAATGCCTGGTGCATATTTTATTTGAAAAAAGACATGATGTGATGATGGTCGTGATAAATCAAATGAACAACTTCAAACAAATGTATCCATCTTTATATGACATTAATGAAAGATCTATAACTAGTTTGATGACTCAAGCTTATGTTTACCAGTATAAAAAAAAATTATAACCCTTCTAAAAGTGAAAGCATGACATGTTTGATCCAGAATTAATTAGATCACCAAATTGATCAAATTTTGAGTTATTCTATCAGGACTCAAGTTAACATTAATTCATCATTTGATGGAAAAACAATGAGATTCTATTAGTTCAAATAAGTTATTATTCATTAAACTTATTCTTGATCGCCTAACCTTCAATTACGCCATTTCGAACATCTTCATTCCTTGCGATGAGCCTTATTAAGAGGGTCAAGAGGATAGCGGTCGTGTCATGGCTGCCGATCACTAGGGTGATGAGGTTGTCGATTAGTACATCCTTGTCGATCTCTCCCCCCCATCTCCATCTCTCAAATTAGCGAACGATGAGACAACGTCGCCTTTTGAGCTACCCTTATCTTCTAGTAGCTCATTCTTCCTCTCCCTAATTAGATCAGAGAAACATTTACAGATCCTTTCACGGGCTCTAATAGCTCGGCAAAAAGGAAGAGACCACAATCCTTAGAGAGCTGCAGTGAAATCCTCAAACAACAGGTCTTGTTCTCTTCCAGGAGGGATTGCAAACAACAAGGCACATGTCACCTTGAATGTTAGCCTCTTCATTAGCATGACTGCTTTCACTGATTCCTTCCCATCAAACTCCTATAGCACACAAATGAGGAAATTAAATTAAGCAACAAAAAGGAGATGATGCTATGAAGGTTTCAAATGACTTATGCATCATCTTAGGATTCAATCTTAACACTTTGTAGAACGATGACATAAAAAATGAACAAAGCAAACCATGATATGTCCGCTAAAGAAAAAGATGAATCAAATCAATATTTATAAGAAGCATTTGGCGTATAAGATCTCTCAATCTCTCTCCTGACCAACTCTCCTTTCTCGATCTCGAAACAACCTTGTCTTTTAAAAAAATTAACTAGACACTCTTCTACTGAAATACTAGACATTTTGTGACGCATTTATTAGTAAAATTGTGTATATAATTACAATGAAAATTTATTTGCTTTAGAAAAGAGCAAATCAAGAGATTGTACCAATGATATTTGTTGTTTCACGATTGAATCCATCGATCGAACATACTTCTGGAGGGTCTCTGATTGAAGAAAACTTGACATGGCGCCCCTCATCAACCTATGCAGGCCCCCGTTGAGCTCGAAAGTGTTGTGCTTCCCCATGATAGACACGACTGGGGTCGGTTGGTTGCTCGAGATGGCTCTATCATTGGCGTGAAACACGAAGCGGTTCCCAGCCGCGCCAATTAGAAACGCAGTTGGGTAGCCTAGGAGGGAGGTTTTGAAGACCGGGCCATGCTTGGCAACCCTTTCATATATCCATTCTTGAGCTTTGTCCAGCTTATGAGCCCTCAAAAAGCCGATCGTCTCTCCAATAAGAGGTAACCCTAATGATCCCGGAGGGAGTACCTTGTGTTGAGAATGTGAGTCTTTGAATTTTACATACCTGGCTAGAAGGGCTGCTATGGCTACTAGTATGACTGCAAGAGATACTGGTTGAATGAACATAGTTGATGAAGCAACAATGAAAAGGCTTTAAGTCCAATGTTTTTGTAGTATGAACTACTACTTATTAGTTAAGCTTGTTTATATAGATCATGGAACTTTGGAAACATCTATATATATTTTTGTTACCAATCACGTTTTCCTTGATCTTATATATATGGCATGATATAAAACATCTTTATAGTCATGGGCGGAGCCATATAGGGGTGAGTGGAGGCAGCCCCCACTCACTTTAAATTCATATATGGTTTAATTAATGTTAGGTGGTGGTTAATTGGTTGGACAATGACTTTCTTTAATTCAATTGACTGCCCCACTCATTTTTTTATTAATGTATGATTTAATTAATGATGAATAGTTAATTGGTTGAGATAATGACTTTTTTTAATTCAATTTACACACCTACAACATGTATACATGTATATGTGAAATAATTTTCAGTACATATTGTTTTTCATTTGACATTATAAATAATTTTTTACACATTGTCGCATAGGCATCCGTTAAACTTCAATGAGATAGTGATTTGGAAAAGAAAAATAAAATGATAATTAATGTGTATTTTATTTTTGCTTTTTTCATAATTTAGAAGTGTGGAGGTAAAATCTGCACTATGACATGTGTCGTATAAAGGTGATATGTGGGTCCACCTGGCGAAAGGCCCATCAGGCTCCGATCCACGAAACGCGACGTCATCTCTAGTGCTGACACGACTAGACTTAAGGATCTAGTCGGGCAGTCATGTCTCTAGAAGAAGTGACACCTCGAGAGATCTAAGGCACGACCAGACGACAGGTCTGGTCGGGTGATCTTATCACTCAGGTGCAAGTAATCTAAAGTACGACCAGACGACAGGTTTGGTCGGTCGACCTTATTACTCAGATACGAGTGATCTAAGGCACGTCCAGACGACAGAGTCTGGTCGGACGACCTTATCACTCAGGTGCGAGTAATCTAATGGCACGACTAGATGACAGGTCTGGTCGGTTGACCTTATTACTCAGATACGAGTAGTCTAAGGCACGCCCAGACATTAGGTCTGGTCGGTCGACCTTACTCCTCGAGTAAAGCACCAGAAATGTAACACGCGAACAAACATGGAAACGGTTAGAAGACCATCTAACGTCTTTAACCGCCATGTTGGTATTAATGCCCATTATCATCATAACGTGGATAATTAAAGACGACGTGGAGATTAAATGCAGGGAAATTTTTCCCTAAGAAATAGCCCACTATCTATTAATGACAAAATGGTTACAAAGTAACCAACTGAACTACGTGAGACTTGATCTCCCAGCGGGTACGTAAGCAGCCTATAAAAGAGGTCGCGCAACAGCACTCTTAAGCATGAGATTCGAGATTCCTAACTCAGGGCAATCCAGTCACGGTGACAACTTAGTTATTTGTGATAGCCAGGCAGAGTCTCTCCCTTCCCACTAACAAATCCCATTTCCATATAATCATTCCACTAAAAATCCATTATCCAAATCCTTTTTGAAGTTTTTAATCCCATAAATCACAAATTTAACTGTGAGGGGAAAATATCCTCCTCAAGAAGGGTGCTCAATCATTTGTTTAATTTGATAATTACTATTTTAATAAAAAAATATTTTTATTATTTATTTAATTTATACATATAATGCTAGTTTGGTAAGGGGATAAATTTTGACAACAAACTATTTTATTTAGGGGATAAAAAGTCTATCAATTATGTCATTTTTCACAATATTAAAATTAGGATTAAAAAGATTTATTAAAAAGATATTAATTTTCACATCTATAACGTTTAGATGGAACAAATATCTTTATTTTTATTTTAAAATTGGATAATTATTATCATTTTATCCTGATTTTTTTTAATAGCAAGCATGATAAAATTGTCTAACCATTTATTCCCTCACTTAGCCCCTTATCTTACAAGTTTTTCCTTTACCAAACACAAACCATCCTATAGAATTTCATGAATTTCTCATTTAAATTAGTTTTCATCCTAATTGGTTTAAATGTTAATTATACTGACTTCAAATTTATCCTATGTAATAACAATATTTGATTTTAGATTATGTTTCTCGCTCACCCCCCCCCCCCCCCCTCTTTCCCTGTCTAGCTCCCTCTTTCTATATATAGTAAACAAGGAAAAAAATTCACTCTCTTTCTCATCTATTATGTAGAATACAAAATTAATATTATCATGCTTATAGATTATTATTTTAATACTTGTGAAAGGTGTAATTAACTATTTATATTGTTTACTTATTTGTTTGCCCATTGTAATATTAGTTTTGATCATCTTTTGTGTTTAATTATAATTATAAAAATTAATCTTAATTATGATAAAGTGGAAACTGATTGTCAATTAAGAAAAAATAAAAAGTTGTAGTCAAATATCGTCCCTACTTATGTAAATTTCTGACTCCGCTACTGTTTATAGTAGAAGATATCTTGTGAGAGAGAACGGAAGTGAGCCTCATTGCTAATATGGCAGTTACCCAAATAGTTAGGACATAAGGAATGGATAGAATCATGAATTGAACAAAACAAAATTGCTCTAGATGCTACAAGGAAAAAACAAACACTAAAGAATACAATCTCATGAAGAGGATTGAGGGATCTACAAGAAAGGGGAATCTAGGGTGTTTACACCGAAATGGGTTTTTAGTCCCATTTTTAGCTTTGTCCACTTATTTGAGTAAATGTGTATTTTTATAGGAGTTTTCATTACCGTATAGCTTCCATATAATGTATATGATCTGTTTGTGCATGATGGAAAGTGAAAGAAAGTGAGATAAAGTAAAAATTTTTCTTTTGATCACTTAAAAAGCTAACATTTGTGCCAAACAAGAAAAAAAAAATTTCCATCACTTTCCCTTTTCTATTTTTTCTTATTAGAAAAGGTGGGAAAAACTTTTCATTTCCCTATAGATGAGAAATTAAGAGAAAGTGATGGAAAATTTTTTCACCACATGCACCAACACCTTGAAAGTTGGTCAAAGAGAAAAAATTTTACTTTCCACCACTTTCCCTTTGACTCAAATTCATTTACTTTCTTTCATTTTCCCTTCAACTTTGTGCACAAACACACCCTAAAAATAAGTCATTTATACAATCATTTATGTTCTTACGAAAAACAAAAATGTTATTTAAGTTATTTAAGTCTTTTAAAAATCATTCACATATATATTTGTTTAAGTATAAAAAACAAAAATATCAAACAAAGTTTTATTTGGACCAAATAAACAGTAAACATTTCATATAGACAAAAAATATTATTTTCTTTTCTAAACAAATGGAGTCTCATGTCGAAAGTATATGGAATGTTTCTTGATACTCCACTTGTATATATGGAATGTTTAATGTTTATTTCATTTATATGACTGTTATTTTTTTATTTTTACACCTTGTATTTAAATGACAAAATAGGTGAATAATTTTCAGAATAACTTAAATGACTTAAACAAAAAAAATTTGTTTTTTATAAGGACTTAAATGACTGTATAAGTAATTTATTTTTAGAAGATAGGTGATACTTTAAAGGGATTGACACGTCCCTGTCAACACTTACTCAGACAGATCAACGGACCTATGCCGTCCCTATGAAAGATTTTGACTAAGGCTCCGTTTGGAAACATAGATTGAAAAGTAGATTTTAAAATAAAGCTGATTTTTAAGATGATTTTAGACCTTTAACTTTTTTGGGATGCTTTTTTTTAATTCAGTAATCAATATTTGAAAGGAGTTTAATATTTGGTAGAAAAAGTTGCATTTCAATTCAAAAAATCGATTCCGACAAAAAAGCGTTCTTTTTTAGATTTTAAAAACACGGATTTCGAGAGAGAAATTAAAAGGAATCCAGCTTTTGATTCCGCCGGAATCCGACCCGTTTGGTAGCGCGTTTGAGGATTTTCAGCTTTTCAAAAAACAGAATCCGCCCAAACGCGTTACCAAACGGAGCCTAAGTCTATGTCGACACTTGTTTAGACAGTTCGACGGACCTCTGTCGTCCCAGTAAAGAATATTTCAACTGGACGCTGTCAAATTGGATAATGAAAAAGGGAGACAAAAAAATAAATAAATAATGGTATTTTTATAATTTTGGATAGTGGAAAAGATTAAGTTGGTTAGTGGGAATAGCTTTACCATTATGATTTGTGCTTGTTGTAAACCAAATGTTTTTTTAATTACTTTATAGGCCCTCATTCTTGTGATATGGGAACCTCTCCACCAAAAGCATTGCTCTAATCAGCCATTGTCAAAATCGTAATCATTCAATGTTAAACAAATTGCAATGTTATTATATATTATGTTTAGTCAAAATCAAAACTCTTGCGATTGTTGTGAACGTAATGAAATCTTTTATGCAGGTTAATGAAGTGTCATGTAAATGATATAAAATTATATAAAGTGAGATACACGGAGATATATTGTTTTCATGTAAATTTTAATTAAAAAAATTTCATTATAGTTTTTTTTTTTTTTGCATCTTGCGTCACGCTTGATCATAACCCACATAGGAATCTTCAATTCACATATAGGATCCAAACTCATTTTGAACAATATAAAATCATTACCCAATACCTCAAATAATGATCATATTTATTTACAACAATGTGCTAGGAGAGGTGCATGGTACTAGACATGATCCTTATCCTTTGATATAACATTGATGTAACCTATTTTTCATGAAGCAAATAGGCCATATATTAGGTTAAACTAATGAAAACAATTGCAACTTATTTCTTATTAATGTGTTCCCTAGGCCCAAAAAAAATGGAACACTAATCATATATATGTTCCATCAACATATCAAACCAAGTAAAAGAAGACCAATGAATCAATGTAAACCATCCGGTTCACCCTCCCCTGGACCCAGGTTCAAAATGGGTAGCCATGGCTGTGCTCGCGACGAAGGATGTTGGGCTGGTGGTGCCGCCATAGTGGGCCCGGACCGGCGTGACCGGGCTTCGAGACCTTGAGACCACCCCGCTTGGGCCGTAGGCCTCGGACTGGCCATACCGCCTCTCTCCGGTCCTCCGCGGGCCCTTCTCAGCCCACATAAGCTCTTGTTGCTTCACCATGCTTGAGTATCTGCTGCAATAGCAACCAACCTTCCCTGCCTTTTGTATGTACCTAGGTTCACAGTGGTCATTAACAAAAAATTATGAATTAAAACCATTGTAGATGAAAGATGAAATGTCACAACACACAAATCCATATTCATTGTTAAACTTTTTTTTTTTTTTTGAAAAAAAAAATTAACATTCATGAAATAGTTCAATAGAAATTTTCTTGAAAATTGTGACTACTGTATTTTTTTCTCAATTGATTCAGTTACATTTGAAAATGATCAAAGCAGTATAATTTTATTGAATTAAATAAATTTATGAAAATTCACAGTCGCTATGAAAGATCTACCAAATAATTCAAATGACTTTATTTTTAACTCAAATTTAGAATCCGACACCAAACCATTAGTTTTTATTATTCCTATTGATAATAGAAGATTTAACTAAATAATATAATATACAAAAAATATGAAAAAAACACTTATTCATAATAATAAAAAAAGAATCTAAATTTTATAAAATCAGTTCCAATTATTATTAAGGAATTAAGTTTGATTGGATTTTTTTTTTTTAGACTGGATCATCAAATTCAAATTTGATGTATACACCTTTGGCTGAATCTTCTTCCCAAGCACTCAATACACTTCCTCCCCTCAGTCATTTCTCCCATGCCTGCACTCACACACTTCCTGCAATAGATCCTTCCACATACCTGTGCAATATTTTCTGTATCGTCATTAAGATTGAAAAATAATAATAAAGAAAAGGTTGGGATTTTAATATATATATCAAAAGTGGAAACATCTATTGGCATTAATTAACTTAGATGTCTAGCAAGATTACAACATCAAAAGAAAATTCATATTTGTTTGGAGTAAAAAGAACATGAGAAATGGAATTTAGATTGATATTAAGGAATTAATATATTTTGTTAGTTTTTTTGGTGGGCTAATGAGTCATTGTGATTTTGATTTGATTTGAGCCTTGAGTGCTTAAATGACTTGATCTTTTAATTAGGGAAATTTAATAACATGTCCTTCAAGAGACCATCGAACATAAAAATATCATGGAATAATACTTAAAATTCAACTATCTCTTAGTAGAGTGGTAAAAAAAATTCATTTTCACTGAGGTCTCATGCGTGGTCTAATTTAGTCACTATTAACTTACAAGGCAAAAAGAACTTGTAATGTAAATAATCGAGTATAAAGAATATGAATTGATTATATGTATATAATATAAAGGCATTGAGAACTTACGAGACATCGATTCCTAAAAAAATAGATGTAAACGCTACACAACGTGCAAATATTCGAGTGAGGGATCCCTGGTCGCCTTCTTTTCTCTTCATAAGGAGCCCTCGAAGCCATGCTCATGCCACTAACATCATCGTAGGCGAAACTGTTCTCAATGGAACTCCTAATTCCTCTGTTTCTTTTAGGAGTACTTGAACTGTCTCGGTGGTTACCTCCATGTTCATTGTTGGTCGCTCGCAGTCCCCTAGCAAAATCGATGCTAGGAGATTTTCGTATAGCCAACCCTTCCTTCATCTCGATGCACATATTCTCTTGAATTGTTTCGATCTTTTTCCTCTCAGCCACACAATTCTGTTGTACACTAGGGAGATCACTGAAGGTCAAATTCACTGACTCATCAGGGACCCCTAGATACATATCCTCGAGCTCTTGTCGTGCCTTTGCGAGAGTCGACTTGTCTCCCATGTCTGAGATGGAGAATGGGAATGAATCTAGCAGGAGGAGGAGGAGGGAAGTGCTTAGAATTGTTTGCTCTTGAAGAGGAAGAGATCAAGAACCAAATGAGAGAAATATTGATAATGATGTATTTAAAAAAACAGCCAAGGCCGGTTGTGAAGGCTATTTTGTAACTGATGAAGGGGACAAATGGGATGGTTACAGAGGTTGTTTGATGTGAATTTGCTCATCAAAGTTTGTCATATTTGTCGGGGTTCCTTGGGTGGACCACCATTTTTTTTAATCACAAATTCTCACTGGTTCTGTGCCTTGTTTAATACCTTAATAATTTGGTTTTTATGGAATTTCACAAACCAGTTAAATATCATGAGACTAATCTATCATGTATATAATTTGATGCCGGCAATGAATAGGAGTATAGGACATATCAATGGCCGGACATGAATTTTATTAATTTCATCAATATATATAATTTGCACTCATTATGATTCCAAAACATTTATTCCATAGTAGTATATAATGTTCTTGGCCCAAGCACCTATATAATTCATGTTTATAAATGCATATACTTTGTTACATGAAATATATATTTTTAATAAAAATCTAAATATGTGGATTGTTCCTAACATTAACCAATTGTAAAATCTTAATCTGGTTGTTGTCTGAGGCCAACAAAATATCAATTAAGTAATTGAATCATTTATATGTAAGTGATTAGGTGAGGCTATGCAGCAGGTGTGAACCGCGTATATACATCTCTTATCGAGGTATATGCTTCGATAAATAAAGCATATCAGCTTATTGAAGCATATACTTCATTGAAGCTTATCGAGATTTTTTTTTTTTTTTTTGCTTGGTAAACTTGGGAGTCGAACTCCCGACCTCCCCTTAGAGGAGGGTGTGTCTCGACCACCCCGGTAAATGGGTTTTTCACTATATACTTCTTTATTGACGCATATACCTCGATAAAGATGTATATACGTAATTCACATCTACTGCATGACCTCACCTAATCATATCTCATCATTTATATATCTCATGTGAAACGGTTGAATATAGTGACATGTTATGCGTTTACTTGTCCTTTATTATGAAGTAGATAGGGTTAGGAAATTATCATAAGAATCATGCATCAAAGAAAACCTCCATATATAATGTGACAAGGAAAAACAAGTATAAAGTAAACAAAGCAGTCTACATTATTATCATCTCAATATTATCATCCAAGCAAAACAAACAAAATCGTTGGAAGTATATGTTTTGGTTTTCAAATTAAAGTCATTGTTTTCATTCTTCATCTTGATTTTGCGTTACGAAATCTTGGTCAAAATATTTATTGAGCAAATTATAAGAACTTTATAGGGTGTTGTTACACCAGGCTAACTTTGAAGACTGTACATCCCCAACATAATACATGGAAATCAGTTATGTCAATATATATTCTCTTACAAACAAAAAAAAAGTAAGCACACGTGCATTCAATTGATATAAGCATGCATTTCAATTTTTATAAAAAAAAATTGTAATTCATTAATCAAATATGAAAAAAAAAGTACGGTGTATAACAATTTTCCCACTTTATATCATAAGAAATTATGCGTAACTCAAAGCATTAATGTTGTGAGTATTTATTCTCTGCAGTTTCAACTTCTGTTTCACTACATTCACAAGTTACATCTGTTTCAATGGTTTAATTAAACAAATCTTTCAGAATGGTCTGAAGTCTATCACGACCCAGATAACAAGGTAAGGTAAAAGAGAGAGTGGGCTTATATAAAGCCCGTCATATCTCTCTCTCCCTTATGGAATGGACGGTTCAACCGTTGGCCTCAGATGGTCCTTGGTTCCCAGCCCATTCAACTTAGAGGGTATTTCCGTCATTTCGATGTCTTCGTCGTTTTTATTCCCTTATTGCGGCCGATTCTTGTTTCGATTCAGATCCGAGGGTGACCGAAAAAAATTAGGGTTTTCTCGAGTTTCTGAGGAAGCAATGGCGGCAGTGAGCGGATCAGGGCTTTTCAGGTTCCTGCGGCCGGGGCTTCGCCCGCAGGCGTCGGACATCACCGCCGCCGCTGGGTGGGGCGTCGCCGCCACTGCCGGCGCTATCTGGCTCATCCAGGTCCCCTTTCTCTGTCTTTCTGTGATCCAATCCCTTGGTGAATCGCAAAACTTATGCTTTGTTGGATTTGGATTATCTGTTCTGTCGAATGCTTTAATTAGGGTGGATTTGGGTTCCTTCGTTAATCAGGAACACATGGGTTCATGGAATTGTTATCATGATTTTTTTTGTAT
The DNA here is from genome assembly GCA_030737845.1 of Acorus calamus. Lineage (NCBI taxonomy): Eukaryota > Viridiplantae > Streptophyta > Magnoliopsida > Acorales > Acoraceae > Acorus > Acorus calamus. The sequence continues at coordinate 975,644 of CM060877.1, read as the reverse complement.
TATATTGACCGTTATTAGAAGGAACCGATCAGATGATTGTGAAATGATTCATATTAGATGATGTTGAAGTCAATTTGAAGATTCATTCATGAAATTTGATGATCATTGTTTTCGGAATGTTCCGCAATTTGGTCTCAAAAATCCATTTCATTGGATCTAATAATTGTTAGTGTATCATCCATATTGGTGTCTGTGTTAGAAAGGTTTATGTTGGGTGGTTGGCATAGGACACTAGATTTTGAAAAGGGTTATGAACTACAAACAAAATCATGTGATGATGGAATGAAAGGCAACAGATTTTTGTGGGTTGTGGACTTTTAACTTTTAGACGAATTGGATATGCTAAACCATTATAGTAACTATTGGGATCTTTCATTAGATAAGAACTTTAGAGTTTATAAGTTGTTCTGGTATATACTACATTAATACACCTGAATACTTTTGTAATTTTCACCAACGCCTCTAATACAAATGAAGGAACAAAAAAACTAGACTAGGTAATCTAGGATCGTCTCTAAAAACCAGACTTGCGAAGAATCTTTTAGATGAGACTTGAGAGCTCTCAGCTGGTAACATAAAAGGATCTCCTCCAGCCTCTTTGTTTTTATGGTCATTTGGGGGGATTTATTGCTTACTTTGTAGTTTAAGGTCTCCATTGAAAGGGATATTATGTTAAATGACAAAATTATATGTTAATTGGATTTTTTCCTTTTTTGTGTTTAAGTTTACATTGGCAGATCGATTAGGTCATTTTTGGTATACTAATGGACTAAAGTTTACAAAAAAATTTGTTTCTAGGGAATGACGTATTGCTGTATTTATATGGTGAATGTGGCATAACCTAGGAAATATGGGTAGCCAATGTAGTTGAAATGACATATTAGTTTGTGTATCAGAGTGCCCTGTCCGCATATGTGGTTTGTTTGATGGCAAAAAGTTTGTTCATCGTGTGATTTTTTTTTTGGGAAATTTAGGAAATAGGCTATAAATCATTTTGGACTTCAACCACATGCCCATAACTAATAAAAAAATGTTGTGTGTGATATAACATGTAATGGGTAAACTTAAAACATGCCAAGTTTTGTAATCTTTGAACACTTGGAGAAGAGTGTAGCTATGATCTCATTGTTTTTAATGAGTTAGATTGGACTTTTGAATGGATTAACGGATTGGATCTAGATAATTTGGCATATGGAAAAGGAGATGATCTCACATGGGATGATTTGGCTGTAGTACTAGACGCATCTGACTCAAGGGCTCAACCGTTTAAGAAGAAATGTTTAATCGAATAAAAATAGTGGAAGAGATTTTGGATCTTCGGGTCCATAGAGATGTTCGTGGTAAAGGAGTTATTGGTGAAATGAAATTGAAAATGATATTAGAGATGAGATACAGGAAGATGAAGAAATAGAATGGGTAAGCGGTGAGGAGCATAGAGTTGTTTGTGATCGTGATATTGACGGCCATGAGGACACGATCAAACAGAATTCTAGACTGAGATAGTTATTCGAAAATTGTTGTTTTTTGGGGGGGTTGTTAACATGATTGTTGCTTTCATTGTTTTTTTTATTTTTTGTATTGTAGTTTTGTTGGTTGGTGGTTTTCTTAGTTATTGCAATGATTTATTTCTTCTTTTATTTTCAATTGAGTGTTATTTGCTTTTTATAATTATTTGCATTGATTGGGGTTGACTTCTATTAATTTTAAACTTGTGTTTATTTTATAAAACATGTATTCCTGTAAAAAGAAAAATAAAGATGAATAATTAGACAATTAACATTAATATAACTACATTTATAAATTCAAGTGTAATTAAGCATCACCTAGTCGTGCCTTGGCAGTTGGCCACTGCCTAGGCTCGCCTAGTGTCCTAGACAACTATTTTGTCATTAAGAGAGTAGAGAAATAGAGTGAACTATTGCTTCTCAATATCCTTCACCCTGGGATGAGTGCCAATTGGCATTATCTCAGTTGTTGATGTGCTTAAGAGAAGTGTATAAATAGAGCAGACCTCTCATTTGACTAGAGAAGGTAAGTGTTGATGATTTTCTTAAGTTTCTTAGAAGTGCTTCATTTGAGTTTGATGGAACTCGATTGAGATCTAGGCTAGCTTAAGTAGTCAAGTTAAGGCTTGGTTTTTATCAAATATGGTTCAAGCTCAACTCGATTCTTATCAAGCCAAACACAAGAAGTCTAGTACTCGGCTTGGCAAGACTCAGTTCCACCTTTGCATGTGGGCATATGTGATGGCACGTGTAGCCACTAATAAATAACATAAACTTTTGTGAGTGTTTCCATCGGTAAATAAGAGTGATCAATCATTTGATTATTTCCTTTTACCATTCCTTCACGCCTGCATTCAATTCTTTAAGAAATATCTTTTCTGTAAGAGCACTAAATGTTCTCTATGATCTAATTGTTGCAGCCATTTGATTGGATAAAGAAGCAGCTTTTTGAGAAACCAGAAGCAGAAGCATGAATTTTGTTTTGTGTCTAAGGGGAGCTGATGAAATCGTGCCTTTCTGTTCCCCGTAATTTGTAATTTTTCCTGAATAATGTACTATGATTTTGTTGTTCTTTAGAAAAGAAACAAGCAATCAAGTCTTGCTCAGCTTGGGTTGTTTTCCTTGCAGGCTCTTTTAATGAGAAGATTTGTTTTGCATTTGTGTTTTCTTTGCTTTTACCTCTTTTGTTTCTATATGTCACCTGGATCAATTAATGCCATGCAGTTCTTGGTTACTTCTATAATGGTTCAATTGAAACTTGGGTAAATCTACTTCAATGTAAAGGAAAATGTAAGGCACAGTCCTACAGTCACTTTTGTTCCCCCCCCCCCCCCCCCCAAACATTTTTTCTTATCTAATAAATAATATATAAAAAGTGAAATATATATTCAAATGAATTGAATTGAATTATTATTTGTAATTTTATAATATAGTATAATTAGGTTTGGGGGTAGTGAGGATGTAACGGGTAGAAATAATTGAGTGTATGGGCATCCATTGTTTAAGTTATCTCCAACTTTTACTTAAACATTACCCAAATTTGAATGTGCGTTTGGTTGTGTGACTGCACAGTGTTTGTGATTGCATGAAGATGCGTTTGCAATCGTGCAACTAAATAGTTTTACTGTAGTAGCTTCTGCACGCAGATTTAAGGTAAATAGTGTTAAAATTTTGAGATTTCAAAAAGTTGAGAAAGTGAGCTTCCTGCATAATCAGTTTTAAAACCCAGATTCTTGCAGAATCAATTTTGCAATCGCGCAATCAAACTCATTAAAATTTGAGTAAAAGCTTGATTTGATATGACGTGTCTCCAATCATCACTTTGTATTTTAATCAAATCTTTTAAAAATTTCACATCTTCTTCTAATTATTTTCTATAAACATTTTCAAAGTCATTTCTCCAAAACATTTTTACTATTAAATTTTTCTTTCCATCAAGATATTTAAAATAAAAAAATGATTATCATCTAATTTTTTAAAAAAAAAGATAAAAATAATTTTTTTTATTAGAGTGAAAATAAGAAGTTAAAAAAACAAAGACGAAAACTTAAGAAAGAAGACCATTTTTTTTTAAGAGATGGTGAAAATTTTGAGTGATGGGATATCTAATATAATTTAATCAAAGGTGGATAAATGTCACATTTGGAAGAAAATGTGGAGATAAATGGAAAAAAATATTAAAAATTTGGGTAAAGATTTAAGTCTCCCTTGATTTGGATAAATATTTGAGTAAAAGTTTGATTTCGTATGGGTACGGATAAATGGTTGGAAAAATTTTTTGGTGACTTTTACTCAAATTTTAATTTAAGTAAAGATTTTGGTATAGGATTGGAGATGCTCTTACCCCCCCCCCCCCCCTTTGGGTAACGGGTTAAGTGAGAAAGGGTAGTATAAGGGTGGTATAAAAATGAATAGAGAAAATGAATGTTTGTTTTCAGAGTATAATTTGGTATTACTAAGCCAGTTTAAACGAGTATAAGAGAGTATAACAATTTTAAGTAACCCTAGGATAAGTTATACTCAATTTATCTATTCTAATGGCTCACATGTCAAATCAATTTTTTACACTTTAAATCATATCTATCAATACCTCTTATATATCAAAGGGCACACATGTCAAATCAACTTTTTTACACTTTATTTATATTTTATTCTTTATCAATCAAACAACTCAACCTTTATTCGTACGTTTTCCAATGAAAAAAAAAAAACACAACCAAACAAAAAATCTCTTATACCTGTAGAATTTTTATATATGCTGACATAGTAATCTATCCAGAATAACTCAATTCCAAAAGTGAATAATATTCCTTGATAAAATTAAAGAATGTATTTCATTGAATTGTATGGCATCAAGTACCAAAAAAAAAAAAATTATATAAAATATTTGGGTTTCAATAGTGGACCATGTTTCCATGCGGACTCTACGTTGGGTTGTCTGGTGCAGCCCCATATGCGACTCTTATTATTTTTCTTTGTTAAAAAAATATATATATATTGTTATAAATATTAAAGTTATGTATTTAAAAAAATTAGCATATTTTTTCTATTTGAAAAAATAAAAAAATATAAATTTTTATATATTGCGCTAGTGATATATATACAGCATTATTACAGTATATCTAATAGAGGAGTTTATAGGGAAGCCGATCGCTTTTCTGCTGCAGATAAAGCTATAAAATGGACCAACTGTGGCACATGAAACTGGGTTTCAGGCCCATAAATATCAATCACTGATTAAGGCCCAGCCCATCCGAACATTAAGATACCTTATCTACACATATTTCAACTAATATATATTTAAGGCATCTGATTCATTATTTATAACACTTAATGAATCCTATCAACCAATGATAAACAGGGACCCAGTAACCTTAACTGCTAAGTTTTGGAGACAAATCTCCAATCCAGGCCGTTCAATCCATAGGCCCTACCAATTCAGTACTTCCCAACCGTCCAATAATCTTTGCCTCCATAAATTATACCGAACTTCCCAAAAGGATCTTAACAGTCTGATTTTTTAGGATGAACGGTTCCGATTCTACAGAACTCTAGATCGAACGGTCCAGATTCACTTTAAATATCGAAACCATTGAAAAAGCCATTATTGGAAAATAAAAAATCAGGAATTCTCAGGAGCAGCTAAGAACAAAGGTCTCTTTTTGACACGTCTTTCACGTTTTGTAGTCCCCTTGATAGATATATAGGTTTTGATTATCGAGTTTCTGAAGGAAAGATAGGATTTTTCGATCTGGGTCTCTTTCGATTCCGGTTTTCTGATCTGGGTCTCCTTCAAATCGCACGAAAATCAGTTCTTCGCGTCGAATCATTGGATTTTAGCATCTGGGTTAGCATCCCCAATTGAAAAGATCGATCTTTTCGGTCTAGTTTTCGCGTGATTCGTGATTTGATCGCTTTCGGGGCAGCCATGAAGGAAAAATTAGGGTTTGCGGTTTGGGTTTTGTTCCTTTGGGGGTCCTGTTTGGGGAAGTTCGTGGTGGAGAAGAACAGCTTGAAAGTGACCTCCCCTGATTCGTTGAAGGGCGTGTACGAGTCCGCGATCGGGAACTTCGGCGTTCCGCAGTACGGCGGGACGATGGTCGGCGTCGTGGTGTATCCGAAGGCGAATGTGAAGGGCTGCAAGGAATTCGGTGATTTCGGTGTCTCTTTCAAGTCCAAGCCTGGTGGACTCCCCACCTTCCTTCTTGTTGATCGAGGAGGTATATATGTTTACGCCACTCGATCGCTGATTAGTGTTGTTTGGTTTCGATTGTTTTATGCTTCTCTTACTGAATTGCATTGAGTTGTAGGTTTATCTAATGATATCAGACGTTATTATGGTTATATTGGATTGAGGAAAGTGAAATTGATGATCCACATGGTTTGCAATGTGAGAGGGGGGGGGGGGATATTATTTGTCTTTGTGGTGGTTTGGTTTTGTTTAAAAGTCTGGGATATGTGCCTTATCAATTATTCATTTCTCTATGCCTAGTTACAATCAGTTTTTTACTTAGTTGAAAACATGCAAAGTTTAGCTCGGGAAAGCCATATCTTGGCTCAGTGTATTTTTTTGAAATCCTTGCTTGCTGCGTTGATTGCGTCATTTTGCAGCTGAATGAGTTTTTTTTTATTGGGAAGAGTTATGTTGATTTATTCACAGGTAGAGAGAGAAAAAATCAACTTGTTAATATCATGGAAGGGAAAATATATATATTTATATAATTTCCAAGTTCAGTCCTGATACGAGTCCATGAATGGCATTGGCTTTTTTAGTTTTTCAAATTTGTTGTCCACTGCTTGCTTTTGCATCAATCCCTCATATTCCATTTTTCACTTATAGGTGATGACTCCCCCCCCCCCCCCCCCCAACCTAAAGAAATAGTGACAAGTGATATTAAAATGTTAAAGAACTATTACAATAAAAGAAAACAAATTAACAGAATGCAAAACATCTGACAGAAACATCACCCCACTCAAAACTAAAGCACTTCTGAAAGATGGTTCCTTTTCATGTATAGTGTTATTTCTTGTTAGAGAATTGATTACTTAAATGACATTAAAGATGGTTCCTTTTCATGTATAGTGTTATTTCTTGTTAGAGAATTGATTACTTAAATGACCTTTTGCAAGTTAAGGCATGCAAATCAGTTTCTGATAATGACAACATGTAATGGCAGACTGCTACTTCACAAAGAAGGCGTGGAATGCCCAAAATGCAGGAGCTGCTGCAATACTGGTTGCTGATGATAAGATAGAACCTCTTATAACGATGGACAATCCAGAGGAGGATAACACTAGTGCTGAATATTTGCAAAACATAACGATCCCTTCAGCCCTGATCAGCAAGACTACGGGGGACAGTCTTAAGAAAGCTTTATCAAATGGTGACATGGTTAACGTGAATTTGGATTGGAGAGAATCGCTTCCCCATCCCGATGAACGCGTTGAATATGAGTTTTGGACGAACAGCAATGACGAGTGTGGCCCCAAATGTGACATGCAAATAGATTTCGTCAAGAGCTTCAAAGGGGCTGCTCAGATACTTGAGCAGAAAGGCTATACACAGTTCACGCCTCATTATATAACATGGTATTGTCCTGAAGCATTCATCCTGAGCAAACAATGCAAGTCGCAGTGCATCAACCATGGGAGATATTGCGCTCCTGATCCCGAGCAGGACTTCAGTAAAGGGTATGATGGAAAGGATGTTGTTGTCCAAAACTTGCGTCAGGTTTGCTTGTATAGAGTGGCTAATGAGAGCAATAAGCCTTGGCTGTGGTGGGATTATGTCACTGACTTTGCAATTAGATGCCCAATGAAAGAGAAGAAGTACTCCAAGGAATGTGCAAATCAAGTTATTGAATCTCTTGGTATTGTTTCTACAACGCATATGACTTTTTTTTTAACCTAGGTTATACTATAGGCGTAATCATTTAATTCTTGGTTTACCTCAACAGGCCTAGATATCAAGAAGATCGATAAATGTATAGGAGATCCAGAGGCTGATGAAGACAACCCCGTGCTTAAAGCTGAACAGGATGCACAGGTCTTGATCTTTACACTCACTTGTTATTCAACATTATGATTTCTATCTCAGGTGTTGAACATTACGATTTCTATCTAAATTTGTCTCTCTCTGATAATAGGTTGGCAAGGACTCTCGTGGAGATGTTACTATATTACCTACCCTTGTCATCAACAATAGACAGTACAGAGGTGAGCAAACACCTGTTTTCCTATTTCCCAAATATTATTCCATGGCATATATTTTTTTAATATCTTGAACGCATGCAGGAAAGTTGGATAAAGGTGCAGTTCTTAAGGCCATCTGTGCTGGCTTTGAAGAAACAACTGAGCCTGCTGTGTGTCTAAGTGAAGGTTGGCTATTGTATTTTTAGTTTATCATCCCTTGATGAATGTTGTTTACGCACTATCAAATTTTATGTATGATGTACCTACCAAAAAAAATTATGTATGATGTGGATACTTTATTTGTTGTTGGTTCACGTAGGAATCCAAACAAACGAATGCTTGGAAAACAATGGGGATGTTGGCAAGATAATGCTGCCAATGTCACTGCTTGCAAGGTATTTTGTTTGGACTTTGCAACATCCTCATATTCTGTTTGGATATCTAAATGTTTGGATTTTATGCACAGGATACATTTCGGGGAAGAGTTTGTGAATGTCCTACGATGAATGGTGTAAAATTTGTGGGTGATGGTTATACCCATTGTGAAGGTATACTGCTTATTTGAGTGCTGGCAATTTCTTGAAATTTGGAGAAAATTGAAATAATAAGTTGCATTTTACAATATTTAGATGATGTTTTCCTGCTTAAGAAGTTTAATTGATCTTGGAGCATGCTATTTTAATTTGGTGTATTCTTGAGATAACCATATATCTCTTTATGTGAGCTCTTAAAAGCTGACCTCATCAGCTGGACCTTTATATTTGTGTCTTGCAGCGTTAATTATATTTGTGATGGTTTTATTTCTCCTTATATGTTGAGCATGAATTTTCTTCCACAGCTTCTGGGGCTGGGCGATGCGAAATCAATAATGGTGGCTGTTGGAAAAAGACTCAAGATGGAAAGACCTTCTCTGCCTGCATAGTAAGTGGCTTGAGATTTGGGGTGTGTGGTTGGAAACACTTTACTGGACTAGTTTTCCTAGGGAAAAAACAAAAACTAAACTTTTTTTTTGGTGTGTTACATTAACCTTCTATCATTTTTCCTTGGATTTGGGAGTCATCATAAGAAGCTTTGTTTTGAACAATTTGCGAAGATTGCCTTGAGTTATAATGACTTTGATACAATCGTCTTTGTAATGAATGTAGGAGGGTGAATCTAAGAAATGCAGATGTCCGGAAGGATTCAAAGGTGATGGTGTCAACTCATGTGAAGGTAACATATCCCTCGGGTTCATACTCTCCATTTTGTTGAAAGATCAGGAATTCTATGGATTCACTGTTACACAATTTATGTTTTACAATAGACTTCTCTTCAGAGTTTACATTTTATATTTGACATGGATACTCAAACGATGACAGACATAGACGAATGCAAAGAAAAAGTTGCTTGTCAATGCCCTGAGTGTAAATGCAAAAACACCTATGGAGGTTATGAATGCAGCTGCAGCGGTGATTTGTTATACATGAGAGAGCATGACACATGCATAAGTAAGTTTATCACATCAAGCTATTAAAAAAACACACAACTCTAATTCTTTCTTACCCTTGATTTATACGTACTAATTTATCACTACAACCATTTCACGTTTTATTTGAGCAGGCAAGAAGCCATCAACGCAAGTCAGCTGGAGCTTTCTTTGGATTATTTTCTTCGGCTTGGCTGCAGCTGGTGTTGGAGGCTATGCAGTCTACAAATATAGAATTCGAGTGAGTCAATAATTAGTTATAGTTTTTCATCAATACTGTTTTACTTGTGCTTTTGCCCACATCATAACTGATCAGTTTGCTTGACAAGGTTCAGAAATAAAACTGTTTTATAATTAGGTTGAATTAGGTCCATCTTCACATTAAAATTTAAAGGTTAATAATCAGCTTTTTTTTCCTTTCGCAAATCATCTGGACTCGTCTAGGTTTCTCTTGCTAACCCAATATTGGCTCTCAAAAACTCATCCTTGATTCAGTTTTACACCAGACAGATTCAATCATGTAATCAAATCAAATTTTATGGTAAAACCATTTTAGCCACCATCACTTGTTATAAACCTGCTATTCTATTTCCCTTTAAATGAATTAAACATGACCTGATTTCAAGCCTGTCAGTGAGTTATGTCCATATCTTTGCATTATTGGTTTCAGTGTTATGAGAGTTCCTTCACACGTCAGAAAATCAAAATCACTTCTTTCACCTCTATGTTGACATCCCTATGATTTTGGGGAATGTGTTTCTATCAGTCTATAAATTAAATTAAATTGCATCATCCACCATCATTTTTTGCTTGGGAACTGTACACACACACTTCTGCAGTCATTTCTCAAAACGCCATGTCATCTAACGTATTATATACTCTACAATGTCAATATATGCTCTTTTACAAAAAAAACTTAAAAATGTATACATTTAATTTATTTGAGTATGTACTTTCCTTTCTTTTTTTATAAGTGTTTGCTTCATTAAACAAGTATGCATTTCAAAAAAATTCAAATAATCTGCCGTCTGGCAAAAGTCGACTGTAGGTATGACTAGGTATAACATTTTCCTTTACACTTTATTGTACACACTCCATGCAAATTGCTCATGTTGGTAATTTTATATGTGAAGGTAAGCATCACATTGTTCATAGCCTGAGTTAAAATTTTGTATGAAACTTTGTTTACAAGTGTCGTGTGTGTTTTTTGACAGACTTACATGGACTCGGAAATAAGAGCCATCATGGCTCAATACATGCCCCTGGACAATCAAGGAGAGTCGCTAAACCACGTCCAACATGCAGACATCTGAGTTGCAGCAGAATAAATGAAGGGGACTAGTGGAGTTTCAATTGAGGGCCTTCATATCTATTCTCCGACTATCCCAAATTTTAATGGGCATTGCTTATTCTGAAGGCCTTGTTCCTTGTCTAGGCTTGCTGTTTCATTTATTGTATATTACAAGTTGTTTAAGGAACTCACTGAAAGGAGTTTATTATCTTCTTTGCATATGAAGATGGTAGTATTTCACACAGATCTCACTCCCTTCTTGATGAAGTTACCTTGTAGTTTGGTATAATTTATTTGACATGTAACGCTTGCTTTAGTAGTGCTGAACAAGCATAATTTTGGTGCTTTTTTTTAAGAGCTCCCTCTGTTGAGAGGTATTGAGAAGTTCATGAAGGTCAGCTTTTGAAACCAGATTGTATCAATGAAAATTTTGCATTCATGAAAATTGAGTTTTTATATATATTGGCTGATCTTAGATCTTCTATTTTTTCAATCTGATTGTACTATTTAAACCTATAGTTATTGAACCCTTCCGATAAAGCTTATTCATTTATATCGTGATATTATATTGATAGAGGGTGTTTGTAAATTCATTCTTCAATCCAAACTCAGAATATGAAATATCTAATATATATAAATATTAACACATTGTAGAGTATATACTCTATTACAAAAAAAATAAGTATACATTCCATTTTTTTGTAAAAGCATGTATTTCATTAGCAGCAAGTGTTAGGTGAAATAAATTTTTTTCAAAATGATCCGTTCAAAGGGAATAAACAATTCCACTCCCCTAAAGTTATTATAATGATTTATACATAGCCATCTGAGTATAACAATCTTTTTTTTTATTCTAGCTGTATTAGAGTTTATTCTTCTCATGTACTAACTACTAACAAAGGGAGGAAGAGTTTCCAACTCAAATCAATGTGTCATGAGAGTTTCACAAATCAGCAAACTTGCAGCATTAAAAGATTGTTTGAACCACAATACAAACTATTATTTCCAAGCAAAGCTCATCAAGAGATCACTTTTTTCAGATACATAGCACCTGAACCTCCCAAGCATTACAATAAGATTTTGTACTAGATATTACAATCAAAAGATAATCACTTCCTCAAAGATGGGCATGTGGAAATGTAAACAAATAAAAGATGCACGTGTGCTTCCTGCAAATGGAATTCCTGTTTATGATTCCTGATTCATTCACCAACCAATCCAACAGTAGAAAACTTGATTTTGAAGAGGGAAAAGCTTCTTCAATGATCACAATGCAGCCCAGCAGTTGATCGTCACATATTCAACAATAGCAGATTATCTTGTTCTACCTGATGTAAAGATAAAGCCGAATTAGGAAAGAAGTTCGATTCAAATTTTAATTTATCTAATACAAATTTCACGAGAAGATTCATTTTCTCTACTAACCTTAGTCCTCTGTGCCCTGTTCCAAGCTTGGACCGCTGTTGCGTTCATCTACTGTGATTCTATACACATAGAACACCAGCATTGCTCCACTGCACATGTATGCAATATGTCAGATAAAGGCATGTGAAATAAGGAAGGAAACCAATACCACCTGGTTATGTGAGATGCTAATGAGACACTTTCGGTAAGTTAAAAAAAAAATAAGAAAAGAAAATGTGCATTACACTGGGATAGCATTCAGAAATTCTATTATTTTGTTAGTCCAATCATATTCATGCTTTCTTTGGGCGTGGCAGGTGGAATTTTCTCCTCTGAACATTTTTTAAAATTAGAAAAGAAAACGACTTGAAGTGGGATGTTCCTTTTCGGTTGTCAGACTAGAAAAAAAGTCAAGATATGAACACCTAACAAAATGACAGTAATAAAATTAGAAGCACATAGTGAATTCTTCAGTTTAGCGAACTAAACAACTATCATTCCATAGAATTTTGTCGACATAAAGATGTTAGATGAGTGATACTGGAGGTTGACCTAAGATTTTTTGAATCATCCTGATATTATTTAGAGTGAAGCAATGTGCTTGGAGAAACCAAAATTGCACTTGTTGAAACTGTTGAGCTGTATCTTAAAAGCACCTTAATTCTTAACTGTTCAAGAGTTCATGAAATAATATTTTACTGCAAACCATGTCAATTAGGGAAAATAAAAGGTGAAAAAAGGGAGAATAATTGATGTATTCCATAAAAAAAACAAATAAAAAGAGTGCTGCGTAACCTGATGAGGAACATTAGAAAGCCTGGAAATGAGCCTCTCTGCATGAAAAAAAATAATGCAAAATTAGAAAAACCTGGCCAGTTCTGTCTGATCAGGCCTAATTATACAATCTAACAAAAAATCCATCATAGAAATAATTGTGCTGTGAAATATGAATATGTTTGACTAGAGATCATTACCTGAGAAAACAACCGCAACTCCCTTGTGAAGATGATAAATGCAATTGCTGCACCACAAAGACTTTAGTTAAAATGGGCAGTGCAATATGCAAGTGGACAAGCACTGCTATGTAGAGCTTCAATGATAAAAACCATCAGTTAGTATCATGCCTTCAGTTCCATGTACCAAATTTACAACTTTCTGTAAGAGCAAAAAGTGCAGTCTCCAAATCTTATCACTGTTGATATGGAACCTTTCGGTATTTTATGTGTCTCTATTTACTAATTAATTTAATTTATCAAGTTCTATGGCTTCTCATGAACTGACCTTGTACTGTTAGGGGTTCCATGGAGTCCTTATGAAGCATAACCAAAAAACAGGTTCCCCAACTTCACAACTTTTTAGCATATTTCTTACAGAACTGTTGGACCAAAAAAAGATGAACTAGTATCTCATGTCAGTTTTGTTAGAGATCTTTAGAGGTTAAATTATTTATTGCAATTATTGTTTTGTCTAAAAGTTGCCTCATCTTACTAATTTAACTTCCTATATCAGCCTACAATGAATAGTTACTCGCAAGTTGCTCATCTATTTAATGCAAACGCAAAAATAATAATAGTAAGATGACAACTTCCTTGTATATCATACCGTCCAAAGTTAAATTTCAATATGATCAAGCACATGAAAGTACACATGGCAAGAATCTACCAAAAGGACAAGAATTTACAAGAACAGCAAACATCTTTCAGTGAAAGCCATGTGAGATATATCACAAATGAGCAAGAATCTTTCATTCACAAGTAAATCCATTTTAAATGTTAACAGGATTGGTTAAGTGGAGAATGACAATTGGTAAATGAAACATAAGAAGACATACACATAAGATGGCCACACCCAAAGAAAGCACAACCAATTCTATTGTCCTTTCCTATATGCTCATATATTATGCAACAACCTTAGGTTGAGGGACTGACCTGCTTGACCTCTAAGAAATACAGAGTATGGCTGTCCACTCTTATATGACCTTAAACTCAAAACGCTCAAAGCCAACAATGCACCACCAAGAACAACACCGAAGCGAATTGCAGGTATGCTTCCAGTTAGCATGAAAGAGAGAAAGCCACCAACGGAAAGAAAGGCCCCTGCATTAAAAATGAAGGTTTGCATTACTAGAGATGCCATAAAAAAATAAAAACAAAAATAAAAAAAGCTTGACCTTCAAGTTTAGCCACGTGTTGGTTTGAGCAGCAATGAAGCAAGGTATCACAAGAAACTTACCATAAGGGATCCCAAGGTAATAATCACGTACTTCAGACACTTCTTTCAATTCATTAGGCAAGGAAGTGAAAGTCTCCACAATATCCTTCACCTGCTCTGGAGGATTCTCTGTTGCACTAGAGAGATATACTTTTCCTTCTTCACTGATTTCTTTTGCTATTCTAGTTAAATCAATCCTGGCTTTCTCCGTTTCAATCTTCAATTTCTCAGATGAGTCCTTTAAGATAACTAATGCCTTCTTGGAGTACTCTTCATAAGCTTCTCGTGAAATAGCTTGCATTTTTAAGGCTTCCTCTTTGAAAGTTTCCAGCTTTTGTTTCCATTCTTCCTGGGAATCATCGGCTTTTCCGTTTTGCTCATTTTGATCCTTCTCCACTTGAATCTCTGAATCCTTCTGAATACTAGGCAGGATTAAACACTAGAAACTGAAATAAAAAATTCTGATTATATTGGCACATAATACCAAACAAAAACCTTTATTGATGAAAGTACTCAACTTTCACCAGTGAAACACATAAGAGAAACAATGGTAGAATTGTAATTTCCTTAACCCATAAGCAATGATACAACTACCACCACAAAATCCTTGATAAATTGATTTAACCATCCCTTCACACAAATCATAAGGTACATGCAAAGACAAATCTCAAACACAGACGTCCTTGAGATGAACATAGAAACCTATCCTATCTCTTTCTTTTCGCTATTTACCAAAAAGAAAAAGAAAATACACCGTGTTACTGAAGAGAGAGGAGAAACCACAACACAAGTATCCTCTTTCATGTCTTCCACTTTAGCATCCATTCATTCTTGATGACCAAGTCCCAAAAGTAGGCGGCCCACTCAAGTGTTGAACAAAACTCTCAATTCCTAAATTCTTTTTCCATGCGACACACTTACCCTTGGGAAAGAAGTAACTAATTTTCACTATATTTTTATTCATCTTTCTGGCGATGTGGGACTTCCACCTACTTCCTAGGAATTTCACTTACCAAAGAATTCTAGATGTCCATGAAGAATTTCAAGTAATTTTCACTATGTTTTTACACCTTGTTGAGGATGTGGGACTTCCATCTACTTTGTGGGAATTCACTTCCCAAAGATTTCTAGATTCCATGAAGAACATCGAGTGGGTTTTTTTTTTCTTTTCTTTTCTTTTTCTTTTTGTGAAAAAACATGAAGAACTTCACGTAACAATCAACAAATGAACCAATCAAGAGCAATACAAGCACAAATAAAATTCCACAAAATCTATATGCTTCCTATAATTTCCTTTACATCGTCATTCCCAAAATGCTCAAGAACAAAAGGAAAAAAAAACACAAATAAATTCCGTCCCTAAACACATCAAAATCTCCATTAGGTATCCAAACAGCCTCAACTCATCATCCCACGCCAAGTCGCTAAGACAATGATAAAATGTATTAAATCATTATATTCTAAAAAATCCAACAATGGCATCAAAACATATAACTCAATAATACACAATCCAAGCTCATATTTCACTTAAAAAACCAATCTTTGACGATTCTAACATCTAGAGACGAGCAAACAGTGTCAAAGATTGACTCACCGAGTCATCATGAGGAACCGCGAAGGCGACAAACCCCCCCGGCCACCTCCCCCGTCCGATCTTCCTCGGAAGCCGGGACCCGGCCGACAAGACGGCGAGTCCTCCTCGGTGGAGGCGGACGGCTCCGAGTCGCAGCGAGGGCGACAGAAGCGCCGCCCCATTGAGGGAGATTTTAGGGTTCAGGTTGGAAACGACGGTGGCGAGACCTGCCATGGCGAGAAGGGGTCCCGCACGTGTCGATCACACGCGTGAAAGCGAAGGAAAGCAACGGCTAAATCCTCGGAGGGGCTTTCAAGGGGGCACCTGCTATTTATACGGAACGAATGGGTTCTCTCTAACGTGCGCTGGTCGCACGTGTGGTGCACGTATCGTGTTTTGGTGGAGAAATCTCAGCCGTTGATGGGAGAAGGGCCGTGGCCCGAGTTTGATGGGTTACCAAATTTTTAACTTTAGTTGAGAGAACATATTATAATTGGGTTTTTTTAATTTTCAATTTATGTAAACATACCTATCAATTCTTCACTTCTTGTATTTTAATTTTAGTCTCCAGATTTAAAAGATATATTTCTTTTTAGTCCCTAAGAGGGACATATCCCTAATTATTTGATTTTCTTTTTAGTCTCTGAATAGGAGGTACTAAAAAGGAACATATCATTTAAATATGGTAACTAAAATCAAATATGAAAAGTGAATGATCGATCCCTAAATAGATATGTTTACAGGGACTGAAAACTAAAAACCCATTATAATTTCGTTCTTATGTCGTCGAGCAATAACTACTTTTTGTTACAAATGTAATAAAATTCAAATTGTATAAAATACCCTCCAACTTTGTTAAACTTCAATCCTACAACTTTACAAGCTTAGTCCTTGTTTGAGTATAAAAATGGATGTATAATAAGATGGAATAAGGGTGAAATAACTTAAAAATATGTTTGTTGGTAAGAAATTAATGGATATTTCCGTATAAATATGCTAAAATAGATAAAAATAAACTAGTATTGGTATTCTAAATCTCTCTTGAATTGTGTCATCAAAAATATCAAATTATTTTTTCATATTTTATAAAACGTCATCAACATATTCATCTTTTATTTACAATTTAACCATAATCAATTAAATAACAAAAGCTTTATAATTATATTTCCTAACAAGAATAACTACAAACACAACCAAATTTATTCCATAATTAATCCCACTGATATAATTATTCATAATAACTTATGTCTCTATTCAAATTGAAACTAAATTAAATTAGTCTAATCTCGGGCCAACTTTGGAACTAAATTAAATTAGTCTAATCTCGGGCCAACTTTTAGAGGCACAACAACACAACCCGACCCGTGATAAGAACCTCATCCTTGACGTGTAACAGTGGAAAGAACAAGGTGCCTCCAAAACATAGCAAGCAAGGTATGAACAGCAATACAGCATCACGTGGAAATGAATTTTTTTAAATAAAAAAAAGGTTGAAAAGAAGTACAGTTTCAACAATGTTTTCACTAAACAAAGGGATCACGTTCATCAATAAAAAAGAGCTCTTCATCAACCAAATAAGAATGAAAAAAAACTGGGTAACATTTGAGGGTCCAAAAAAACCCGATATAGATGAACTTCACTTGATGCCTGCTTTTGGAATGGAAGACATGCATGGTCCGGCCGAGGTCATGAAAGGTATTCCTTTATACGTGGCCACGCCTTTGTCATCCGTATAAAGATACTGTCATTGAATACATTCAAAATATGAGCTAAATTTTAGTTGTTGAGCATGTAAAATAAGATTATGATGAAAGATGGGCTATGGATGAGATACCGGAGTGATTTTCTCAAGCTGTTTCTTTTTGGGGTTGAGCACATCTTCGGGCTTCCCCTCATACCTGAGAAGGAACAGCAATCACAAAGTCAGGTTTATATTGTTTGACATCAGATTAAATGTTCATGGGGTCAATAGATGATCGTGCAAATTGGTATAGGTTTTGCATATGTACCCAGCAAATGATATACGTTCACCAAGTATGGCCCCTTCTGGAGGACGCAGAGGTTCAACGGCTGAGTGATCTTCGCTTGAAGCACATAAAACCTATTAAAAAGATATGGGGTCTTGTATTAATGCTAAATTCTTGGTCCATGAAGCATAGACAATAATTTGACATAAAAGCATCAGGTGGTTTTAGGAGTAACATGAAGGTCTCATTCATATTTGTAGTCCTACATAAAGCCAGAGATGTAAATATTGATATGGGTCATGTCTTGTGAACAGTACCACCACATCTTCACAGAAAAGAAAATAATACGGCATAGGCAAAAAAGAGGTTTTACATTATTTTATTTTATTTTGGAAGAACAGACTTTTTATATATTTAACGACAAATTTCAGACATGAAATAAGAGGTTTCTCCTTTGAACACCATAACATTAACTAAAAATTAAAGAAAAAAGTAATAATGAAATAATACCAGTCCAGCTGACATCACATCACGTAGTTTTCCAGGCTTCACGTTAGTAATCAACACCACCAGGCGGTTCTGCATAAAAGCATTATAGTTAGCCTCACCAAAGTGATCAACTATGACTAACATTAGGACAATCTTATATACAGTCCCTTTCACAGTCCCCATACGTGTATCATATACCTTTATAAGAAATAATGTATATATTCCAATGAATTGTATATACCACTTATGCAAAAACCAAAAATCACATGCTTCATCTAATGAAGCATATACCTCGTTAGAAATATGAGATGGCACACAGTAGGAGAAACAATAAACATAACCAATGTCAAGAGTTGGATACTTACTGTCAATTCATCTGGGCTACAAAACTTAGCCAGGCCACTGACAACTTGACGAACATTGCCATTCCCCAAGTTTATCTCCTCAACCAACAAACTGAAACCAAAACTAGTAAGACATGCCCACCTAGAGAAAGATTTGAGCAGTTTATACGAGTAAAACTAACCTGTCTGCAGATGGATGCTTCCATGCCTTCTCTATTTGACCTATTTGAAGATTAAGAGCAGTGACACTAACTTCGGTGTCCTTTCCAGCTGTCTCCTTTTCAGTTTTCTTCTTTTCAGCTGCCTCATTTTCTGATGTTTTCTTCTTTTCGACAGGCTCTGATATCTTCTTGTTCTGCTCACCAGTTTTACTACTTACTTGGGCCTCGTTGAATATAACAAACATCAAGCAAGTTGTGTCATAATAGAAATGGAATCAAAATTTTGTGTACATTTTGGGGTAAAGTATACTGTTCTTATGATTTCCCTATAAATGAATGCTTCATGATTTAGATATTGGATCACCTCGGCATCTTTTTTCTTCATGTTTGAATCTGTTTCTAACTTCCCTTTATTCTTTGAGTCCTTTGTGTCCTTTTTAGGTTCTAGCTTTGCTTCAGACTTAGCTGCCTTTTCTGAAAACTGCAAATGAAACAAAAGATAACAAAGACCGAATATATTACTGATACCAAATATATTTTGAGCATGATAGTGCTACTGTTGATAGGATGACAACATAATATTACTACTTCATCATCTCGTTTTGGTGTTCTCTGGAAGAACATTAAAACAAATTCTCATTCGACGACATTCAACCATATTGTAATTGGCATTCAATTGTCCATCAGAGTATTTGATACAGAAAATCAAAATGCAGCATCAAAGCAATAAAAAATAATATATTGCTACCAAGAATATTGTGCATGACGAGACATGAAGATGCCATCAATATTGAAGAAGACAGAAGGCACATGAGTATGCAGCAAAAAGTCATCCATCACTCATTTATCAAGTAAAAACCAGGCAACAATAGAAATGAATTACAAAAGAAAAGGAAAAAGTCACAGTCTTACTCACATTATACTTAAACTCAGTCTTCTCCACCGATATCATTTTGAATGCACCACCAAATTCTTTTATATTCTACATCAATGGTTAAGAAAATATATCAGAGGAAACTATTTACATATTGACTATAAACAATCTTAAGATTTTCCTGACAATGCAACAAAGACAGTCTGCTCCATTGCATACAAAAAAAGGAGTAAAATCCATGCAATCTACTCATGCATAATGTGTTACAGGAGTACCTCCCAAAGCAATATACATTACTTTGATTCTTCACATGACATACCAATGATGAATAAAGTGAAACACCCCAGGATAGAAAAACAGGGAGAAAGAAAAACATGAGTTCCATTCTCGCATACTTTGGTTTTCTTTACATGGCATATCAATAAATAAACAAAATAATATAATTCAAGAGGAAAATACAGAAAATGCTCAAATTCAATCAACCTACTTGAATGTAGTCCATCCATCTCATCAGATTTGGAAGTTGTTGCATCTCTGGATTAGAAAGCCGACTCTGTCACCATGCATCACATACAAATGGCTATATCAGTGACAATGCTTACATTAGTTGACTTTCACATTCATATGAAGGAACAACAGCAGTTATGAATATCTTGGCCCCAGTATGATATAAAATGCTCATTGATCCCCGATTAGAATATTCATATGTTTACATTCGCTTGGGTATAAACCCCTGCATCAAATTTATTATCCCATGAAGGTGACATATATACTCCCAACCAATATTCAAACCCCACATTGGAAAAACTATGAACATGTCGATGAACTGGTCATATTGTTGCTTGAGAAAATTTGTGGTGATTATTCTATGCATTTTCTTGGACAATGCTTTTTTTGAAGAATTTGGCAGAATAGGAGGACTTTGGCTTTGATTCACAGCTGTTGGTGGATTTGGACTTATAATGTCACTGCATTACTTGGGGTCAAGGAATATGTGTGACTTATGTCCTGCCTTTATTAATGTGGTGTTATTCCCTTGTGCTATGTTTGCTTTGTTTTCCTTTGGCTTCTTTGTAGATATGTTAAGTAAGTGATATGAGGGCTTGGACCCATAGCTCAATGGTTGACAACAAGATTTGCAACCATGGGATCTTGGATAAAGTCCCACCACTTACCTAACAAAAAAACTGTTAATGGGTTGTTAAATGTCCATTTAACAGAGAATATGGTCCTCAACGGAGCTGAATGGTTGGGACAAAGGCATTTCTCCTTTGTAAATATATTGGTAAACAGATTTAGGGTGCGTTTGGTTGCGCGATTGCGCTGCGATTGCGATTACAGGAAGCTGCGTTTGCAATCGCGCAACCAAACAGTTTTGTAATCACAGTTTTAAACCCAGCGATTGCAGGCAAATAGTGCTCAAAAGCTGCGATTTCAAAAAGCTGAGAAAGTGAGCTTCCTGCAAAATCAGGTTTGCAATCGCAGATTCCTGCATAATCAATTTTGCAATCGCGCAACCAAACGCACCCTTAATAGAACTTGGTGAACTCCACCCTTCCTCAAAAAAACCAAAAATGGATAAAAACAATTTTGGTGTGAGAAAATCCAATTGTTAGGCATATAATTTCAAATGTACACAACAAGGTTAGGCAAATGCTATAAAGGTATGAGTTATACAATATGGACAGTACATACACGTAAGGATGAACGGCAGCAAACACAATGATGTCAGCTACTGATGATGAAAGCCCATTGCCCAAAAGAACAGATCTTTGGGCTAGATCGTCATTAAGCACTTTAAGACGAGCAAGGTGATCGTCACTTGGAAAATTGTTCGCAAAACTTACCCACTTCAACACCTACATTGCAAACAAAGGGGAAAATTAATACAAACATTAAGTGTTAAATGCTTTACAAAGCATTGAATCTTCAAAATAATAGATATTACCTCCTCATTACTTTCTAAAGAACCCTTTTGCTCTGATAACTGCAAAATGTTGAAGTACAAGCTCTTATAATCTTGTTCTCCAACATTTCCACTTAGAAACCTTTCCTGTTACAACCAATTATACAGTATAATGATGAGAATGTGATAATTAACCAAACCTATCATACATTCTTCTCAAAAACCTTATGGATGTCACAATAGAACAAATACCCCCAACCAGTCCCACAAAAAAAAAAAAATCCATGCAAGTAGAAACCCTCGGCACAAACACTATTATTGATGGTCACCATAGGTCAGAAAGTAATTGACTGTACAACTCGTGATTTGTGAATATAGGTAACCAAAAAAAATGTGATTCAAGAGGACAGTTTATAAACTGAAACAAGCACTACGAGATTGATACGGTCACATAGATTTATTTGAACATAATGACCCCCACTGATGTCCACAAGAACACAATTCATATGGATAATGTTGTTGATGATGAAGTTCTTATTGGGTGCTTGTCAGTGAACTATCTCGCAGACACGAAAATTTACCATATCATGTTCAAAGCATATAAAGTCTCTAGAGAGAAACCGTTATTATCAGTGGTCAATATAGATTCAGAGTCAGTTGAACTCATCAAGCATTGCTTAATGCATTAATTTTTTTGTACATAAGATTGATTCATCAAAAAAAAAAGAGCAAACCATTACATAGTTGATGGCCAAGATGGCTCATCATGCGCATGTCGAGCGATACGGTTTCTGATATTGCTAGATGATTCATGATTTTCTATGTGATTTCAACAACCTCCCCATCCAAAACAATGTGTCAGATGAAACCCAAATGATTAATACAAATGAAAGATTCCTTTCAAATGCTTCCACGAATATAAAATCAACAAAAACCCATAAAAACAAGAGAGACCCAGATGTTGAAATCCCATGTTAATCCCAAAAAACTGCATTTCAAAGCATGAAATTGAAAACCCACCAATAAAAAAGGAACTTTTGATTGAACATGCGATGAACATAGAGAAGTGAAAGGAAGGGTGAGCTTACAGGGTCGACGGAGAGGTGTTCACATAGGGCATGGACGAGTCCCCTCGTCGAGGCGGCCATGGCTTCTGCTCTCTCTCTCTCTTTTTCTAGTTTTTACACACAATCGTATAGGCTTAGCCGGTCAGTCGAAGGGGGCGGTTATTACCACCTATTCACCCCACCCCTTTAAAAATTTGTTTTTATGTTTAAAAATGAACCAACACCACCCCACCCCATCCCATCCCACCCCAAAAGAACATAACCCACTCTTACCCTTCCCCACCCCCAAAATCTATTGGTAATCAAAACCCCACCCCCTCTCAAAACCTACTGTCCCTCACATCGACCAACGTTTTGTCGAAATATCTCTTATTCATCGACATTGGTGTTGTCAAACATATATTTGTATGAAATATATTTGATCAATTTCGGTCGACAATCTCATTGTCGGAGGTTACAATATACATCGACACATTGATTGTCGATTGGAGGTAGTTTAGTTGTTTATGTTTATCGACATCACTAGTGTCGGTGTTCACTACAACGGTCGACATTGAAGGTGTCGTATGAAGTACCCTGTATAATGGTTGCTAGGTTCGACACCCCAACTGTCGACACAGAAGAAATAGGTCGACAGTATCAGTGTCGAACCCTGTAGGTATAAAAATTGAATTGTGAGGTTCTATAATGCAGTGCCCACACTTGAACTTCATCATGAAATCTACACTACACATACACAACATATTGAAACACAATCAACACATTCAACAACAAATTCAAACCCAAAATCATTACAGATCCAAATGTTACAAAAAAATAACAAATCCAACCCTAAAAACCAAATCGAATAAACTTATCTCCATCAATTACTTACTAGATCAAATCAAAACTTTTTTTCTTCTCCAAGAACAACAAACATTCAATCACTCCCCAAAAAAAAAAAACATAGCTTCTTCTTCTCTGTGACCATCTTTAATGGCCAAAACCCCAAACCTCTCGACCCTGATCATGTCCCTCCCTGGATAGCCCTTGGCCGAATGAGCCGCTCAATGATGAATATCTTCCGCCGCTGAAACCCTAAACCTCCTGAGATCCTCCATGAGGACCCTCCCTCCCGAATGGCCCATTTGGTGTGATCGACCCGCAGAAATCTACGGGCTTCTCTACCTTCATTTTCCCCCGTCCACCGCCGCGGGACTCGTCGACACCTCTCGTGGGGATGAAGAAGGAGATCGAGAGGGAGAGTGAAGAGTTTTCTAAAATGGTTGGGGTGGGTTACAGTTTATAAGGTTATGTATATATATCAGAGGGTGGGGTTGTAACATGTCAAAATTGTTTGGGTGGGAAAAAAAACGGGGTGGGATGAATATATAATAGGGTTGGAATAACCGCCCCCTCAGTCGAATATGAGAATCCTTTACAACGTATTATGTCATATATTGAAATGTATGTTAGTAAATTTCATTTTGCCATAACAACATACCATAACACGCAAGGTAGGGCTGAATGTGTAAACGGGTCGGATCTGATCAGGTTTTAGGACACTAACCCCCACTTAGAACGGGAATAGGATTTATTTCTAGATATACATTTATCCGAGCATAAGTAAATATAAATAAGGATAAATTGATTTTGTGTTTGGTTGTGTTTTGAATTATTTTCGTTGGTAAACGTAAGAATAAATGTTTTGTTGTTTGGATAAAATGTGAATAAAATATGGATAAGAATTTAAAAAAATAAAAAAATAATGATAGTTGATTTGACATGTGATTTATAAGAGGTGATGACAGTTGATTTGACAGTGGCCCCACATATTCTTTGAGTGGAATAAACTAGAATAATTTTAATTCCAATGATTGATTGGAATATATATACTAGTTTATTCTGACATATTTTATCAAGGGTTATCCGAGGCAAACAAACATACCAATTTTTTATCCAAGGTTATCTAAGGGATTATACCCAAAACAAATGGGGGCAAACTTTTTTTTTGGTACACAAAGGCTCTAACAGGATGGCTTGTAGTCCCAGCATACTAGACCAGGGGTCCAAAACAATCTTGTGGAACAAGCCACAACAGACCAACCTTATTGGGTTTGTAACAACATAGTTTGCTAAAGGCAAACCTTGCTTTTGGCAAAAGTTAAACTCAAGCAAACCGCAAAGCGAGGGTGTCCCTCGTCTACTCGGCTAATGCTGATTGGGACAAGTTTTTAGGACACTAAGATTGACCTGTTTAATTTTGCCTAAGAAGCTTGTACATTGAAAAACTGATTTATATTTTGATTTTTTATGCATATATTTATCTAAAGAATATCTATTTACCAAAAGTCAAATAACTACTCATATGTATTAAAACCACGCATCTTTACATTTTGCATAATTGTATGTACTCTTATCTAATTTTTATAACACATTAAATGAGGTAATATGTACAAAAATGTATGAGTGTATCAATGTCGTTCTACTGTTTAACTAAAGAAAAATTGATATGCCTAGCTTCATTTGCAATGCGTTGTTTTTAAGTATATACATTGCTAATAAAGTACATATTTTATAAAGATGAGTAAATACTCATCGAATTGAATGCATATAGTTTTATATTTTTCTCATAATAGATAATATACTAAAATAATGTATTATATACTGTGTTAAGTGATTTCATACACAATGTTAATGCGTGACTTACTGCATGCGGGATGCAAAATGAAGCGTCCTTGGCCATAAAGGGGAGAAAAGCCTATGGGCTTATTCATCTTAAATAAGATCTTGGTACGTGACATGGACCGGCCCAATATGGCCCATTTGAACTGTTCTAAAGTTTTATAAGAAAAACATGCTTCTGATTTCTGAATCACCTTTGTAGTCTCATTACATTTTTTTTTCAAAAGATACACTTGATTAATTAAATACGTATATTCAAATATGTAATAATTACCTAAACTTCAAAAAAAAAAAAGTGGATATCGGGGATGGGAGAATTAGATGCATGTATCTTTATTTTTTTATGGGCTTTTTTATCATTTAAAAATTATGTATAAAAAGTGAATAAGATGTACAATAAGAACCTATAAAACGGGTATAAAAATTCAACGTGTGATTTGAGTATAGACAGTGGCCTGCAACGGGTATCATACGTTACTGGAAGATATATGATTCAAAGATACAGCTATTTCGAGATCATTTGAACAAGTAGAATAAATTAAGTTAAACAATACATGTTTGATTTCTGATAATATCCACCATGAAATATCAAAATACCAATCCTTATACAATCACTCATTTATTCGATCATACTCGCATACCCAAATACTTTTTATCAAAAAATATTTTCTTAAGCTTATTCATTTATTCCACCCATTTCACATGTGTTCTTCCATGCCAACAAGTAAGTATTGTCTTAGTCCCAGCCCACTTAGTGAGGTGGTCAGACACTCTCCCGGCCTTCGGGAGAGGTGTTGAAAAGGACTTGGGGTCGAACCTTGCCATAAGCAGGAAAAAAAAAGTGATTGGGTTCTTGAGATCAGTTTCTATAATTCTTTGGACTAATTCTTCAAGGTCTAGTAATCATGTGTCTCTATGCTCTTATTACATAGCCTTTTTATAAATTTTTCAAAAAAAAAAGTTTATTAAAAAAAACAACAAAGAGAGCTACCATGGGTTGCGAGGAATTCAACGTATGGTTTTTGAAGTCGTTACCGTTGTTTGACTAAAATAATCAAATTTGACGTTTTTATCTCAAAACGCATCCCATCAACAACACCTTAACGACACCGATTTTGTCTGACCTTTTATCGGTGTTCACGAAGTGCAATTAAGTCCATTGTTAAGGTATTTTTCATTGTAAGGTCCCTGTGTTTTTCATAATAGCAGCCACAATAAGAATTTATTTATAAATATTTTTGTGGACAAAATTTTAAAAAATTTACATGATGGTTTTTAATATTTTACTAATAATCCACTCATTCAGAACATTCAATTTAGGGGAAAAAAATGAAAATGACATGTCAATATGAAAAATCAAAATGACATTTCACTTCACTCCCAAGAAAAGTATTGATGTCCCATTTAATTCCAAAAATACCGCTTCACATTTGAAATTTCGACTGGGCGCGAGACATTACAAAACAACTGATGGGGACATTTCGGGCTGCCCACAATACCCTCATACGAGTTATCCCCAAAATATCCATCAAAATATTAAAAAAAATAAAATAAAATAACTAAAGAAGAACGTGATGTTCCCTGGACCACCGTGCCCCAAGAGCACCTGCACCTCCACCCCACCCAAATCCACGTCATCAGTATGATTAGAATGATTCAACCATGGTCAGATTAACTATATTCATTCCAAATATATAAATATATAATAAAAGACTAAACCTATTTATGTAGAAAAATATATATGAAATAAGATAACAATGATAAATAAATAAATAACATGTTATTAATTAAGAATAAGGGATACATAGATATAAATGTGTGTTTGTGTCAAAAGAAAATTGAGAGAGAGTAAAAATAAAATTATTTGACCATCCAAAAATATAATATTTGTGTCAAACACAGGAAGAAAAAAATTATTAGAAAAAATAAAAAAAAATCTCTTCCTTATAAGTGAGAATATGAAAAAAAATGATGAAATTTTTTTTCATCGTATACACAAATCATCATTAAAGCTGATCAAAGTAAAAAAAATTTAATTTCTATTAATGACTCAAATTGATTTATTTCATTTCCTTTCACTTTTCATTCAAAATTTCCTGCATCACTGTTATCTCCCTCTCAAATAGGTTGTTTCCGAATATACCCTTCTTAGCCTTCACT
Source organism: Acorus calamus (assembly GCA_030737845.1). NCBI lineage: Eukaryota > Viridiplantae > Streptophyta > Magnoliopsida > Acorales > Acoraceae > Acorus > Acorus calamus. Next base: position 948,371 of record CM060877.1, on the reverse strand, counting down.
CGCTTTGCACCGTCGGATCCCAGTGGACCCCACCTAGAAAGTGTTCTCGTGTCATGCATGCATGGATTCGTTGTTCCGGCGGATCAGCGAATTCCTTTTATTAGAGCTGAAAAGGACAGAGAACGATCGCGTCATTCGATGCGCACTCGGCGTGTTCAGCTTTCGCATTATTATGTTCTGCCAGAATAATATAACTCGATATCTTTTTCACCTTCAGAGCTCGTCAATATAAAGCAAAGCCAGTCGCGTTCGGACAGAAGAAGCTCTCTCTCTCTCTCTCAAAACAGGTCCATCGAATCGCCGGAGACTCACAGACTCGCCGGCGTCGACAAATCCGTCCGTCTCTCCGCCTGATATCCGCCTCGGTTCCCTCCCCTCCGGCGACTCCCCGACGATCTCTCTGTCATCTCCGGCGACGGTGAAAAAATCCTCTCAATAACCTTCCGTCTTTGCGTTTTTTAGGGTTATTTAGGGCTTCGTATTCACAATGTGATTGGTTTCAGCTCAATTTCGAACCTCCGACGATCAGAGAAACCCTAAATGCGAGACACTCTCCACCTCGCGATCCTCCTCTCCCTCCTCGTCCGATCGGCGTCCGTCGCCGCGTCGGCTCCGCTCAACGACGACGTCCTCGGCCTGATCGTCTTCAAGGCGGACCTCCTCGACCCGGCCTCGGAACTCGCGTCCTGGGACGACGAGGACGCCGACAGCCCGTGCGACTGGGCCGGGGTCACCTGCGACCCGCGGTCGGGCCG